>JAJAGP010000003.1:2203443-2544119 GCA_025084515.1 Ancistrus triradiatus | reverse complement strand
AAAAAGCGTCCCTTTTGAAATGGGCACAGATCGCTGCTGATGAGCGGTAGCGGTGAACAGTCTGAGGCGATAAAACTGAGGATGCCTACCTTTTGAAAAAGGCAGACATCGGCGATGAAGCGCGTTAGGGTTTACACATTGTGAGGCGTCTAAACTGAGGAAGCGCCCCTTTTGAACAGATCGGCGCTGAAACTCGGCAACGTTTGAACACACTGAGGTGATTAAACTAAGGAAGCGTCCCGTTCGACCAGGGCAGAGATCACGATGATGCGCGGCAGCGATTGAACAGTCTGAGGCGATTAAACTGAAGAAGCGTCCCTTTTAAACAAGGCGGAAATCGGCACTGAAGCTTGGCAGCGTTTGAACACACTGAGGCGATTAAACTGAAAAAGCGTCCCTTTCGAACAGGGCACAGATCGCTGCTGATGAGTGGTAGCGTTTGAACACTCTGAGGCCATTAATCTGAGGAATCATCCCTTTTGAACAAGACAGAGATGGGCGCTGATGCGCGGCAGCGTTTGAACACTCTGAGGCGATTAATCTGAGGAATCATCCCTTTTGAACAGGACAGAGATCGGCGCTGATGCGCGGCAGCGCTTATACACACTGAAGCGATTAAACTGAAAAAGCTCCCTTTCAAACAGGGCACAGATCGCTGCTGATGAGCGGTAGCGGTGAACAGTCTGAGGCTGTAAAACTGAGGATGCGTACCTTTTGAAAAAGGCAGAGATCGGCGATGAAGCGCGCCAGGGTTTACACATTGTGAGGCATCTAAATTGAGGAAGCGTCCCATTTGAACAGATCTGTGCTGAGGCGCGGCAGCGTTTGAACGCACTGAGGTGATTAAACTAAGGAAGTGTCCTGGTCGACCAGGGCAGAGATCGCGCTGATGCGCGGCAGCGTTGGAACAGTCTGAGGCGATTAAACAGAAGAAGCGTCCCTTTTGAACAAGGCGGAAATCGGCGTTGAAGCGCGGCAGCGGTTGAACACTCTGGGGGATTTATCTGAGGAATCATCCCTTTTGAACAAGACAGAGATCGGCGCTGATGCGCGGCAGCGCTTGAACACACTGAGGCGATTAAACTGAGGAAGCGTCCCTTTCCATCAGGGCAGACATCGGCGCTGATGCGCGGCAGCGATTGAACACTCTAAGGCGATTAATCTGAGGAATCATCCCTTTTGAACAAGACAGAGATCGGCGCTGATGCGCGTCAGCGCTTAAACACTTTTAGGAGATTAAACTGAAAAAGCGTCCCTTTCGAACAGGGCACAGTTCGCTGCTGATGAGTGGTAGCGTTTGAACACTCTGAGGGGATTCATCTGAGGAATCATCCCTTTCAAACAAGAGAGAGATCGGCGCTGAAGCGCCGCAGCGCTTGAACACACTGAGGAGATTGAACTGAGGAAGCGTCCCATTCCATCAGGGCAGACATCGGCGCTGATGCGCGGGAGCGTTTGAACAGTCTGAGGCGATTAAACTGAAGATGCGTCTGTTTTGAACAAGGCGGAAATCGGCGCTGAAGGGCGGCAGCGGTTGAACAGTCTGAGGCGATTAAACTGAGGAAGCGTCCGTTTTGAACAAGACTGAAATCGGCGCTGAAGCGGCAGCGTTTGAACACTCTGAGGCGATGAAACTGAAAAAAATAGGAAGTGGTATTGAAAATATATTGCAAGTCGGAAGGCATTCTATATCATTAAAAATGTTGCAATTAGGACTCAAAATACATTGCAAGTGGGATGGCATTCGATTACCTTAATTAAATATATTGGAGTGGGATTCAAAATAAATTGCAAGTTGATTGACATTCTATATCATTAAAAATATTGCAATTAGGATTCAAAATATATTGCAAGTGGGATGGCATTCGATTACTTTAATTAAATATATTGGAAGTGCTATTCAAAATATTTTGCAAGTGGGATGGCATTCGATTACGTTAATTAAATATATTGCAAGTGGGATTCAAAATATATTGCAAGTTGATTGACATTCTATATCATTAAAAAAAATTGCAATTAGGATTCAAAATATATTGCAAGTGGGATGGCATTCGATTACCTGAATTAAATCTATTGGAAGTGGGATTCAAAATATATTGCAAGAGGAATGGCATTCGATTACCTGAATTAAATATATTGGAAGTGGGATTCAAAATATATTGCAAGTGGGATTGCAAGTTGATTGACATTCTATATCATTAAAAATATTGCAATTAGGATTCAAAATATATTGCAAGTGGAATGGCATTCGATTACCTTAATTAAATATATTGGAAGAGGGATTCAAAATATCTTGCAAGTGGGATGGCATTCGATTACCTTAATTATAAATATATTGGAAGAGGGATTTAAAATATCTTGCAAGTGGGATGGCATTCGATTACGTTAATCAATGATATTGGAAGTGGAAAGTAAAATATTTTGCAAGTGGGATGGCATTCGATTGCTTTAATTAAATATATAGGAAGTGGTATTGAATATATATTGCAAGTCGGATGGCATTCTATATCATTAAAAATGTTGCTTGAAGCGCGGCTGCGATTGAACACTCTGAGGCGAATAAACTGAGGATGGGACCCATTTGAACAGGGCAAAAATCCGTTGCTGAAACGCGGCAGCGGTTGAACACACTGATGCGATTAAACTAAGGAAGCGTCCCTTTTGAACAGGGCAGAAATCGGCGATGAAGCGCGGCAGCGTTTGACCACTCCGAGGCAATTAAACTAAGGAGGCTTCCCTTTCGAACAGGGCAGAGATCGGCCCTGTAGCGCGATAGCGGTTGAACACTTTTAGGCGATTAAACTGAAAAAGCGTCCCATTTGAAGAAGGCAGAGATCGGCGCTGAAGCGGCAGCGATTGATCACACTGAGGTGATTAAACTAAGGACGCGTCCCTTTCGACCAGGGCAGAGATCGGCGCTGATGCGCGACAGCGATCGAACAGTCAGAGGCGATTAAACTGAGGAAGCGTCCCTCTTGAACAGAGCAGAAATCGGCGCTACAGCGCATCAGCGGTTGAACACTCTGAGCAGATTAAACTGAGGATGCGTCCATTTTGAACATGGCAGAGATCGACGCTGACGCGCTGCAGCGATTGATCACCCTGAGGCGGTTAAACTGAAGAAGCGTCCCTTTTGAACAGGGCAGAGATCGGCGCTGAAATATATTGGAAGTGGGATTCAAAAAATATTGCAAGTGGGATGGCATTCGATTACCTTTATTAAATATTTTGGAAGTAGGATTCTAAATATATCGCAGGTGGGATGGCATTCCATTACCTTAATTAATTATATTGGAAGTGGGATTCGAAATATTTTGCAAGTGGGATGGGATTTGATTACTTTAATTAAATATATTTGGAAGTGGGATTCAAAATAAACTGCAAGTTGATTGACATTCTATATCATTAAAAATATTGCAATTAGGATTCAAAATATATTGCAAAGTGGGATGGCATTCGATAACCTTAATTATATATTTGGAAGTGGGATTCAAAATTTCTTGCAAGTGGGATGGCTTTCCATTACGTAATCAAAAATATTGGAATTGGGAAGCAAAAGATTTTGCAAGTGGGATGGAATTCGATTGCTTTTACTTAAATATATAAGAAGTGGTATTGAAAATATATTGCAAGTCGGATGGCAATCTATATCATTAAAAATGTTGCAATTAGGACTCAAAATACATTGCAAGTGGGATGGCATCCGATTGCTTTAATTAAATATATTGGAAGTGGGATTAAAAATATTTTGCAAGTGGGATGGCATTCGATTACGTTAATTAAATGTATTGGAAGTGGGATTCAAAATATATTGCAAATGGGATGGCATTCGATTACCTTAAATAAATATATCGGATGACGGATTCAAAATATATTGCAAAAGGGATGGCATTCGATTACCTTAATTAAATATATTGGAAGTGGGATTCAAAATATTTTTCAAGTGGGATGGCATCCGATTGCTTTAATTAAATATATTGGAAGTGGTATTGAAAATATATTGCAAGTGGGATGGCATTCTATATCATTAATAATGTTGCACTTAGGATTCAAAATACATTGCAAGTGGGATGGCATCTGATTGCTTTAATTAAATATATTGGAAGTGGGATTCTAAATAAATTGCAAGTTGATTGACATTCTATGTCATTAAATATATTGGAATTGGAATTCAAAATATATTGCAAGTGGGATGACATTAATCGTCCAAGACCTGCAAATATTTTATTGCGTCAGCGTTTGAACACTCTGAAGCCATTAATCTGAGGAATCATCCCTTTTGAACAGGACAGAGATCGGCGCTGATGCGCGTCAGCGCTTAAACACACTGAGGCGATTAACCTGAGGAAGCGTCCCTTTAGAAAAGAGCAGACATCGGCGCTGATGCGCGCAGCGGTTGAACACTCTAATGCGATTAATTTGAGAAATCATCCCTTTTGAACAGGACAGAGATCGGCGCTGATGTGCGGCAGCGTTTGAACACTCTGAGGGGATTCATCTGAGGAATTATCCCTTTTGAACAAGACAGAGATCGGCGCTGATGTGCGGCAGCGCTTGAACACACTGAGGCGAATAAACTGAGGATGCGACCCATTTGAACAGGGCAGAAATCCGTTGCTGAAACGGGACAGCGGTTGAACACACTGAGGCGATTGAACTGAGGAAGCGTCCCTTTAGAAAAGAGCAGACATCGGCGCTGATGCGCGCAGCGGTAGAACACTCTGAGGCGATTAATCTGAGAAATCATCCCTTTTGAACAGGACAGAGATCGGCGCTGATGTGAGGCAGCGTTTGAACACTCTGAGGGGATTAATCTGAGGAATCATCCCTTTTGAACAGGACAGAGATCGGCGCTGAAGGCGGCTGCGATTGATCACTCTGAGGCGAATAAACTGAGGATGCGACCTATTTGAACAGGGCAGAAATCCGTTGCTGAAACGCGACAGCGGTTGAACACACTGAGGCGATTGAACTGAGGAAGCGTCCCTTTCCATCAGGGCAGACATTGGCGCTGATTCGCCGCAGCATTTGAACACTCTGAGGCGATTAATCTGAGGAATCATCCCTTTTGAACAGGACAGAGATCGGCGCTGATGCGCGGCAGCTCTTAAACACACTGAGGCAATTAACCTACGATTCAACGATTCAAAGTCAGTCAAGAGATACACAACAAAGGCATTGAAAATGATAGCGTGAACCTAGAAGTTCCAGATTGTTCACACTGCTTCTAGAGGTGTCAACGGCCCACATACTTGAGTTTTGAGTCAATCGCATCTTTACAAGCAGTGTTATACCAAGCGAATAGGAATTTGAATGGGAATATATTACAATTAGGACGTGTCCAAATGGAGTCTAGAAAGATCTGACGAGTCCGAACGGTCGGGTACATTGTCGGCATAGGCTCTAGATAAACATACTCAACTTTGGAACCGTTCGGGCATTCCGAACTGTTTTTTTTATCGGCAAATGCCTTTCTCAGAAATACTGAAGGGCCTTACAAATTCTCACAAGGGTCTAGAGCCTTGTGAATGAATGCCATCCTATTTCCAATATAATGAATGGATGAAAGACATGCAGGTTTTGGACGATTAATGTCATCCCAGATGCAATATATTTTGAATTCCAATTCCAATATATTTAATGATATAGAATTCTATCCCACTAGCAATATATCTTAAATCCCAATTGCAATATATTTAATCAAGTTGATCGAATGTCATCTCATTTGCAATATATTTTGATTCCCACTTGCAATATATTTAATGATATTGAATGTCATCCCACATGCAATTTATTTTGAATCAGACTTCCAATATATTTAATAAAGGTAATCGAAAGCCATCCCACTTGAAATATATTTTGAATCTAAATTGCAATATTTTTAATGATATAGAATGTCATTCAACTTGCAATTTATTTTGAATCCCATGTCCAATATATTTAATTAAGGGACTTGAATGCCATTTCCCTTGCAAAATGTTTTGAATCCCTTTTCCAATATATTTAATTAACGTAATCGAATGCCATCCCACTTGCAAAATATTTTGAATCGCTCTTCCAATATATTTAATTTAGGTAATCAAATGCCATCCGACTTGCAATGTATTTTGAATTCTAATTGCAATATTTTTAATGATATAGAATGTCAATGAACTTGCAATTTTTTTTGAATCCCACTTCCAATATATTTAATTAAGATAATCGAATGCCATCCCTCTTGCAATGTATTTTGAATCCTAATTGCAATATTTATTTTAATGATATAGAATGTCATTCAAACGTGCACTGTATTTTTAATCCACTTTCAATATATTTTAAATAAATAGGTAATCGAATGCCATCCCACTTGCAATATAGTTGAATCCTAATTGCAAATATTTTTAATGATATAGAATGTCAATCAACTTTGCAATTTTTTTAAAATCCCACTAACAATAATATTTAATGAAGGTAATCGCTTTTTTTTTGAAAATGCCATTCCCTCTTGCCAATATATTTTTAATTCGTCATCCGATATATTTATTTAGGGTAATCGAATGCCATCCACATGTGCAATATATTTGGAATCCCACTGCAAATAAATTTAATGATATAGAATGTCATCCAACTTGCAATTTATTTGCTTCCCACTTCCAATATATTTAATTAACGTAATCGAATGCCATCCCACTTGCAATTTATTTTGGATCCCACTTCCAATATATTTAATTAAGGTAATCGAATGCCATCCCACTTGCAAATGTATTTTGAATCCTAATTGCCAATAGTTTTAATGATATAGAATGTCAATCAAGTTGCAATTATTTTGAATGCCCACTTTCCAATATATTTAATTAAGGGTAATCGAAATGCCAATCCCACTTGCAATGTATTTTGAATCCTAATTTGCAATATTTTTAATTGATATAGAATGTCAATCAAGTTGCAATTTTATTTTGAATCCCACTTCCAATATATTTAATTAGGTAATCGAACTGCATCCCAATTGCAATGTATTTATTTTGATTCCTAATTGCAATATTTTTAATGATATAGAATGTCAATGAACCTGCAAGTTTTTTTTTTTGAATACCACTCCCATGTATTTAATTAAGGTAAATCGAAAATGCCATCCCACCTTGCAATGTATTTTGAATCCTAATTGCAATATATTTTAATGATATAGAATGGTCATTCTACATTGCCTTTATTTTTAATCCCACTTTTCAATATTATATATTTAAATAAAGTAATCGAATTGCATAACACTTGCAAATATATGTTTGAATCCTAATTGCAATATTGTTAATGATATAGAATGTCAATCAACTTGCAATTTATTTTGATTCCCACTTCCAATATTTAAATAAGGTAATCGAATGCCATCCCTCTTGCAATGTATTTTGAATCCTAATTGCAATATTTTTAATGATATAGAATGTCAATCAACTTGCAATTTACTTTGAATCCCACTTCCAATATATTTAACTAAGGTAATCGAATGCCGTCCCACTTGATATATATTTTGAATACTACTTGCAAAATATTTAAAGCAATCGAATGCCATCCCACTTGCAATTTATTTTGAATCCCACTTCCAATATATTTAACTAAGGCAATAGAATGCCAACCCACTTGCAATATATGTTGAATCCTAAATGCAATATTTTTAATGATATAGAATGTCAATCAACTTGCAATTTATTTTGCTTCCCTCTTCCAATATATTTAATTAACGTATTCGAATGCCATCCCACTTGCAATATATTTTGAATTCATCATCTGATATATTTATTTTGGGTAATCGAATGCCATCCCATTTGCAATATACTTTGAATCCCACTTGAAATATATTTAATGATATAGAATGTCATCCACCTTGCAATTTATTTTGCTTCCCACTTCCAATATATTTAATTAACGTATTCGAATGCCATCCCACTTGCAAAATATTTTGAATCCCACTTCCAATATATTTAATTAAGCTAATCGAAAGCCATCCCACTTGCAATATATTTTGAATCCTAATTGCAATATTCTTAATGATATAGAATGTCAATCATCTTGCATTATATTTTGATTCCCACTTCTAATATATTTTATTAACGTAATCGAGTGCCATCCCACTTGCAAAATATTTTGATTCGCACTTCCAATATATTTAATTTAGGTAATCGAATGCCATCCCACTTGCAATATATTTGAATCACACTTCCAATATATTTAATTAACGTAATCGAATGCCATCCCACTTGCAATATATTTTGAATCCTAATTGCAATATTTTTAATGATATAGAATGTCATTAAACTTGCAATTTATTTTGAATCCCACTTCCAATAGATTTAACTAAGGTAATCGAAAGCCATCCCACTTGCAATATATTTTGAATACCACTTCCAATATATTTAATTAAAGTAATCGATTGCCATCCCACTTTCAAAATATTTTGAATCCCACTTCCATTATATTTAATTAAGGTAATCGAATGCCATCCCTCTTGCAATATATTTTGAATCCGTTTTCCGTTATATTTATTTAAGTTAATCGAATGCCATTCCATTTGCAATATATTTTATCCCAACTGAAATTATATTTATTTGAGGAGCAGACTAGGTCAATAAACACTGACAACATATTTGATTTCCGCGGCTCTTATTCCACTTAAAATACTTATTAATTAAGGAAGGAAATCGAATGCCATACCACTTTTGCAATCTATTTTGATAGATTAACTCACTAGGAAAACAGGACGCCGATTCCTTCTCGCCTGCGGCCTCATCTCCCCTCGTATTCTCTGTCACCATCCTACTCCAGCGTCCAACAGCCCCCGACCCGGATTATAATTCGTCCCTTCGGCTCCTTCCTTGAGACTTATCATAGAAAACTAGAAGAGCTCTTTAACATAGTCCTCTTTATGGTATAATTTAAATCATTCTGGGATAGTGTGACCTCTCAGAAGATAGGGTATAACGCGAGTGGTGAAGAGATGGAGATGTAACGCCCCTTTTTGCAACAAGGGAAATGTGTAGGGTTGTGAAGTTTAAACATTCAGTACAGAGCGCTTCTGAAACTTTGTCTTCCCGTATAGTAGGGGTTAACGGGTTGCCGACCAGACCCCTTGCGGGTTATTCTTTCACCCTGTAGGATCCATCGCGTCCCCTCTCTATTCACCAGATCCAATTACCCCCCCCTACATACGTCCCCCAAACTCTCCTCGCCTCAGGAACTTCCGTTGAAGAGCGACCGGGTTCTGGCGGCCCCTATTCCCCCCACCACCCACCGTCCCTCCGAATAAATTCCCCCAATCCACTTTTCCCATTCCAGGTAACAGCTTCTCAGTTCCTAGTTTTGATTGGGTACACTCTTGTTAGAATGCCATCCCATTAGGCAATATATTTTGAATCCCACTTCCAATCTAGTAAACGCATCTTCAACCTTATACTTTGGTTATCTTGGAACTACGCATCAAACTAGCACATCCCACTGGAAATTTTTGGAATACCAATTCAATTATTTAACTGATCCCACACACTTCCGATGGAACGAGCTCTGTCTTAGTCTCCGGTACTCACTCTCTCAATCCACGTTTCCTTCCCTCCCTACAAGGTATAGGTATGTATAGGAATTCAACCCATTCACGTGTTCCTGTAAATTTCGAAAATATTGCTTCCCTTAATATGATAAATTATGGTTGAAAGGTAATGGTAGTCGGAAGTGCCTCTCCCTCTGCAATATATTTGATATTACGTTTTCCGTTATATTATTAATAAATCGTTTTTTTTTTGAAGGCACATCCCATTTGCCAATATAGTTTGAGTCCCACGTGAAATTATATTTAATGATATAGAATGTCATCCCAACTTGCAATTTATTTTGCTTCCCCACTGCCAATATAATTTAATTAAGGCAAATCGATGCAATCCCACTTGCAATCTATTTTGAATCCCACATCCAATATGTTGAATTAAGTTAATCGAATGCCACCATTTGCCAAATATATTTGAAATCCCACTTGAAATTATATTTAATGATATGAATGTCATTAACTTGCATTTATTGAATCCCCCACTTCCAATATATTTAATTAAGGTATTAAATGCCATCATGCGGCAATATTTTTGAATCTCACTTCCAATATATTTAATAACGTAATCGATGCAATCCCACTTGCAAAATATTTTGAATCCACTTCCAATATATTTAATTAACGTAAATCGAATGCCATACACTTGCAATAATATTTTGAATCCTAATTGCAATATTTTTAATGATATAGAAGGTCATTTCAAACTTGCAATTTAGTTTGAAGCCCACTTCCATAATATTTAAACTAGGTAATCGAAAGCACATCCACGTGCCATATATTTGGAATACCACTTCCATTATATTTTATTAAGGTAATCGAATGCCATCCCTCTTGCAATATATTTTGAATACGTTTTCCGTTATATTTATTTAAGTTAATCGAATGCCATCCCATTTGCAATATATTTTGAATCCCACTTGAAATATATTTAATGATATAGAATGTCATCCAACTTGCAATTTATTTTGCTTCCCACTTCCAATATATTTAATTAAGGAAATCGAATGCCATCCCACTTGCAATCTATTTTGAATCCCACTTCCAATATGTTGAATTAAGGTAATCGAATGCCATCCCACTTGCAATCTATTTTGAATCCCACTTCCAATATGTTGAATTAAGGTAATCGAATGCCATCCTACTTGCAAAATATTTCGAATCCCACTTCCAATATATTTAATTAAGGTAATCGAATGCCATCCCACTTGCGATATATTTACAATCCTACTTCCAAAATATTTAATTAAGGCAATCGAATGCCATTCCTTTTGCAATATATTTTGAATCCCACTTCCAATATATTTCAGCGTTGGAACACTCTGAGGCTATTAAAGTGAGGATGCGTCCTTTTTGAAAAAGGCAGAGATCGGCGCTGAAGCGTGGCAGGGTTTACACACTGTGAGGCGAATAAACCGAGGAAGCATCCCTTTTGAACAGGGCAGAAATTGGCGCTGAAGCGCGGCGGCGTTTGAACAGTATGAGGCGATTAAACTGAAAAAGCATCCCTTTCGAACAGGGCAGAGATCGGCGAAGAAACGCGGCAGCGTTTGAACACTCTGAAGCAATTAAAGTGAGGATGAGTCCCTTTTGAAAAGGGCACAGATCGGTGCTGAAGCGCAGCAGGGTTTACACACTGTGAGGCGATTAAACTGAGGAAGTGTCCCTTTTAAACAGGGCAGAGATCGGCGCTGAAGTGGAGCAGCGTTTGAACACTGAGGCGATTAAACGGAAGAAGCGTCCCTTTCGAACAGGATAGAGATCGGCGCTGAAGCGCGGCAGCGCTTGAAAACTCTGAAGCAATTAAACTAAGGAAGCTCCCCTTTTGAACAATGCAGAGATCGGTGCTGAAGCGTGGCAGCGTTTGACCACTCTGAGGCAATTAATCTGAGGAATTGTCCCTTTTGAACAGGACAGAGATCGGCGCTGAAGCGCAGCAGCGTTTGAACAGTCTGAGTCGATTAAACTGAGGAAGCGTCCCAATTGAACAGGGCAGAAATCGGTGCTGAAGCGTGGCAGAGTTTACACACTGTGAGGCAATTAAACGGAAGAAGCGTCCCTTTCGAACAGGATAGAGATCGGCGCTGAAGCGCGGCAGCGCTTGAAAACTTTGAAGTGATTAAACTGAGGAAGCGCCCCTTTTGACCAATGCAGAGATCGGTGCTGAAGCGCGGCAGCGTTTGAACAGTCTGAGGCAATTAAACTGAGGAAGCGTCCCAATTGAACAGGGCAGAAATCGGCGCTGAAGCGCAGCAGCGTTTGCACACTGAGGCGATTAAATGGAAGAAGCGTCCCTTTTATCCCATTTATACGCAGCTCTGCATTTACCTCCAAAGGAATGAAATTTATGAAACATTTCAGTCTGGCTTCAGGCCCCATCATAGTACTGGAACAGCATTAATTATGGTACTAAACGACTTTTTAATGTCCTCAGTTAAGGGATGTGTTTCTTTTTTTGTTTTGTTAGATTTAAGTGCAGCATTTGACACTATTGATCATGATGTTTTACTAAACAGACTAGAAAATACTGTAGGTATTAAGGGATCAGCACTTTCTTGGTTTAAATCCTACTTAACTGACCGGTACCAGTTTGTTCATATAAATAATCTAAGGTCTAAGCCCTCAAAAGTGAAGTATGGCGTGCCTCCGGGATCAGTGCTTGGCCCGCTTTTATTCTCTCTGTACATGCTGCCACTAGGCTCAGTTATTCGTAAACATGGCATTAGTTTTCACTGGTATGCAGATGATACACAGCTGTACATATCAGCCAAACCTAATGACAGCCTTACAATCAACAAAATTGAGGACTGTGTAAAGGAAATAAAAGATTGGATGTTATTTAATTTTCTCTTACTTAACTCCGATAAAACTGAGGTTCTATTAGTGGGACCCAAGGCTGTGAGAGACAGGTTGGCTACATCTATCCTAAATCTAGATGGCTGTCCAGTATTGCCCAGTCCGTCTGTAAAAAACTTAGGGGTCACATTTGATTCAGATCTCTCCTTGGATGCGCACATTCGCAGCATCACTCGAATTTGCTTTCTTTCAGTTACGTAATTATCGCTTAAACTTAGAAATATCCTCTCTTTTAATGATGCAGAAAAAAACTTTGTTCATGCGTTTATATAACCTCAAGGTTGGATTACTGTAACGCCTCTCTACTTACTGGTATGCTCTAGTAAATCTATAAATAAAACTTCAGTTTAGTTCAGAATGCAGCCGCCCGAGTGATAACTCGAACTAGAAAATTTGATCATATCACTCCTGTTCTATCATCACTACACTGGTTATCAGTCAAATTCCGCATTGATTACAAAATACTTCTTATAACTTATAAAGCTCTATATGGCCTGGCCCCACATTATCTGAGTGACCTCTTAGAGTTTTACAATCCAACTCGTCTACTTCTTTCGCAGGGTACAAGACTTCTTTTAGTTCCTAAGTTAGTAGCCAAAGAGATCGAAAACGTTCAAAGACGTTGGGTTGCTGTCTTCTGCCTCCCGTGGGGTTGCCAATGTCTCATGTGATACCTCTTGGCTGTGTTTCCTACCAGTTCTCCTCTTTCTAGCTATGCTGCTATAGCTAATGCTGCCGGGGTCTCATGCTACACTTGGCATCAGTGATTGACATGGCATCAGTGATTGTTAATAGACACTGTGCTCTTAATCAATAACTAATTACATTTTCTGTTTTCTCTCCGAGCTGTGTTCCGGCAGTTCCAGCCCAACACATGATGTTCATCCGCTGTAGCTCCACTCAAGCTGCTTTCGTCATCAGCTTCAGCCCCACCATACCTGGGCCACTTAATGCCGATGTGCATACTTCACATTTTATTCGAACTTTGACTCCATGACTTTAGTTTTGCTCTTAGATTTATCATCTACGCCCCCCAAGGAGGTTGGGTCCCGTTTTGAGTCTTGGTCCTCCCAAGGTCTCTTCCTATAACACTCAGGGAGTTTTTCCTTGCCACTGTCGCCCTAGGCTTGCTCAATTTGGGATTGGACGTAGTTATTAGGAGATAATCTAAACTTGTAAAGTTGCTTTGAGACAATGCTCCATTGTAAAAAGCGCTATATAAATAGATCTGACTTGACTTGACCCTTTCGAACAGGATAGAGATGGGCAGCGCATGAAAACACTGAAGCGCTTAAACTGAGGAAGCGCCCCTTTTGAACAGGGCAGAAATCGGCGCTGAAGCGTGGCAGCGTTTGAACAATCTGAGGCGATTAAACTGAAGAAGTGTCCCTTTTGAACAGGGCAGAAATCGGCGCTGAAGCGCGGCAGCGTTTGAACAATCTGAGGCGAATAAACTGAGGAAGCCTCCCTTTTGAACAGGGCATAAATCGGCGCTGAAGCACAGCAGCGTTTGAACACTTAGGCGATTAAACGGAAGAAGCGTCCCTTTCGAACAGGATAGAGATCGGCGCTGAAGCGCGGCAGCGCTGAGAACTCTGAAGCGATAAAACTGAGGAAGCTCCCTTTTGAACAGTGCAGAAATCGGCGCTGAAGTGCGGCAGCGTTTGAACAATCTGAGGCGATTAATCTGAGGGATCGGCGCTGAGGCGCGGCAGCGTTTGAACAGTCTGAGGCAATTAAACTGAGGAAGTGTCCCCTTTGTACAGGGCAGAGATCGGTGCTGAAGCGCATCAGCGGTTGAACACTCTGTGCAGATTATACTGAGGAAGCCTGCTTTTTAAACAAGGCAGAGATCGGCGCTGCGATTGAACACCCTGAGGCACTAAACTGAGGAAGCGTCCCTTTTGAACAGGGAAGAGATCGGCGCTGAAATATTTTGGAAGTGGGATTTAAATTATATTGCAAGTGGGATGGCATTCGATTACTTTAATTAAATATATTGGAAGTGGGATTCAAAATATTTTGCAAGTGGGATGGCATTCGATTACTTTAATTAAATATATTGGAAGTGGTATTCAAAATAAATTGCAAGCTGAATGACATTCTGTATCATTAAAAATATTGCAATTTGAATTCAAAATATATTGCCAGTGGGATGGCATTCGATTACCTTAATTAAATATATTGGAAGTGGGATTCAAAATATTCTGCAAGTGGGATGGCATTCGATTACTTTAATTAAATATATTGGAAGTGGGATTCAAAATATATTGCAAGTGGAATGACATTCTATATAATTAAAAATATTAATTATTGTCAAGGTTGCCAGGTCTGCTTATTCTATGCGAATTTGGGCTTATTTTTCTGTAGTCACTTACAATATTGGTCGTTGCTGGCCGCCGGTTTTTGGGGCTCCACGTTTCTAAAGTGTAGTTGCTTATTTAGGATCCACGGTTCTGTCTCTCTCTCCAATATTCCTGCAAGTTCATTTTGTTTAGCCATTGAAGTTAAAAGGAAAATATGCCTTATTGTTTTAACAGATCAAGCGGTATCTCTCACGTTGTAGTAGGCTGTATGTTTTGGCTTTTTTTTTTGAGCCAATTCAACTCTTTTGGGCTTTTTTCGTAGACCTTGTTGCTTGTTTCCGTTGTGGGAACCCTGATTCACGTTTGCGTGTAACGATATTACGGTCGTGTGATTGATTGCCATTACACCACCACCAAAATAAAGACGTAACCACGATAAAAGTGCTGAGACGAACGCATAGAAAAGTCTCTAACGCGTGTAGGAAAGGCAGCAAACATTACGTTCATTAATGGAGACATTGAAACGTTTAAATAAATTTTGAGGAAATGTCATTTAAGCCCCGCCCCTTCTGACGGTCTAGCACGTCTTCGCTGTAAAACCAGGTCTAAATATAAAAGGTGTGTGTGAAGAAATCAGGAGAAAGTTTAACCAGACTGAGGTCAATGATGAAGCACCGCATATTCACAGACAGCTTCAGGGGTGATGAGTGTCTTTTAATGGCCTTCTGTCACATGTCTCTTACAATATACAACACACACACACACACACACACACACACACACACACACACACACACACACACACACACACACACACACACACACACACACACACACACACACACGAGGGAACGACAGAGGAGCTTACGATCACATGACTTGACTTTTACAGACAGAACCATCGCATAATACAGTGATAATGCATGGAGAGAGGGATAGAAATTGGTACGTGTTCATCCAAATGTTTATCAATTCAACACGCTTCTTCGGTCTGGGAAAAAGTTCAAATAACAAATCTTATGATTTCCGACCTACTCCAAGCTCTCTCATACTTTGCCTGTCTGATGGACAGAAGGCTGGGCTGAGCTTCAACAGAGCAACAGTGGCTCCTACTGGACAGCTGAAGTACTGCATGAGTTTTTAATGGACACGAGGAGCAATAGTAATCACTTTCGCTCCGGGCTCTCGGAGGAAGTGCTCCTTTTCTCGTGTGTTCGCACCGCAGGAACTCGGAACGATTGCGGTTCTTAAACGCCGTATACAGCGAAGTTTCTAAATGTACTTTTCCACCTTTATTGCTGTACAAAAATGGAAACAACCAGACAAATGGACTGACGGTGAAGTCCAGACTTTAGTGAGCCTCTACGTGACAGAATAGGCTCAACACGGTTTAGAATCGTACAAGAGAAAGTTGCGTGGCTTACGTCGTTTCAGCGTCACATGGCATTCTTGCTGTCGATGCGAATGCAAACTAAAAAAGTTCCCACTTTCTCGATGGAGATCTGTGGAGAGTGGCTCTTCACTTTATGGAGTATCAGGACTAGATGCTAGATATCTTCGAGTGGGTCATAGACTCATGTCTAGCAGTCAGCGATCTCACCAAGAGCTACTTTACCCAAAAGTAGCCTCTGAGAGCCTTTTTATAGGGCAGCACTATAGGGGAAGCAATTTTACGCCCTCTTGTGGCAAAACCCAGTGTCTAATCAGACCACACCTGTAGTCATGTACATATCTGCCTGAGACAGAACTGCATGCCAAGTTTTGCAGCGTTCCCACATTTCTATCTGGGTGCGTATTTTTTTTTTTGTCAATGAGTGTATAATAAAAAAATATTATACAGTAAGTCCTGTCCACAAACAAAGCTCGGTTTGACCACCACGGACTCCCGAGCGACTACCGGTGCCGAAATGATGTAAAGTTATTTCCTTCATCAAGATTATTTCCTACATCCACAAGATGCGCTTCAGCGTAAAACAAAAATCTTCACTTTTAACATTTTTGCTCCAGCGCCCTCCCTGGGGAACAAGCAGTGCAGGCGTAAGCGTGCCCTGGATGATTAAGAGCCGACTGGAAGCTACTGAGGATGATCCCACAACCAGCCTGCCCTCCCTCAGACACACTCACTGTTTGAATGACACCTAATCTGGCCAGAATTTAGTCACCAGATGAACGAACTGTAAATCACACTAATGTCTGTTCATAATAAATGTAGAGACCAAGCCTTACGCTTTTTGGGGGGTTGTTGCCTTTTCCCGCTGTACCAAACCCTTACCGACCTCACCGGGATTCTGTGCATATGTCATTAAACCTTGTTTTTCTGTTTTTTACAGCCCATGTCGTTAGGATCAAGGAGTGGATGAAGAATTGGTACGTGATTACTAGGAATGTACCGATACACTCCGCTCACAAATCGATACACGATACGATTTTTTCAAGATTACCAATTTTATATTGGATAAAAGACAGTCCTTTTTACTTCTGAAGCGTGAACAAGGCAAAACAAAGCATGTTTTGTATGCGTTTCTAAACGTTAGTCAGAAATGACTAGAAGCAGAGGTTTAATATCATGCATCCTTTTTCTTTATGATAATGTAAACGAACAGAATCTTTAGTCTGCTGCATTTAGGGCAAAATTTCCACCTAATCTGAATAACTAATTGCTATCTTAAATCAAATACAAATAATAATTAAAAAAACACTGAAAATGGAGGATGTGCGTCTGAGCACGACGCCCTCTGGTGTTCAAAAATGCAACTGCAGAAAATGGCACTATAAATAGGGCTGTGCTAAAAAACCACTACACCAATTTTCAGCTCAACATATTGTTTTTTTTTTCCAAAATGGGATGTAAATTACAATCTCCGCTCCTGTAGATGGCGCAGTGCAGGATTGTGACACCATTTTTCAGCTTAACTATAGCGATATATTGCGATGTGATATAATCGTATTGTCAAATCCTTTCTGATACCCTCCCTAATTATAAACAAAGCATAAAACCCAACTCATCGTCACATTTTTGCATCACGATGTATCGTTACACGCCTAGCTATTACGCAACCAACTGTCCTGGTGCCGATTAGGCTTTCAAATGAGCATTTTCGATATTTGAACGCACGTTCTTCTTACTGAATTGGACGGACGTTTGAAACTGACCCTCCTTATCGGTATTCGAAGCCGATATCCAATACAACTCAATGCCATTAGTGCGTTTACATGCCCTTAAGGATCCGATAACTGCAGGAAATCAGATTTTGTCAGTATTCTGATCAGCGAGTTCACATGCACTTCAGTAATCAAATTTTCTCGTGTATATTCTGCAATTCTGAGTCCCGCCAAAGTGTCCATAGCTGTTTCGAAGCCCTTAATTCAGTGGTTAGTGTTTAACTCTGGGTTGCCAGATCTACTTAATTCAATGGAAAAAGAGGCCAAATACAGCCAAATCGTTAGAAATTCGCAGACCTGGCAACTGTGCACCGACTGAAATGAAAACACCGATTATAATCCAATTACTGCGATAAAAACCAGCTCTCTATCGGATTATTAAGTGCATTTAAACGCACTTGTTGTTTTAGTCTTGAACATACAATAATAACAAACACATCCATCTATTAAACTCCATATAAGGTCATAACCGTACCCGCTCATTTATTAAACGCTTTTATTGGTTTAGCTACATAATTTATGCTCAAACACGAGGATGGAGACGCACCACATGGACAGAAGACAAGAAAGGGAGAGAGTAAAGAGGATGTTACAGTCGACTACAGCTAGCTACAGCGCTACGAGAAAGAGAAAGAGAGAGAGAGAGAGAGAGAGAGGGGCGGGGCTTAGGCAGGCTCAGTTATTGGCGTCTCCTCCTTCACTGTCCTGCTGGTCGCTGGTCCACAGGGTCAGGTTGTCCCTGAGAAGCTGCATGATGAGCGTGGAGTCCTTGTACGAGTCCTCGTTCAGATTGTCCAGGTGCCCGATGGCCTCGTCGAAGGCCTCCTTGGCGAGCTGGCACGCCTGCTCCGGCGCGTTCTGGATCTCGTAGTAGAAGACGGAGAAGTTGAGGGCCAGGCCCAGGCGGATGGGGTGCGTGGGCGCCATGCCCTTGGCGATGTCGAAGGCGTCCTTGTAGGCGGCCTCGGAGGCGGCCACGGCGGCACCACGCTTCTCGCCCGTGCCCACCTCGGCCAGGTAGCGCTGGTAGTCGCCCTTCATCTTCAGGTAGAAGACTTTGCTCTCCAGCTGGCTTTCGTCGCAGCTCTTGATCAGGTAGGAGTCGAGCAGCGCCAGCACATCCTGGCACACGCCCTCCAGCTCCTTCTCGATGGTCTCGCGGTACGCCCGCACCAGCTCTAGCTTCTTCTCGCCACCGTCCTGCGCCGCCGTCTTCTGCTCGATGCTGGAGGTCACGCGCCACGACGAGCGCCGCGCCCCCACCACGTTCTTATAGGCCACCGACAGCAGGTTCCTGTCCTCGTTCGACAGGGGCTCGTTCAGCTCCGTCACCTGGGCAAGGCAAACGTAAGAAAAAACATCTGTATCGCGATGCATTTTAAAGATTCACAGGGCAGTCTAACCTCGCTATACCGCTATACCTCATCTCTCTCCACCTGCATTTAACCCCGAAAAGCCCATAACCTCGCCTCTTGCCAAGCTTAAGATGTGACAGATGTCCTGCCAGGAATGAAATTCTACCCTGCTAAGCCTCCATGTTTCAGACCGTCACTAGGAGGCGCTTTAATCCTACTTTAAACTTGTCTGTTATCAGAGACGTTATACAAGAAGGAGACAGGTCACTGGTTGAAATATGAATGGGACTGAACTACAGAAATATTCTGAACTACAGAAACCCCACCCCCTCATTAAAAAGGCATATTAGCGGCAAATCTCGGCCCCTTTCAAGTGGCGGGATGCGCATGCACAGTAGCCGGAATAACCTTTAAAAAAGTGTATTTTTCTGTGTTATATGAACCAAACAATGCCAGTAAGTCATAAAATTTTGTCAAATCATACCAACGATTCTAAATCTGCATTTTAAACGTTTCAGTTTTGGATATACAGGTCTCTCCCCATTCAAAGAGATAGGAGTCTGGACTTGTGACCCAACCTTCCATGTAAGGATTAAACTAAGTTACTTGATTAATTCTAGTAATAGTTTAAATACACATAAGCTAAATCAATATTAGTAGAGAGAACGTGTTTAAAACATACAATAATTTAAATAAAACATAGTAAACTATAGACTAATAAATGGAGATACTGTAATATTACGAAGGCAACTTGGCAGTGCCGGGGCTTGAACCCGGACCTCCTAGGGCATAATTAAGTATCTGCTGCACCAGGCATAAGCAGGACTGAGATGGGAGCCAATCACAGTTGTGCAGGGGTCGCTGTTGCATTATCAGGGGATGATCGACTGGACTCCTCTTGCTCAGGCACTGCCAATCACGAGTGTCCTTTGCCTGATCCGACACAACGGCACCACCGGGACTCGGCCGCACCACCCCAGCCTCTCTATGTGATACATTTCTGCCACAATGCCCACTCTTACTACCAACCAAGGTGCAAATGTGCTGTAAACGCAGCCAGCAGAGGTCTTTATACCAGAACCAAAGCCGTGATGAAAGCTTCTGCACCGACTGCGATATAAATTATTACAAAACGCCGCGAGTGCAATCTCCCACCATCCTTTCGTGATCCTCTGACCTTGTACCCAATGTCAAGGGAGAAGCCGCATGCAGGGTGGCTGCACCAGCGCCGTATCAAGACAGAAACCTCCTTGCATCACGCACGTGTTCTTTTTTTAAAACCGTGACATATTACGTTAATGCATGACAAATCTGGAGCTTACAGGACGATGTCCTTTATGTCAGGCGACGCTGCATCTGGCAGACGGATGAATTACTGACCACAGATTCTCACTCTCAATTCTGTTTCCAGACAATGAAGTCGGAATATACGTAATGCATGATCTTATTTCATTTTTGAAGTGCATAAAACAAACGAGTTACAACCCTGTACTGCGATTTGGTTCACAAAGAGATGTGACAAAAGGCAGGGTTGCCAGATTGTACAAGACGGGCTCCTTTCATCATTGATGCACAGTGTATCGTACGTTATTAACAATCACGCTCAGTTTTGACAATTACCAAATAAAACTGTGATAATTATTATCTTTCCTAGAGTTGATTACTGTCCGACTTCTATATAACTGAATACATACTGAGGATACAGTCTTATCCTAAACTGTGAATTATAATCTCCTGGTTGTACCCTAGGGTGGCTTGTGTAATTTTATCCCAGCCTTTCCTGTTAATCATAATATATAATATACTAACGGATAATAAGGCTTTAAGAAAAAATACTGCTTGAATTGCACAGTTTTGGTGGTTTTCTGTGTACTCTATTTGTAATAAGAATAAGAACTATATCTGCATTTCCTGAAGGAACTACAACAGTGCTTGAAATGACGCATGAAGAAAGAATGTGGGTTTGAGTCCTTTGCCCACCCAGGGACCTGTGTATTCAGAACCAAATGTACCGAATTTTGTGCCTGTCTGTCAAAATATGACTGAAATACAGTCAATGCCCTGCCAGGGACCTCTGTGCCATGCTGGTACATTGGGACTCCCAAAGCACCTGTTCCCTGAAATGCTGTACCCACTGTGAGTAGGATGTGACCAAGCTTGGGCTCTTTGCCCAGCCAGGGACCTATTCGTGACCCAAGGGCATCACATGACATGTCTGAGTCCAACAGTTTTCATGGTGACTTGAGTCTCACAGACACAGAGTGTTTCTGTCAATGCATTTCTATGGGAGAGTTTTAATTTTTAAATGAAATATATTACAAAATATTTTAGCAAGTCTGACTTTCTAAATGTTATGAGGTACAATATATTTAACGCAACCTAAAACTACACATTGTGCACAAAAGGTTGGATCCTGTCAAATATCAATAATCCTTCCAATCTGGCAACCAGGGACAAAGGCAGCATCAGTCCTAGCGTTGCGGCTGTTTGCTGGCGTCACAGCAGCAGCATATTTAAAGAAAAAACGTGCATTTTCACCCTTAACGTGCTTAGCTACCATTTTTACACAAAACACACTACACTGTTCAATATGAAATGTGCAGCCCAGGTGCATTAAAGTCACTCACCAGCTTCATGGCGGCGGCCATGTCATCATAGCGCTCCGCCTGCTCAGCGAGCCGAGCCCTCTGAATGAGCTGCTCCCGGTCTGCCATGCTCTCTGTCTGCTTCTCTAACCAAACGCGAGCGTTTTTCACACTCTGCTACAGTTATTCTGAGGTAAAACTCGACCTTTTGCTCTCCAGCTCCCGCTTTCTGTTCTCGGTCTTTCGGTGAAGCCTCGTCCTGTCAACCTGTCTGAGACTAGGGGTGGAAGGGGGCGGGGCCTGAAATGGTTCCATATAAAGGTGACGTCAGTTTCTAAAAATAGTACCCCAGCGGTGCAACTTTGCGCCTGCGCAATGTGGCACCAGCGTCTCTGCGGCTCGACGACCGTTGCAGAGGCCGAGAACGCATGCGCTACAGTACAGCGGCGTAGCGACATTGAAACGATTCTTTACTAGGATTCGATTCACTACTCCGTTCAGTAAACAAGAATGATTCGAATCCGTAAGGAGCCCTCATCTACGGAATTATCGGTGAAGGTTTACTGCATTTGTTTTCCTCTTTCACCTAAAATTTGGGGATCACCTACGGAATTTGATCAAAAGAAAAGAAAGACGTTAAATGTGAAATTTCAAAAACTGACTGTCAAGAAGCAAATAATATAAACGTAGCTGTGCCCCAGCAAACAGCAAGAAATGCGAAATGCAGTGCATTTCAGTATCATGGAGCACACGGAATTTCACAGTAAAAAAGTACAACAGTTGCAAAATGGCCAATTAATGGGCAATGATGTTTCATGTCTGCGTTGCGTTCTGTGAAACGGGACGTTGCCCGGACATTACCATAGTCACATACTGTTTTTATGCTACTGTAATGTAAATAAGGTATTTTCACAAGAAAACTGCGTACAAACGATACATAAATGCGTCAGAGATAATTCTGAAAACACAACAACCTTTACAATAATAGAAAATACAGTAATGTCCTGTTCTGACCCTGTACAGGTTAGTAAGGATGGTATAATGGACCTGCTCCTTTTTTCTGATAAAAGCCAAAAATCCCTTTACAGACATTATTAGGAACGACCCAGAAGATCAGCCATATGAATCAGAGACTCAACGAGAGAATGTGAACCAGTTTATATAGCCTAGTTATAGAATAGAGAGAATATGCAGGTAGTGGGGTGATAAACAAAAGGAGTATTACTTCCAATAGGACAGGTACATACATAGACTTACAAAAACACCATTTACAGCTTGCTACAAATAAGTAGAGACACAAAAAAGTCTCTAAACGCATCAACCGAGTTACAACAGTCTGTAGTCCAAACATGAGCTAACGAGCAAGTGACTGGTAAGTAGCACAACTGCTAAGATAGTTTTCTCTCTCTCTCTCTCTCTCTCTCCGACCTCGGTCATTAAAGCGAACTGACGTTGATCTGATGGACGTCACACGGCGCATACCTGTACCATCAAACCCCCCTGTATGAATGTACAATGTTTTTGGAAATGGCTCCGATATCACTGGACATAAGAAAAGAAGTTATTCTCAAAAGTTTTAATTCCATGCTGAACACTAATAATTTCAGCTTTGCTGTGTCAGGAAGGAATTTTGACGAACATTTAAAAGTACTGAATTTAATTCACATCTACAACACAAATGACCCAGTTTGGATTTTTTATTTCTAGAGCAGAATCCAGAAACATTGGTCAGACAGAGGTAACAGCCCCTCATGTGATCCTTCTGTTCTCCCCACATCATTGGCACTGCAAATGGCGTCGACCTCTGAGTACCCCTGAGCTGAGCTCTCAGGTGGTCTGCACATGTTTCATAATGAATGAGTATGTACAGTAGAGGAATTACAGGTGGAAGTGTTGTTTATCATCCCCGCTACTTGTTCAAGACAGCTTACCTCACAATTGGATTATATAATATAAAGTAACATTCGACTTTAGTACCATTGAATCATTACTTGCTGAGTCTTGCAGAGTCAGTAGAAACATTCTCTGGTGGAGGCATCTGGGCCTGCAGATGTCTGGTGTACTTACCATGATTTACAATTAAATTCTTTAAAAATCCTACAATGTGATTCCCTGGATTTTTTTTTTTCATTTTGTCTCTAGTTGAAGTGTAGCTATGGTGAAAATTACAGACCTCCCTCACCTTTCTAAGTAGGAGAACCTGCACAATCAGTGACTGACTAAATACTTTTTTGCCCCACTGTATTTTTTTAATGTTTTACAGGCCTGAAATGCAGTAATTTCCTTTCTCCCTTTGGTTAAGCAGCTCAGAAAGATTCATTCATTAAGCCACCGAATCTTCGTCTCAGTTCAGCACAGCAGGATTTCTCGTCGTCTCTCCAATTGTCTGTCTACATCCATCCATGAACTATTTCAGTACTTGGCCTGAAAAATTCCTCACAACGATGGAGCATTCAAATAGTAAACCACCTTTACTATTAAGACGACTGCTTCAAACCAAACATCAATCAATGCAAAACAGGATGCATTAAAGCCACATAGGATTCCTTATCTGCCTTTGCAAATGTATGGCCGGTTTATGGGCAGTTATAACCTACATATTTACATGTATTTTGTCTCGGCCTCTGTCTCCCTGCTTCAGGGTGCGCTAGAGTTCATTTTCTCCACACAGCTCTCCCAGAAGGCCACGAGCCGGTTGTCCTTGTTGGTGCAGAAGTCAGTGAAGTCTCTGAGCAGGCGCTCGGCCAGTTTCTCGTCCCCAAGCACGCCGGTGCGCCAGGCTTTGGTCAGCATGGTGTTGTAGGCCCAGTGGTAGCCGACGTGCTCCTCAGAGCCGAACAGACTCTGACCGGACGAAGAAGCCGAGTTTCGGCGTCTCCGCTGCTGATTGCTTCCGAACTTCCTCTTAGAGTATGGCAACTGCATGAAAACCGTTCCTGAAGGGAGACAAATCAAGCAGTGGAAAATGGACTGTAGACAACATCACAGAAATGGCTCTGCTAAAAACAAACCAAAAAAAACCCAAAACTTAAGGCCAAAAAAATGTAGAATGCATTTATCAATTTAAATAAATTAATAAACACAAAACCACACAACAGCGATTACCAGAGCGATACGTTTGTAGTTTGTAGTCTAACGCAGGCTCTTCATTTCATTAGACACTTTTAATATCGCCATAACCTCGACCCTAAACAGCCACGGATGCTGACGGGACATTTAATAAATAAATAAATAAATAAATAAATAAACATACAAGCATTAAGTACTTGTATTAGATTCAGCATGTGTGAGCTCGAATTACTCAAATTAATTATCTGTAGTATGAATAAATGGGAAGAAAAAAAATGATAAAATCACATTCGGTGTGAAAAATCACAGCCTTTAGATACTATTAGTCGTTTACTTGTGTGTTTGTCATGGAAAACACCAGCAAACAGTATCTGGTTCTTAAAGCACCTCGGGATGCCAAGTCAGCATTTTCTGGGCAAATATAAAATGTGCTTAGTTTAGCAGTTCTGATAATGTTTGTTAAGGCACACAACAATCGTTCACAAACAAAAATCATCATGTCACCACTCCTTTATATAAATACTGTATATTTTATGACATTAATTATCATACAAGGCCTTCCTGACCTACCTGTGACGTGGATGTACTGGGGTTTGTTCTCAGCCGGAAAGCTGAAGGCTGATGCCGAAAATTTATCCTGAACGAACCCGAACCTGATCAAAACAGCAGATGCTTCGTTACGGAACAATAAAAACAATCAGATCACATTACAGGGAGCTCTTCAAGTGTACCTGTACAAAATGGCCTCCTGGAAGAGCTGCATTCGGTCCCAGTACGTCTCCGGCTCGAACCCTGACAGAGCACACGGTTTGGTATCAATCTCAAAACCTTATGCTGTGTGAAGCTGTACGGTTTATACTGACGCCAGAGCAGCTCTAATCCGTACACACCAAGAAGAAGAGATGGTAGAAGTACAGTGCAGTATAGTGCAAAAGTAGTAGGCCACCATTAGATCTGTTGTTTCATTCCAATCGTTGTGAGTGTATTTGCAATTAATTTAACTGTACTTCAGCTTTACTGTTTCTTAAGAGACGTCAACCTGCAAATCATGTCGGAAATAGAAGTTATTTCACCACCTGATAACTAACCAGTGGAAGGAACCAGGATCCCAGGAATTGCAGCCGCTGCACCACCCGAGCATTAATAAGAGACCTTTCAGCAAATATTAATAAAATACTAAGTACTAATAATAAATTGCCATCTGTTGGAAGCGAGTTCTCAGATGTTACAATAAAAACTAGTGGATTTTGTAAAGTGCGTAAAATTTCCGCTGAACATCTTGTAAGGCTTATGCATTAAAATAAGCAGAACTATGTGACAATAACGTTGCTCCACAGAGAAGTTTTCACTTGGTAAGTCAAAAGAACACGTGCCAAAGTGTGCCATCTCGGCTGAACCTGAATACAGAATATAGAAGGTGTTTCGGTATTAACCTCAGGTTTTCACATTAATTTAGTGCCGTTACGAGCACTGACCATCGAACAGGTTGTCACTGGAGTCCTTGAGGAGGCTCTGGATGTTGAGAGGGATGAAGAGCTGAGCTCGCAGAGGATCTCCGTACAGATATGAAGGCAGAGCAAACGGGACCTCCAGCACAGGAACCAACAAGAACCCGCACGATGCTGCCTTCCTGTGCCAGCCTTGGACCTGGAAAATACAGAGGTTACAGCGCGCGCACGCACGCACGCACGCACGCACGCACGCACGCACACACTAAGTCTTAAGCCATCGATTTGGCACCGCCGGTCACATTATAATGAACTGTTTATTTTATAGAAGAATACAATCTTCCCTTGATATTCGTGAGATTTAGGGACACAAGACCCAGTGGATGCAGAAAGTCACGAATAACTCCAGCACTCCCTACACTTTAGTACGAATACTTTCGATCAAGTTAAGTCACATTCATGTCTATAAATAATTTATTTTTATAATTATTTCTATACTGTTTTCCTTTATCTTCTGTTATCTAGGGCCAAAGTCCTAACTGAGTAAGCCTAGGGCGACAGCGGCAAGGAAAAACTCCCTAAACGTTATAAGGAAGAAACCTCAGGAGGTCAAAGTTGTCTAGTTCATAAGTTTACAGTAACAGTGAAATAAACAGAAGCGAAACAAAAACCAACAGAGAACATTTAAAGAAATATAATAATTCAAATAAAATAATAATATGTAGACTAATAAATAAAAAATAATGTAATATACGAAGAGAATAATACATTAAAGAATATGAAACTCTGGCATATCAGACAATAAATAAAGGAAATAAGGAAATAAATAAAACACTGAAAAACAGAGAAAAATATGCAAATGAACACTGTTTAGTCCAGTACACAAATACTTCTTGTCAAAATCCGTCGTGAACCGAATTCGACAAGTTCTGAGGTGCCGAGGTATGACTGTATTAGTGTCATAAATAAATCGCACAAAGCTTATTTTATAATAAAGTGTTAATAAACCTCATGTCATTTAGTGAGTAAAACACTTACTCTATTGGTGAACTAACTGCCCAGCCTGAAAGATAGAGGATTCAGTTCCTGTTCCTGTCATGACTCACCTGTTTAGGATCCATGGAGGTTTATTTGCACTAAGAATACAGTACTGTAGATGTAAAAATAAAGAAAAACACAATGAACACAGCGAAGATCTGCACTGAGTAAGGGCTATTGTTAATCTGAGTCACTGAGTACTGAATCGTGACTCATGAATCATGAATTGGGAATCGAGTTTCAGCTGAAATGGTCGTGTTCCTTACCATTTATAAACGCTTATAGATAAATATTCTCGGCCGCTATAAACACAGGTACAGATTTGGCTGTGATCAGCTCATATCGGTCCACAATATGGCCACTGATTTACCTTTCCGCTCTAAAAATGACACACTTTATAAGATCAAAAAATACCAGAAGGCCAGATATGCAAGTTTGTGCAAAGATCAGCCTGCTGCATCACTGACCATCTCAAAGAGCACGGCCGCCGTCACGGCCATCCAGTGCAGCTTGATCTCGAAGGCGGTGTTGGGTGAGAAGCTGCCGTGGTAATAACAGCTGCACCATTCGGTCCGGTCGCTGCGGTTATTCACGTCCACATCCAGCGTGACCGTCTTCTGCTCTGGCACTGTGGCAGCTGAGCACAGACGGCGAGATGCACACCGTTTAACCTGGATTCATCTCGATTAAAGTCTAACATATTCAAAGTTTAAAATGAAACAGGACAGAACCGCATCTGCGTCGGCAGTGCTGGTACCTAGCAGTGCGGCGGCTTGGCTCCGCCCCCCGAAGCTTCGGCTGAACGAGCTGTGTCTGCTGGCGTACGAGGCGGGTCGACTGGGCAGCCAGGGCAGCAGGAAGGTGGGCAGATCGCAGGGGCGTCGCTCCTCCAGCGCCAGCGCCACCTCAAACCACTTCCTCTGAAAGAGCGCAAAGTCCTCGAGTGCCGCCGCGGAGAGGGTGCTGGCGCCGCCCGCAGGTAGTGCAGAGGGAGCAGGACCTGTAGGGTCAGATCAGTAATGGAACTTAGTTTTATTGACGTTCCAAATATTTTTTAACTACTATTATTATTATTATTATTATTATTCCACCTGATTTTCTGAGCGCATCTCCTCCTACAGTTTTCAAGAAATCGACATGGGACAAACGCTCCAACGTCCGACATGTCTGGGAGAGGCGTGCTTGTTCATGAGAAATGCTGCTGCCTTCGCATTCATGTGAAGAAAATTACCATTCACTTGAATGGTATTTTAAAAAACCCAGCTGTAATTCAGTCAATTTTTGATCTATAGAATGAAATTTGGCACAAATCGGCCCCGGTACACCGAGACTCCTAATCCGATGCAACTGATTCCCCCAGAGTGTAATTCAGACAGTTTTCGACCTACAGCCACAAAATTTGGCATGCTGGGCACACCAAGACCCTTCATCCGATGCCCATAAGGTCCCTGGCAGGGCACAAAGCTCTCAGGCAGGGCACTGACTCTAAATCAGTCAGTGTTAAACCTATAGCCATGAAATTTGGGCTTGACCCCAGATACACCCAGACCCGTCATCTGATGCCTATGAGGGATCCCTGGCAGGGTACTGAATGTAATTCAGCCAGTTTTCAATCTTCAGCACACCCCTTGTGAGTCTCGGTCCTCCCAAGGTCTCATCCTTGCCACTGTCGCCCTAGGCTCGCTCAATTTGGGATTGGCCTTAGATATTAGAAGACGATCTAAAATGGTAAAGCTGCTCTGAGACAATGCTTCAAGCGCTAGAAAAGGAAATCTGACTCGACTCGGTCCCAGGCACACTGCCACCTGGAACACGGGCGCACACCTACGTAACGCACTCTCAGTTTCTGCAGGACCTGCACTTTCTAGCTTTTATACTGCGATTACTTTTAGAGACTTAAACACAATACCCTAAATACAACAAACCTAATGGTGGCCTAAGACTTTTGCACAGTACTGTACAGCTTTGTACACTTGCAAATCAAAAGAGCATAATTCTATGAAGATAGTTATACAGTTCTGAGCATGACAGAAGCTTAAGCCCAGAAACACTGATCCATAACCCTAGAGGTCCGGTGGCTGCAGCTCTCACCCTTCTCACTCTCCTTATCCGCGATCCTGTAGAAGTAGAAGCCGTACACAAAGGTGCGCATGGCCTCTCCAGACGCGTGAGTGATCAGGGCTTCATCTAGCATTTTCTACAGGAGCAGCACACTTGGATTAAAAACACACACAAACACACACACATACAAACACAGAGTAAAGTTCAGGAAAGTTCCGGAGTCGCCCGTGTGTACCTGCATGATCTCGATGGCGATGCCCTGCGTGGAAACGTTCTCCACTGTGTTCACCAGCCAGTGCACCACCTCAGCACTGATGAAACAGTTCGGAGGCAGACCCTTCTGCTCGGGCAGAAGCTGCACCCCTGTTCTGTAAACACAGGTCACAGGAAGCGCTGTATAACCTCCATCCGATCAACGTTCAATTGCTTTCACCACCGAGGTCTTAATTATAATACATTATAACAGGACTCAGCTGGACAACAACAGCCAATCAACATGGCAGATCCACGAGGGGGGGGTTTAAGAGCGGAAATCGGTCATTCGTGTCTTATAGTAAGCGACTCTGGACTCTATACATTCGCTTACAAATACAGGTAGTTGCAGTAGCACAAGGCTTTAGGACAGACACACAGACTCTTACGTTGGGTGTTTGATGGCCTCCAGGATCTCCATCAGGGTGGAGGAGGACGACAGGCTGCCCTGCTGAACCCTGAGACAGACAGACAGACAGAGAGAAAGACATTTACATATATGATTTGTGTCCTTAACATTTTCTTAACCTTGAGTTGTCATAGAAAGAGACAGACTTGTTCTTCAATACAATCTTCCAAAACTAATAAGACATACAATTAAAGTCTTCATTCACTTTACTGATGTACTCAACAAACCTTAGAGGAATCATCCTGCATAAAAAACGTCTTACGACACTTTGGTATGACATAACAAAAGCTATCACCAGTTACACTGAGAAAGACCCGGTGCCAGTTCAGGCGGCTGAGAGAGACGGGTTCATACAACTTTTTAATACTTTAGATTGAAGATACACAGTGGGGCAAAAAAGTATTTAGTCAGTCACTGATTGTGCAAGTTCTCCTACTTAGAAAGATGAGAGAGGTCTGTAATTTTCATCATAGGTACACTTCAACTATGAGAGACAAAATGAGAAAAAAAAATCCAGGAAATCAGATTACAGGATTTTTAAAGAATTTAATTGTACATAATCATGGTTTGAAAATACGTATTTGGTCACGCACAAACAAGGCAATTCTTTCTTTCTGGCTCTCACAGACCTGTAATGTAAACTCACACTCGGCTGCGAAACCATAAAAGTATTTGCGTTCTTCACCGCCACCCCACAAAAAAGCCAGGGGGCTATTTATGGGCTCTCAACCCCACCCAAGACCTGTAACTTCTATCTTTAAGAAGCTCTTCTTCCTGTCCCTCCACCTCGTTACCTGCGCTATATTATTGGACCTGTTTGACCTCATATCTGTATAAAAAGACACCTGTCCACAGCCCCTCAAACAGTCAGACTCCAACACTCTCAACCATGGCCCAAAGACCAAAGAGCTGGGTCACGACGGACACCAGGAAGACAATTGCAGACCTGCAGGTTGGTGTGAATAAATCAACTGTGGGAGCAATTGTAAGAAAATGGAAGACATACAAGACCACTGATAATCTCCCTCGATCTGGGGCTCCACGCAAGATCTCATCCCGTGGGGTCAAAATGATCATGAGAACGGTGAGCAAAAATCCCAGAACTACACGAAGGGACCTGATGAATGACCTGCAGAGAGCTGGGACCAAAGTAGCAAAGGCTACCATCAGTAACACACTATGCCGAGAGGGACTCAGATCTTGCAGTGCCAGGCGTGTCCCAAAAGCTCCGTAAAATGCATTTCTGTATTTCAAGTCCTGTAGTGGCCTAGCCAGTCTCCAGACCTCAGCCCCATAGAAAATTTGTGGAGGGAGTTGAAAGTCCATGTTGCCCCAAAACATCACTGCTCTAGAGGAGATCTGCATGGAGGAATGGGCCAAAATACCAGCTACAGTGTGTGCCAACCTGGTGAAGATTTACAGAAAACGTTTGACCTGTGTCATTGCCAACAAATGGATGTTTTTTCTCATTTTGTCTCTCATAGTTGAAGTGTACCTATGATGAAAATTACAGACCTCTCTCATCTTTCTAAGTAGGAGAACTTGCACAATCAGTGGCTGACTAAATACTTTTTTGCCCCACTAAACCTATTCATCGATTATTTAACTGATTTGCGAATGATCAGTATTCATTATCATACGCACATTCTACTAATGAATCTGGTGTTTAAGCGTCGTTCATGAATCTGCCGAGGGGTTTTGGGGAGGGTGCGTCTTACACGTAATTTACTCGTCTTATGAACAAGGCTCATTAAACAAAGGGTTTACACACTTTTCCAGCCTGGACTGTGAGTCCATGAATACAAATGTTTGTGTGTTATTCATCTAGAATAATTCATTCATTCTCACCCCGGTTCAGGTCCCGAAGCGACCTCTCCTGGAGCTCCTCCCACTGCCGGCCTCTCATTCGACTGGTTTCCTGCTTTGTCCATCGATCCAGGGTCGGCAGCATTGGCTGCAGGGGCTTCAGCCGGCATCTTCACACACCAATCAGATAGATTTAAACACATTAAAATGCCAGAGGTTTTATGATGACATGTACTGGAACTAGAACAGAAACGACTAAATCTACATACATGCAGAGAAAATAACACACATCAGCACTGTGTGAGGAAAACACAGCTCACGAGGACTTACGTTTGGACTAGAGACTGTTCTAACTCGGTTGATGTGTTTAGAGACTTTTTTGTCCAAGTTCCTCACGTTTGTGTTTATGTCTTTCCTTATTTATTTGTACCAAGCTGTAAATGGTGTTTGTAAGTGTATTTAAAATTTTAAATACCCTTTATATTTACGTTACAGTAGCCTAAAAAGGCGATGTCACTATGGTAAATGGTCGTTGACCAGACATTTGAACAATGTCCTGTTTCAAAGGACGTTAAAAGGCGCGTACCAGTAACTGGTCTTGTAACAATTTTTTTAATTCTGATTTTTAACTCACTCCATCTTGTATTCTTGACAAAGGATCTGTTATATACTGGACAGCATTGTGTTAAAAGGCTGTATTTTCTTACACACACTGTGCTTGTCTGAGGCAATGTGAGACAATTAAAACGAAACCAACTTAGACACCTGAAGGTCAGAGTCCAGTCCTTTATATTCTTCAAATTTAGGTTATAAAATGGATACAAAATAAAACAAGACGACGACTTAAAAACACACAGGGACAGCACACACACAAAATGAAGTGCAAAAGAATCCATGCTTACTTGGTGCAAAGACACAGAGAAAGAGAGGAAGGGAGAGCACAAAAGAGAGATACTGACCTGAGAGTGAGACAGGTAGGAGGAACGAGGGCTACGAATAAAATCCAACATGAAGGCAGCATCCTGTCACCATACAGGAGAGAGAGAGAGAGCGCAGGAGAGAGAGACAGAGAGACACCGACAACAAGAGCAAGACGGACAGAATGAGAGCGGCACACACACAGTAAGAGAGATATAAAAAGTGTGAGAGAGACAGAGAGAGAGAGAGAAAACCCAGGAAGAGAAACAGTTCTGTTACAGTCCGATGCAGCCGTAATCAGTTTAGTTTCTATTAAAGCGGCTCCGGTGGCTCGGTGGTGAGAGCCAGACGCTGCAAGCAGCAGTTCCTAAGAGCCTACCTTGCAATGTTTAGGTCAGATGGAAGAACGAGGGTCAGCACACAAGAGACAAGAAAATAAATTCACCACTCATCAAAAACCATCACCAGAATCACCGACGTTACCTATAATAATAAATATGTAATAAAGGAAATCAGAAAATGTAAAACTGCATCAGGAGTGGCAGGGCCAAGCACCAAGGAGCAGAAACTCTGGACGCAGCTGGTAGACAGTAACCACAGTACCAGAGCGGAGTCGTACATCACTTCATATAGTTAACTGAGGGGTTAGTCAACATGTTACAGTGGTGCTGAAGTTTGTGAACCCTTTAGAATTTTGCTTAGAGGAATTTTAGCCCATTCCTCCGTACAGAACAGCTTCAGCTCTGGGATGTTGGTGGGTTTCCTCACATTAGCTGCTCGCTTCAGGTCCTTCAGTTCCTTTATTCTTCTATAACCATTCTTTGGTAAAACGACTTGTGTGCTTAGGGTCGCTGTCTTGCTGCATGACCCACCTTCTCTTGAGATTCAGTTCATGGACAGATGTCCTGATATTTTCCTTTAGAATTATCTGATATAATTCAGAATTCATTGTTCCATCAATGATGGCAAGTCATCCTGGTCCAGATGCAGCAAAACAGGCCCAAACCATGAAACTACCACCACCATGTTTCACAGATGGGATAAGGTTCTTATGCTGGAATGCAGTGTTTTCCTTTCTCCAAACATAACGCTTTTCTTTTAACCAAAATGTTCTATTTTGTTCTCCTTCTCGTCCACAAAACATTCTTCCAATAGCCTTCTGGCTCGTCCATGTGATCTTTAGCAAACTGCAGACGAGCAGCAATGTTCTTTCTGGAGAACAGTGCTTATCCTAGAGCAGGGTTCCCAAAGTGGGGGTCCCGACCGTATGGGGGGGTCACGGGACGCTAAAACCGCTAAAACGGGGTGGGTCGCGGGCGGGATGATTTCAAAAAAGTAATGAATATATTTTTTAAATAATTTTTTTAAGTGTGTGTTTTATTTATACACGTTATATTTAAGTGACAAATATAGATGATTTTTTAAATAAGATCTGTCAATAAACATATTTATGTATCTAAAAGGTATTTCAACGTTTTCCCCCTCCTGACGTATACGCACGCGAGATTCAGCGTCAATAAATCTACAGTGCGCGCACGTGCGAGCATTAGACTGGTGTTATGGCGACTAGCTTAACGGTTTTCTACTTCAGTAAATGTGGGCTATGGGAATATTTTAATCAGGATGAAACGTGGTTATTATCACACAAAATAACAGCAGAGAAGCAGGGAGAGAGGCCACCGGAGGAGAGAGAGTAGAAGAGCAGCCACTAGAAATACCACTCACTCCCTCGGGTCACAGAGGACCCCGCCAACACTTTGTAACATGAAAAACCCGACCAACGCTTCTCCAATCACGCAAATATCGGAGGAGGAATTTATCAATATGGATTCACTTGCATCGTCATTAGTGAGGTACAACATCCTCAGTGTGTAGTGTGCAAGGAGGTTCTGGCTAATGAAAGTCTAAAGCCTGTAAAACTGATAAGACACCTCAACACCAAGCACCCCAGTCTTGCTGCTAAACCAATAGATTTTTTCCGTATAAAGGAGGGTGAGCTGCGAGGACAAAAGAAACTTATAACCAAAAAAACCAGAATACCTGCCAAGGCTCAAATGGCTTCATATGAGGTGGCATATTTAATTGCACTAGCAAAAAAGCCACACACGATCGGAGAAACTTTAATTAAACCTGCATCTATAGCTATGAGTCGGATTATGCACGGGGAGAAACAAGCTGCTGAACTGGGCTCTGTACCGCTCTCTGATGGGACTATAGCCCGGCGCATCACAGACATGGCACGGGACATAAAGTGTCAGCTTATTGAGAGAGTGAAAAAGGGGAAATACTCTTTACAATTAGATGAATCGACAGACGTGTCCAACTCGGCCCAGATCCTTGTCTTCGTCAGATACAGTTTTGAGGGACAACTTCACGAAGAGATGCTGTTTTGTACCCAGCTAGAGGGAGCATGCGCAGGTGAGGACATCTTCAACAAACTTGAAACAAAACTAAAAGAAGAAGGACTATCATGGAATGAGTGCATCGCTGTATGCACAGACGGCGCGGGGGCAATGCTGGGGAAAAAGAAAGGACTGAAAGCCAGAGTCGGACAAGTGGCACCTCACATCAAATTTACACACTGCATTATACACAGAGAAGCACTTGCGAGTAAAACACTGGACGTAGAACTTAAACATGTACTTGAAACTGCAGTAAAAATTGTAAATTACATCAAATCACGTCCGCTGAATATGAGACTTTTTGCCATTTTGTGTAATGAACTGGGATCAGAGCACCAGGGCCTGCTGCTGCACACAGAAGTCAGGTGGCTTTCGCGGGGGAACGTGCTGAGCCGCCTGTATGAGCTCCGAGACGAGGTGCGCCTTCTCTCACTGAACAGGGATCGCCCCTCGCGGAACACCTCACTAACCCTGATTGGCTAACAAGGCTGGCATATTTGTCCTGTATTTTTGGAAAACTGAATGGGCTTAATGTGTCATTACAAGGTGAAAACACAAGCATCATGTCCCTGAACGATAAAATACAGGCGTTTACAAAAAAATTGGAGCGCTGGAGAGCACGAGTTGAAATGGGACTTACTGATATGTTTCCTGAGCTGGAAGAGTTCATGGAAGAAAATGCACTGAGCGTAAACATTGTTAAAAGGTCCATCACGACTCACCTGCAGGCACTCTTGGAATACTTTACTAAATATTTCCCCGAGGAAAGTGCTCCGGAACAATATGATTGGATAAGATCTCCATTCACCGTAACCTCAGCAAATCACCTGACGTCTGACATGGCGGACGCGCTCATGGAACTTTCAACTGATCGGACCCTCAAGGCTGAATTTGAGTCAAAGACGTTAGCTGGGTTCTGGATTTCTATCGAGAGGGAATACCCGCAGCTGTCTAAGGCCGCCATGGATGCATTAATGCCGTTTGGATCAACCTATTTGCGCAAAAAGACCTTCTCGGCACTTACTTACTTAAAAAATAAATTCAGAGCTCGTCTTATGGTGGAGGATGATCTCCGAGTGACCATCTCAAAAATCAAACCCAGAATGGACCTGCTTTGCTCCATGCACACTGCCCATCCATCACATTAGGGTGAGTTGTTTTGGACACAAGTAGGTGCGCATTTTACGCACGCACATTGCATTTGTATTAATGCTTTTCTGTTGTGTGTTACTGTAGATTTAATATTATTTATGTATTCACTGTTCTGTTATCACTATACTCATACTGTAAGTGATTTTTGGCTCATGGCGTTAACACTGAAACTCTTTTTTTTGAAGTGTCAGTTGCGCGTTACGCATCAAGTTTTAGTATTATTGCTCTTTGCGTTTTATGTTGACTTAAATGTAAACATTGAGAATAATATGGTTGATATATTCACTGTATGGTTATTACTAAAACAGTGTTGGCTTATGTCGTTGTTGTGTCTTTATTCTAAAAGTATAGGCCTGTTTGAGCCTTGTGCGTGTTTGCGCGTGCATTTTAGCCAATGTACAAACAATCAGGGAAAGTGGGGGGTCGTGGGCCTGGAGCGCTTGCATTTTATGGGTCGCGGTCTGAAAAGTTTGGGAACCCCTGTCCTAGAGGGTCACATACTTTTGCCACTCACTAATATGTAATAAATAACATGTGTTCTCTGTATCTACTTTTAGGACTTGTGTGAAAATCTGATGATGTTTTTGGTCATATTTATGCAGAAATATAGAAAATTCTAAAGGGTTCACAAACTTTCAAGCAGCACTGTATGTGGATGGAAGCGCATAATACACATAACCAGCCAAAGTTTCAACGTTACGACATTCTCGAAATTCAACCCTAATCATTTTTCAGTGGCCTTATGTTTGGCCCTCTAACAACACACACAAGCAAAACAGAAGCACAACACAAACACACCCTTCACTTTCCACTCATTCTTAGCAGTACTCACCTTCCTAGGGCTGTCCACATAGGTAGTTGCCATGGCAACAGTGGCAGCAGTGTCGCTGACGGGTGCGCTGGCTTTTGACGCCGAATGCTGAGCAACAGCCGACGGTTCCTCCAGAGATCTAACAGACAGACGGAGATGTTTGTGTTTGTACAATTTGCTCTAAAAATGAGTGTCGCCTGAGTGTCGGAGTTCAGGCACTTACTTCTGAGTCTGATCCAGTTCCAGCAGGGTGGACAGAGCCGAGGCGCCCTTCTTACCCAGTGGAGGCGCTATGGGCTCGGGGCTGTAGGGGGACAGAGGTGCCGGAACCTGTAGACCCTTCAGTGTTGCTCCTTTCTGCAGATACATTAACAATAGTTTACTTCTCCTAATCAATAATGAAGGAGGCGTGGCTTCTGTAACGTGAGCAACAGTAGAGGAGGCGTGGCCTCTGTACAGTCAGTAAGTAAAGTGGGCGTGGCCTCTGACCAGATACTCCTAGTGTAGGATTTTCTTCTCAACTCACCCTGATGATCCGGTCAGACCGATGGCGTCGGCGGATTCTGTTCAGTCCCTCCTGGAAGCGGATGAAGCCGTCGAGCAGCGCCCAGTCTCCTGATCCGGACCCCGTCCCCGCTGACGGCCCCTCCCCATACACGTCCCAGTGTCCTTCCCCATCCGCCACTCGCCTAGCCCCGCCCGCCGGAAGTAACAGGAAGCGGGTGCGCCAGAACTTCAGCGAGTCAATGAGGCTGCGGAAAAAGGTGGCATAACATTTGGTTTCTCTTACCTTCACCTTTTTTAAATAAAACTAATAAGACCACCAACTGCTGAACTTAATCCCAGTTCCAGTTAAAAGCAGTAAGCTAAAATGCTGGAAACGAAGTTTATCGTCTCACAAACAGCCCCTCCCTCACTGAGCCTCAGCATCTCTTTGTTTTTAGTCACTCAGTAGCTCCAGTTCATGAGCTGCAAAGTTCTAAGGCAGGAAACAAAGCTTTCCTGGATTTCCTCACTAATTTTGAATATCGGCCGATATCTGCACTGATCGTCCAGATCAATTGGTCTATCTCTAGTCAGTATGTCAATAAAGCCTCTCTGGTTGATACAGCTTTACATTTTAAGTCCTATTTAAGGTTTCAGGGTTTGATAGGATCACCTGAAGTCCTCTGAGCCGGCAGAGCAGATGTACTGGTCCAGGTAGTTCCACTTGTACTCCTCTAGTCGCTCATGACTGAACTCCACCCAGCACGGCACAAAATGGCCGTCCGCATGAGGAGGGCACAGGCTGTAGCTGTACTGGATCTGCGTGGATTCGTAAGGATACCTGGAGCAAACACAAGCACAGATGACGAGAGGTTAAAACATGAACACTCAAGACTGAAGAGAGAAAAGAGCCGAAAATCCTGTTACACCAACCCGGGGGTTCCATTCACAATACTGAGATCATGATACAATTTTGTCAGACATTCCTTTTTTCTGAAACGTAGAAAATACAAAACAACGCACATTTTATACATGTACAAGTTTGAAACAAAAATGTAGTCCCCTGCATTAAAAGAAATGACTTGAAACGGAAGTTTAAAACTGTAAATCACATTCCTTGATTTGTGTCTGAAGAGTAATAATTAAAAACAATGTGTACTTGTAGAAAGCAAACATTTACACAAAAACAATTAAGTCTGCTGCAATTAAAATAAATTCGAAAGAGATTTAAATAATGCTACTGCAACAAAATGCTTCACCAAACTATCTTAAACTGAAAATCCAAGTAAACAAACAAGTTCACTGATAACGTAAGATATACGTATGGGAGAATGATGTATGACTGCGCCCTCAGGTGTTCAAACATGCAACTGCACTGGATGGCATTATAAACAGAATGCACTGTCCATCTCCACAATTGACATCGTCACATTTTTGCATTGCGCTGTATCAGAATTTAAGAGCTGTGGAGTGTGTGAGTGTGTGTGTGTGTGTGTGTGTGTGTGTGTGTGTGTGTGTGTGTGTGTGTGTGAGTGAGTGAGTGAGTGAGTGTGAGTGAGAGAGTGAGTGAGTGAGAGAAAGAGAGAGAGAGAGAGACACTGACTTGGGAAGGTAGCGTGTAACGGTGATGATTTTGTCCTTTAGACACACTTTATGGAAGGTTCTTCCCATGCTGAGCCAGTACAGACTCTCCTCATCTTCAGGCTTCCTACGAGAAACCAGACCTGAGAAAGAGAGACAGAAGTTCAGACTAAGATTCATTTTGTAACATTTTGTATAATTTATTATACCACAGTTAGTTCCGATTCCGCAATCTGATTGGCTGAGAGACGCTCCAGCCGTGCCATTATTGTCCGATAACATCACTCTGACCGGCGCTCTAGAAGTATTACTCCGTGGCATACGCACGTAACCTAGCAACGATGCCCGCCCTCAAAAGCAGCCAGTTTCTAATGAGTAAAACACAGTCGGTAGAATAGTGGATCTTAGTAACAGCCTGCCTTATAAACCCCACCCATTTTATTTGCAGAATGGAAATAAACTTTCTTTTTAATGAATTAAAACTTACCAATCGATATATTTGTGTTTATGGTCTGTATAATAAAGTTATTGGTCATTCTGTTCCTCGACTTTAATGGCTGAAGGGCTTAGCCGCAGAGGAACGATAGCATGGAGCCATTTTACCTCAGGAAGGCTGATAAACAAATCGTTTGTCCTCTTTATCTTAAAATCTAACAATAAATGTTGATAACTGAACTGTGGTATAATCACAATAACACACTCGAGGTCGTGCTTTGATGTGAGATACTGGCATGTGAGATACTGGCTTTGATGTGCTCTGATCTGTACTAAGCACACCCGTGCCAGTATCTCACGTTAAGCACGACCTCGAGTGTGTTATTGCTTAATCATACATGTACAGTACTGTGCAAAAGTCTTAGGCATTCTAGATCTTTCAGTTTATATTCTGCTTATTCTTCATTTAAGTTTTCATGCTCACTGCACTTTGTAGTTCTATAATTACAGACTGTAGTCCATCTGTTTCTCTACATACTCCCCTTTGCTCTCTAATGGTCTGGAACCTGATACAAGTGGATCAGACATAGCAGTGCTGCTGGAGTTTTTAAACACCTCAGTGTCAGTACTGGACCAAAAATAGTCCATAAACCAAAATGTCCAGCCACCAGCATCCTGTAGGCAGCGCCCTGTGAGCACTGATGAAGGATTAGAGGATGACTAACACAAAATGTGCAACAACAGATGAGCTGCTGTCTCTGACTTTACATCTACAAGGTGGAGCCATAAGCTGAACATCTCTAATAAAGTGGAACATAAGTGAACAGTGTTTAAAAACTCCAGCAGCACTGCTGTGTCTGATCCACTCATACCAGCATCATGTCAGTGCAGTGCTGAGGATGATCCACCAACCAAATAGTACCTGATCTGTGCTGGTCCTGAGGGGGTCCTGACCATTAGAGAGGAGAGTAAAGGGGACGAACAGAGTATGTAGAGAAACAGATGGACTACAGTCTGTAATTACAGAACTACAAAGTCCAGTGAGCAGTAAAGCTTAAGCAGAATAGAAACAGAAAAATGTAGAATGCTTAAGACTGCAGCAGAGTACTGTACATGCTGTTACATACTTAACGGAGTAACAGTGTAGTATGTATACTACACTGTGTAGTGTGTGTGTGTGTGTGTGTGTGTGAGTGTGAGAGAGAGAGAATGAGAGAGAGAGAGAGAGAGAGAGAGAGAGAGAGAGAGAGAGAGAGAGAGAGAGAGATAAAATACTACCACGGGAGTACAGGGGGCTGCTGCTGAGGGGTGGGGCCACAGTGGGCGGGGTTTTTCTTGTGTTGGGTTGCACGATGATCTGGTAGCCCTGCATCAGCCTCTGACAGATAAACTCTTCAAACACAGGCGGGGCGCTCATCACCGGGGCCTCATCATCACGTCTGGTGCACACACACACACACACACACACACACACACACACACACACACACACACACACAGACAGACACAGAAACACACACACAGAAACACACACACAGACACGCGCACGCACGCACGCACGCACGCACGGACAGAAACGCGCACACACACACATACACGGACAGAAACACACAGGCATAAGAGAAACACCGAGATAGACAGGCGAACACAAACACACACAGGTATAAACACACACACACACACACACACACACACACACACACACACACACACACACACACACACAGCACACACAGGCATAAACACACACGTAAACACAGTACACACACAAACACACATACAGACAGACTCAAACACAGAGAGACAAACAGGCAAACAAAACACACACACAGGCATAAACACACAGACAGACAGAGACAGACACAAACACAGAGAGACAGAAATACAAACACACACACACACACACAACAAACACACAGCACACACAAGCATAAACACACAGACAGACAGACAGAAACACAGACAAACACACACACACACACACACACACACACACACACACACACACACACACACACACACACACACACACACACACACAGGCATAAGAGAAACACAGAGAGACAAACAGGCAAACAAACAAACACACGGACACACGGACGGACGGACGGACACAGACGGACAGAAACACACAGGCATAAGAGAAACACCGAGACAGACAGGAAAACACAAACACACAGGTATAAACACACACACAAACACAGTACACACACAAACACGCACACGGCAAACACACAGCACACAAACACACAGACAGACACAAACAAACACGCACACGGCAAACACACAGCACACAAACACACAGACAGACACAAACACAGAGACAGAAAGACAAACACACACACACGAGAAACACAGAGAGACAAACAGGCAAACAAAAACACACACACACACACACACACAGGCATAAACAAACACACACACACACACACACACACACACACACACACACAGGCATAAACAAACACACACACACACACAGACAGACAGACAAAAGTGACTTTTATTTGAAAAAAACACAAGAGCTAAAATATTTTCTTTGGGTTACTCCGGTTAAGGTTAGTTGTAGCCTTAATTATCTACAGTACTTATTTCACTGGAAAGTCCTCACCAGGATAGCAAAACAAACGTGTGTGTGTGTACCTCTCGAGGTCAGTGTGAGGGAGCAGGTCGTAGCAGCCCTCTGTGTAGTCGTTCTGTAGAGTCTGCCGCTCGGGGAAATAGTCGGTGGTCAGAGGGAGGCACGCGGGCGTGGTCAGAGACTTCCAGTCCACACCCACCGTACAACAGAACGCTGGCACTGTTGGGGGGGCAGAGAGCCTCAGAGCTTCAGGGGCACACACACACACACACACACACACACACACACACACACACACACACACACACACACACACACACACACACACACACACGCGTGCCCACATACAGATCCACCACGCGGAGTGTGTCCAAAATGACATTCACACATAACGCCCAAGAGGAGGGCATTAGGGAGGATTAAGGAGTGGGCAGCAGTGGGCGAGTGGGCAGTAGTGGGAGTTTGAAGTGAGGAAGTGAGGGAGCAGATTGCATTCACATTCACACACACACAAAAAAGAAAGAAGTAAAGAGAAAAAGAGAAAGAGAGGAGAACAAGAAGGAGATTCTGTTACTCTCATTATCTTTATTGTGTTGAAGATGCTGATGCTGTGATGTGAGGAGAACATGCTCAATTACCCATGCACTGTGGGATTAGAGTGAAAACAATTGATTACACACACCAACATGCAGAGTGGATTCAAACGTAACACATTCTTAATACAGGACTTATAACAAATAATGAAGAAATGTCTTCAGAATGAAACGGATTTACTTTAATTGGAAATTTGATCAATACATTTTCGTCAGATTTTACCTATTTAAGAAATATTAAAACACACGGGGTTTTTTTGTCATTTAAAAAACTCATTCAATTTTTGTCTTAGTTTCTCTCCAACAGAAGCTAAGTGGATATTTCACCAGCTGATTTGGACATAGTGTTTACTTACTGTATTTAATTATTTTGTCTGTGTGACTGTTTATTTTATTTTAACACTTGATAATTAATACAAAGCAAAAATTAAAGCATGCCTGCTTTAAAAACCTCCATCTACAGTGCTGTGCAAAAGTCTTAGGGCACCATTAGATTAGATACAGCATTATTTTAGCAACGGTATAATGACCATATAGTCTCTTTATTAGAATACAACCAAAAAATACAGGAAATTTGTATGCAGTATTTAAAAAGACAAAAGCAGCATCCTCAGGATACCATGCGGACGACTCAGTCTTGATCAGGAATGCTTTTTGGAAGGGTAGCAGCCAATAAAGCACTTTTTTCAGAAGGGGAACAGGGTGAAAGGCTAAGACATGCCAAAGTTCACACAGACTGGAATGTAAATCAGTGGAAATGAGGATTATGGAGAGATGAATCCAAGTTTGAAATATTTGGGTCCAATATAGTCATTACACCACTGCTAAAAACAACAGATAATGGTGGCCTGAGACTTTTGCACAGTACTGTATTTAGTCTAATGCAGGTTGTACAAGGTGAGGTAAATCCCCGTGTGAAAGTTACAAAAATAAATCATCCATAAAACATCCACAAAGATTTAGAGCTGAAAAGGTGAGTCTTACACCATCCAAGCAGAGCATGCATGTGATACCAGTGCACCAATCAGTGAGAGTAAAGCCGTGATTATGTTGTGATTACAAAGAAAGATCAGAGGAAAAAGAAATCCAAAGAAGCAAAAATGAGAAAAGAAAAAAAATTCCAGAAAGTCAGAATCAGTTACAGTCAGAATCAAGAAGCCAACAGGAACAGCTTAAAGAGGAGAGTCCCAAACGCTGTAATCCTTCTAACACCACTCAGATCATAGCGAACTTCCTGAAGGATTCCCATAATGCACTGAGAGTACGTTGGCTACATGAATTTCACTTTCTCTGAATGCTCAAATGACAAAAATAAGGCACCCAGACAGAAATGTCGGATTGTGAGCGCTTCAATCCTGCCTTTGCTGCGGAGCGACACACTGCCCCAACTGCTGGTGTGATGACCTGGGGAGCCACCTCATACGACACCATCACCTCTAGTAGTGATAAGAGGGACACCAACAGATCAGCGATATATGCAGGACATCCTGCGGCCATGTGTTGCCTCTCATGGCAGGGCTTCCAACTGGCATGTGAGGCAACTTCCATCTGGAATGTCTCCACCAGAGTGCGACACTTCTTTGGCCTGCCCGGTTGCCAGATACTATCGCAAATGGAGCATTTATGAGACCAGCTGGGACACCTAGAAATACTCCCCGTTACATATCATACCCTCCACACTAAACAAAACACAAGATTCATAATCTCAATGAGAATGGGACTGCGATAGCCTAGCAGTTAAGGTACTGGACTATGGATCAGAAGGTCCAGGGTTCAAATCCAACCTCTGCCAAACTGCCACTGTTGGGTCCTTGAGCAAGACCCTTAACCCACAATTGCTTGGTTTGTAAGATTGTACCAATTGTAAGTCGCTCTGGATAAGGGAGTCTGCTAAATGCTGTAAATGCAAATGTAAATAATGCCAATGTTCTCAGTGCCATCAGGGTTTTATTGCTACACAGATGCTCTTTATGAACATGATCTACACCCTACACTTCAATTTCTCTTCTGTGAAAGTGCAGCGTTTGGGACGCACCCTAAATTCAATGACAAAAAGAAATGTACTCAACGATTTTCACCCCCAAAAGTCCATCAAGAACAGCAAGGGGTTTCACCGAAAATACCTGAAGAACCTTAACAGAACAGATTCATCTACCGAACATGAGCAGAAGAGCTTTCTGTCAAACTCCCAGGGTCAGAAGAAGCCGTGTGAACCGATAATGACGGAGAATTCACCGATGGTCCATCACCATTTAAATCAAGATGCTGTTAATAACCACCTTTATATTTTCAGGACTATAAGATTCTGCCTGCTTAGAGAAAACAAGATGTACAGAATTCTTGGTTCCTGTCTTATAGTCCAGAAAATATTGGAGACTTTTAATAATCATGGATTTTGGATTGGGCACAGCAATATTTATTAGCATTAACATCTTTTATAGGCAAGTCTTCAGCACAGAGCTCCACCGGCTAAATAAAATGAAGTTAACGCAACCTCTTCGGGGCAAACCTGTACAGTAAGTACTTGTAAATGTAATCCAATTACTATTAAATGTAATCAGATAATGCAAATAATTCCATCCCCACAACTTTTGCTTGTTATACAGTATATTTCAGCAATAGTACATGAGAGCGACTGCTATAATGTGAGACTTTGCATGAGGACGGAGGCGATTACTGTGACTGTACATTGTGATTATACCACAGTTTCGTTATCGCCCTTTATTGTTAGATCTTAAGATAAAGAGGACAGAAAAAATGATTTGTTTTTCACATTGGGTGAGGTAAAATCCTTCCATTCTATCAGCACCTGCTGCTAAAACCCTTCAGTCACAATAGTTGAGGAACATACGCCAGCAGATTTTATAAACTCATTATGAGTCATGTCGGCAGAAGTTAACTTGTATAATTCTAACTTTGCTGATTTGTTATGGCCAGCATCGCTGCTAGGTTACGCGTGTATGTGGTGGAGTAATACCTGAAGAGATTCGGTCAGAGCACCATTATCATGCATAAATCGTGCAGCCAATCAGATAGCGGGGTCAGAACTAAGTAATAAGCAATACTAATATGCTCAGGTTTACCCAACTAAGTATCCAAACCTAAAAATGTAATACAAAACTATATATATATAATAATATAAATATATATCATTCTATTGTTCTTTTGTGTATTTGTTTGTTTTTACTTCTGCTTGTGTGAAGCACTTTGTAAAATGTTGTTTGAAAAAGCGCTATAGAAATAAAGCTTATTATTATAATATACACGCGCATCTAATGTCTAATGTCTGAGCTAAACCTCAAAACAGGTCTACACTCTAAAGGCTTAAGAGGTCACATCCGGCACGATGAGACCATTCACTTCACAGCACTTACTACATCTTCATTTACTAATCTTACTTAAGCAAAACAAGCATGTCTCATAAAACATGTATAAGACACAGCAAATAATACAAAAAAGCAGAACTATAGACGAAACAAACGCCGATGGAAGCTGAATTCAGCTAACTCGAGATGTAGCAAGTGCTTTGTTAAATAATACCAGTTGGCGGAGGCGCAACCAGTCACTTTTCTAAAACAGATCAGGTTTGTATGGAGCTGTACTCACTTGGCTCAGGGCTGCCGGAGCATTCATCAAAAGAAGCGCGGTTCACAGGTGTACCTGCAAAACCATCAGTAACGTATGAACTGCTGTTACCTGATCATTCCACGTTGGTCAGTTTAACAGAAAGTCTGTCTTTCAAACACAACCTCCCCTTTCAGACACACAATCAAAGGATACAGAGGTCGGGTTCTAATTCGACAGCTTACCACCTGACAGTACAGAACTATAACCACTGACCTACTAATGTTCCATGAAGTCTAGTTTTAACCACCCCCTGCTGTACAGGTTCTTGACCCGTGTACCAGTGCGACGTAGGTGCTGTGTACCTGTGCTGCTGGCTGGACTACCAGAGAAGTCGTCCGTCCCACCACTGATGTACAGCCCACTGTCTCCAGTCTGATGGGAGGCTGTTCTCCTGCAACACACATAGACATACAGAAAGCTGGCTGAATAACAACAAAACAGAGTGTGCTTCAGTGAGCCTCTATTCGCTGTGTGTGTTTGTGGGGCTTCAGAGCAGACTTTGTAAAAGTAACAGACTGTCAAAATGAATGAGTTTATAATATCTATTTGCTTTGGAAACATTTATTTCCGATATCACGGAGTTAGATGACGCTACTAATGAGAAGCCTGATCCTTCCAATGAGCTGAGGTTGACAGAATGGATTTCACCTCAGTAAATGTTGATAAACAAATCATTTTTCTGTCCTCCTTATCTGAAAATCTAACAGTACATGATGATCACAGAACTGCGGAATAACTGCCATAATGCGCTCGAGGCTTGTGCTATAACGTAGGCGTGCCAATATCTCACGTTATAGCACGGACCCGGAGTGTATTATTGCTTAAATACAGACACTTTGATAAACATTTCATTACAACTCTTTAATGACATTTAAGAAATACATAAAGACCACATATCCCATGAACCACCAGTGCTAAGGACCGCTGACTCACCATGAGGGCTGCCGAGCTTTTACCCAGGTAAGTAATACAGCAACTCTTAAATGATGATTAGAACAGAATGAAGTGTGGAAAGCTGTGACTTTTTAGTCCCCTGTAGTGTCACATGCTGGTCCGTCTGAACATGAATAGCCAAGAATAGTTTTGTAAACAAAAGTGTACACTGGTTTGATTGATGAAAAGCTCCAACCTGCCCATGGCCTCATGATAGGCCAGTTCCAGGAGCTCAGCAGAGGTGTGGGTGGGGTCCTGCTGCTCACTGCCCTGCAGCTCAGCCATGTTCTGTCTGGTCTGATGGTGGATCTGAATGGCCTCACCGGACGGACCTGGACAGAAACAAAACACAAACAAACCAAGTCTGTCAGAGTCCGACACTAAAATCGGAGCCTGTCTAATATCTGTATTAAAATCAGGCTGACCAATCAGAGCTCGGTTGCCGGGCAGAACAGCTCATCAAGAGCTTATAGGATGAGCAACAGGCTGCCTCTAAAACATGGATATTAAAGAAAAGCTCTAGTGGAATAGAACTGAAAGGCTGGAGAATGATTTGCCAGGTTTTGGAAAGTTACCCATGCACCTACCCACAGGGAAGGTGTGCATCCAGCGGCGGCGGTTGGAGGTGAGCTTCATGGGCATGCGTGACGGGGCGAATGGGTTGATCAGGGCTCTCTGAGGCGTGTAACCGCCCGGCCGCACATGGAGCGTCGACTCAGCACTGCCGACAGTGAAGCGCCCAGGGGCGCTCGAGTCCCGCTGAGAACCCACCAGCTTCTCCAGCAGCTCTGAGGCACACGAAACACGAGATGGAGACTCAGCAATTGACCGAACGGTCACGCTTTATACATCCGAGCACACTGCCAAGAACTCGTAAAATCAGCTGTTAGAGGTCTGGATCTGTTTTCTGCTCGATCTAAATCCTTTAAGAAAGTTTGTGTCTGGGATTAATAATAGGGGAATTAAGAAGGCGTGTCGAGAACCAAAAATGATGAGTACTGAGCAAATGTTTCCATAAGGAATAATGTAAATTGTGAATCGGTTCCAGACCCCCAGAAAATCCCCCTGCATGAGGCATTATCAGCATTAATGGAGCTGTACTGTACAGGAGCTCCTGATGTATGATGGGGATATGTTCAACAAATCCATCATAAGATAAATGGATCAAGAACTGAAAAGTTTAATATCGTCTGTACTGTATCATAGAGGAGCCGATTCCACATCAACACTTACATTAACATACAGTTACCCAACATCATTAACACAAAGCTTGTTAGCTATTATTTAGCTTGTTATTTAGTGAAAAGCAAAACTTACTTAATTAAAAACTTAGTTCACTTACTTAAAACTTACTCTATTGGTGAACTCTGCTTTCGGTTGGCTCATAACTAACCTTTTTAGGACTCATGGAGATTTATTTGCACTAAGAAAACAGTACTGTAGATACTGAATCGTGAATAGAGTTGAAATGAGTCACGCCGCTTGACTCACAATGAGCAAATGATGAGAAAATAAATAAATAAATAAAAGGAATAACCAGAAAGGGCTGAAGTGTTAAAAACTACGCTTACTAGCAAAGTCAAGTCAGATTTATTTCTATAGCGCTTCTTACAATGGAGCATTGTCTTAAAGCAGCTGTAAAATTTTAGATTATCTTCTAATGTCTAAGGCCAGTGTCAAATCAAGCAAGTTTGGGGCGAAAGTGGCAAGGAAAATCCCTAAACGTTATAAGGAAGAAACGTAAAGGGTCAAAAAGGGACCCAATGATGTTATATGTAAGAATGAAACTAATTTATCTAATAACTCTGTTCTAACAGTTTATAAACAGAAACTAAGTAAATAAAATTCAATATTGAATAAATACTAGGGATGTAACGATACACTGCTCACGATTCACTATACTGGGTTCACGATTTGATTTTCTTACGTTTTTTTGTTTTTGTGTAAACAATGTAAAAGAATGCATATTTTCTTGAATAAGTTTTTAAACAACAACAACAAAAAAAACTATAGTCTCCTACATCGAAAAAAACTAAGAAATACAGACTTCACTGCAAAATTCAGAGCACAACAATATCCTAATGATTTAAGGGCATTACTGAAAGGACCTTAGTTTTGTTGATGTATTGCGTATTTAATCTAGTATTTAATTTTAATATAGTATAATGTGTTTAATCAGGACATCTAAAGTCCCAACAGCTACAATATGAGGCCTCTTCATGTTTTTAACCACGTTTGCTGAGATATCCACTAATAAATATCCGGATCAGACTCGGTCTGAACTATTCTCAGCGATCGGTGCCCTCGTGCCAGTTCCACTGGGTTTAATACCTCGGGTACAACTGGTATAACCCAGTGAACTGCTGACTTCATACTGAGGAGCCTGGCGAGGGATGAGCAGGATGTTCGAGATGCGGCCCAGGCTGTCGTCGGACGCCAGGCTGCGCTGTTCCTCGGTACCTCCTACAGGACGGAACGGAGGAGAGCAGCCGCCGAGGCCTCCGGTCACCTCCGTCGTGCACCAGCTCTTCCGATTGCTCGGGTCCTTGTCTCTGCCTGACCTGATGCAGCACAAGCGCTCGGTTTGAGTTAGTGCCCCAGGTCACCAAACACGAACCGATACGATTTGATCGGTTTGCATCTGACCTGATGTTGCTGCTCCTCTGGGCTCTCACAGGTCCAGGAAGGCGGAAGACCTGAGCATCATGGGCATCGTAGTCCACCTGGATGGGGAGGCTGTTCTCCGAATCCTTCGGCGCTCCGAGAGCTGAAAGAAAAAGAGAAAATGATGAAAGAGTTCATATAGAGGATCAAAACACAAGAGGAGCATTAAAAAAAAAACTCACCATGGTCTCTGGTGTTCTTTAATTTCTCAGCATGGGGCTTAAACAAGAAAGAATTAAGAGTAATTAATACATTTAGGAGTACTTACTACATATGGACATAACTATTCAGTAACTAATATTATTTAAAAAGAGATAAAACTAATGAATAAGCAGTAGAATAAAGTCCATCAATATCAAGAGGAAAAACAAACCATGTATGTTTTAAATGACCAACAATACCAACGTTAGTTAAGCACAGTGGTAATGATGAGATTTAAAAAAAAGGGGCTTCAAAAACAAGAAAGAATTAAGAGTAATCCACACGTGTAATAATAAGAAAAAAGAAATAAAGAGATATCAAACTAATAAATAGATCTATAAATATTCTCTATAAATGTCACGAGAAAAGCAAGCCATACAGGTTTAAATTAGTAACACTACCAGCGTTAGCTGAACAGTTTTACTGGTTTTATATCAAAATAACAATAAACAAAAGTTCACAACAATTAAACATGAATTTATATAGCCAGATTAAATGAGCAGAAAAAGAAAAAAAAATTACTTTAATACTACTACTACTACCACTACCACTACTACTACTACTACTACTAATAATAATAATAATAATAATAATAATAATAATAATAATAATATTAACAGGTAACTTAAACGAGAGCAAATTTACAGATCAGGTAAGTCCAACTTTTATAAATTTGTTTATTACTATTTGTTTATTACTGCTGTTTTCAGATTTATATGAAGCACAGGGAACCTCGTTTTACTCTTTACCCACATTACATCAGTTCAATGTCAACATCGACCTAGTCTTAATCATTCTATATTTTTCAGTTTCTATTCTGCTTATTCTTTATTTAAGCTTTAATGGTCACTGCACTTTGTAGTTCTGTAATTACAGACTGTAGTCCATCTGTTACTCTACATACTCTGTTCGTTCCCTTCACTCTGCTCTCTAATGGTCAGGACTCCCTCAAGACCAGCACAGATCAGGTACTATTTAGGTAGTGGATCATCCTCAGCACTGCACTGACACTGATGTGGTGGTTTTCTTGCTAAAACACCCTTTATATTTACATTAAAGCATTAAAAGACTACATGGCTACGGTGATGTCCAGTCCATGTCCATTTTGGTCACTGACCTGTGGAAAAACAAGGTCTGATGTATCCCATTCGTGTGAGAACTCACCTTTTGCCCGGCGAGTTTAATTCTGGGAGTGAAAGAGCTGCATGAGCCCTGACTCTTCGACGTGTAGAAGCTGTGGAACACATAGACAGATGATTCATTTAATGTACTGACAAAATGATGTAGTAAAATGGAATCAAACTTCAGGCTGAACCTCCAAAAACTGACTGCTGGACGGAATCATTATTATTGTTACCAGTATGTCTGTAATTAACCAGTATTACTTTAATAATAAGATGAATTCGCAACCACGTGCCGTAACGAATGCATTTTCTATTCACACCAATCAGCCATAGCATTAAAACCACCTGCCTAATATTGTCCTGGTTCCCCTCGTGCCATCAAGGCATGGACTCCATAAGACCTCAAAAGGTGCCCTGTAGTATCTGGTACCAAGTCATTAGCAGCAGATTATGTAAACTCTGTAGGTTGAGAGGTGGGCTTCCATAGATCGGACTTGTTTGTCCAGCACATCCCACAGCTGCTCGACTGGATTGAGTTTGGAGGCCAAGTAACACACCTTGAACTCTTCCTCATGTTCCTCAAACCATTCCTGAACAGTTTATGCAGTGTTGAAAGAGGACAATGCCAATAGGGCATCAATTCCATGATGGGGTGCACTTGGTAGGTAACAATGTTTAGGTAGGTCGTGTGTGTCAAATAGCATCCACATGGATTTGCAGCGCTAAAGAAATGATACAGCAATACATATTTTCAGCTCAAACTATCAGTTTTTTTGATAAAAAAAAAAAACTAAACATTCTAAACAGGGTGTAAACTACAATCTCCGCTCCTGTAGATGGCGCAATGCAGGGTTTTGACCCAGTTTGTCTGCTGAATTATCAACGTGACGTGACGTCTTAAGATGACTCGGATCAGACACTGTAAATTGTATTTCAGCTGTTTTTATATTTTCAGTGCACTATGTGGAATATCGCAATGTATCGTGATATGATCATATCGTCAAGTCCTTTCCAATACCCACCCCTAGTCCAGAGCATCATACTAAGTGTTATTCACATTACCTGCAAGGGGTTTTAATGTTAAGGCTGATTGTCATACACTTAAATAAAATACTAATGAGCAACACTGACCAATAAACTACTTAATCCAACTTACAGTTCTTAACTTATAGTTACTGAACGAAACGTATACGTTACCACACAAGCTGATTCAGATATAAGCACTAAAAGCTACTGAAGTTCCTTAGATCTTGTACTCTGACCTGTGGTTGATCCAGTGTGGAAGATTATAATCATCCAGTCTGGAGTCACCAGGCACCGTTCGGTTGTGCAACTGCAGAGACGGAGAAACATACTTAGTTAGACTCGTTAAACATTAAACTGACACTAAGAGGGCGGCACAGAGTCCCCGAACCTTCAAATGATCTAACAAGGGTCACACAGGCACGTAGACTGAAGTTCTAACGAGCAGTTTTGCTTTGTTAGAAACACTCTCAGTCAGATATGTGTCCTGTAGCAGCCAACACAGAGTAGCATTATAAAATTAAAACGTATATATGTTAAGTACTGTGGTAGCCTAGCGGGTAAGGTACTGGACTCTGGCCCAGAAGGTCCAGGGTTCAAATCCCACCTCTGCCAAGTTGCCACTGCTGGGTCCTTGGGCAAGACCCTTAACCCACAATTGCCTGGATTGTAAGACTGTACCAATTGTAAGTCGCTCTGGATAAGGGCGTCTGCTAAATGCTGTAAATGTAAAATGTAAAATCTAAGTACGCCTGTTTGTTAAACCTTCTTGGAAGGGTTAGGGAGGGCCTGAGCACAAGCTACTGAAATATAAAGAGTATTTTCAAAAGAAGACGTTAACAAAACACTGAAAACAAAACATTTAAACAACGTATTAGGTACAAAGGTAACTGCGCATTTCTATTCACAATTCACCTACAGTTTTCCTAAATGTACAGGAACTCTAAAAAGCCTGTCTATGCCTCTGGAGCTGACTGTAGCCCAGGGAATACTCATCATAAGGCTTTCCCTGGGAACCAACCTTGAACAGTGGAACAGCGTGGAGCGGCTGCTCCCCCATACACACCAGATCCACCCCAATACCTGCAAACACACACACAGATATAGGACCAGGTGCTTTTTAGAAGTTATAAATGGTGACGGAATTGCAGAAGTAGATATTTGTACACACACAGTCTCGGTAATCATATGTCTATAGGGACTTGTTCATTTTTTGAAAACTCCTATGTGTTCTCAGCAACGTTTATGATTGATTTTAATTCGCATGCTAGAAGACCCATGATGGACAGCAGCTAGGGGTGTAACGATGCATGGCCATGCAAAAATGGGATGGTGTCTATTCAAAGTTTGAACACCAGATGGCGCAGTCATTCGGACGCATATCCCGTCCTCAGTGAGAATCCTAATTTCTTTTAATCGCAGGAAAGTTACTTTTTGCTTCAATTTCGACACAAGAAAAGTACAACATTTTAATTGTTATTCTTCGGAAACGAAAAGGATAGTTTTCCCCCCGGTTATTTAATATATGGTACAGTAAGATAAGCCAAGATAATGCCTTTATTGTCACTGTAAGATTATAATGTACAACAAAATTAGGATTGCTGCTCCAGAACGGTGCGAATCGACACAAACAGAATAAAACAGATTAAGTCAGTAAACACACAAAGACTCTGTACTTCAAGATTAATATTAGAAAGATAGAATAAAAAGAAATATTGAATATAAGAATATATAGGATAGAACTTTTGTTTACAATTTTCAACCTAATATTTCTAGTCATTTCTTTTAATTAAAGTGACTAATGTTTTATTGTTAAATTTATACAGGAACATGTGCGTTGTTTTCATTGTTTACACGACAGAAATAATAATGGTCAGGTAAACAGGAGATCATTCTGCCCATAATTATCTCAGGGCAGGAGACAGAGAAAAACAGACAAAACAGGCTCCTGTAAAGGAGGAAGCCACTTCATGATCCCATGTGAATTTTGTCCAATCCGGGCAGCGCCGCCATAGAATAACACGATACACAGAGAGCAGGACAAATACTTATGAACCTAAAGATCTGCCATATGACTGCAATCCTTCCAGTAATCCTCGCTCAGCTCTGAACTCACCGTTGTCGATCATGCGCTGTTTGGTGAGGATCATGAGGAGCCGGTCCACCTCGAACACGCCCACTCCCGGGGTGATCACCACCGACATCTGTCCGGTGCGATCAAAGTTGCGGTTGATGTAATGCTTGTCGAATACTACAACAGAAACAGAGCTGAGGTCAGACACCCGGTGACAAACCTGACACAGTTATGCTCTGTTTAACGTCCATACCATTAAGGTCCACTCACTTTAACAACCAAGGTCTTACAAATTATAATCAATCATAACAGGAAATGAAAATCTGTCTTTTAACTCTGGTAGTTGTAGCGTAAACAGCCAATCAACACTTAGGATCCACGAGCAGAGGCGGGAGTTAGAGTTAGCGCACATCCCACCTCCATTATTCATTCTATTTCGTATCTGCTTATTCATGTCCATTAGAAGTTTAACTAATAGCCAGGTCGACTATTAAATCATATCTACATGTAACTGATTTTGTTTTGTTTTTGGTCTGAGCGGGTGGACAGGAATCAACTGACTTACAAATTCATGTGATCGTTTATTCAAAAAATCCTTTTCCATCACCTTTTAGCGATATTCTGACTTTTTAATCTCGTGCTAGCATAAAACTCTTCAACATTCTCAAAAACTTGCTAAACTCACTACTGTGACCCTACTAAATACAGAACATGTAAAGTTTTATATAACACATTCACCATTAAATGAAAGGTTGATCGCTTCGAGGTAATTCCCCTGAGCAGCAGTAGAGTTCTGTCCACACGGAAAGCCGTCTGTCAAGCACAGAAAAAAATGTATTAAATAAATCGGATTCTCAGAAAACATATCCTTAAATGTACAATACCAAAAACATTCATACACTTTGATTTCATCACTTGGTCTGCCCCTTATCCAGAGCGACTTACAACTGGTACAATTTGAACATCCAAACAATTGTGGGTTGAGGTTCTTGCTCAAAGACCCAACAGTGGCAGTTAGCAGAGGCGGGATTTGAACCCTTGATCTTCTGGGCGTTAGTACAGAATCTTAACTGCTAGGCCAGCAGACTCCCAAAAGCATATTAAAAATTAATGCTGATACGGATTTTACTATAGCAGGAAAAAATGCTGTACTGGTCAAAGAACACAGCTGAGGTTTTTATTTCGAAAAAGCTCACTCCTTCGCCCCCTTCAACAGGGACTGAAAGGTAGACATTTCACTAGGGTTGGGGGTCAAAAGCCAGTTCAGAATTGGTTAAAAAATTCCAAGAACCGGGTAACCAAAAAATAATAATAATAAAAAAAAAAAGAGAGTTTCGGTGGCCTAGTGGTTAAGGTACTGGTTTATGGACCAGAAGGTCCAGGGTTCAAATCCCACCTCTGCCAAGCTACCACTGTTGGGTCCTTGAGCAAGACCCTTAACCCACAATAGCTTGGATTGTAAATTGTAAATCAATTGTAAGTCGTTTTGGATAAGGGCGTTTGCTAAATGACATGAATGTAAATGTCAAATGCTGCATAAGAGAGAGGGAGAGTCTAAAACACTTAACGTGAACAAGGCTTAACGTGGATTAACGTACTAAAGCAACAATCTAGAAAATCTGTAAATAAATAATCTTTACTGCTGAAATGATGAACCTGTGATCCAACAGAAAAGAAATCATTTTTATGTTAATGTGTTTTCTTCCCATTTAAACCTATTTTAAGTTAAAAGATTAAAGTAAAAATGATTCCTACCCTTTTGGATCACAGGTTCATCATTATATCTCAGTAATAACTGAGAGAAGTTTGGTGTTTCTAGATCATTGTTTTGGTTAAGCTTTTTACATATAATACTTTTAAATGGGAAGAAAAAAGATTAACGTAGTAAGCAATTACCGATGAACAACTTTAAACATAAAATATTAAACATAAAAAGGTATTCTTCATACCTAAACATTTCACGCATTTTTTCATTCACGCAAACGATACCCAACCCTTGAGATCACGCCTCTTTCACCTGGGGCTGACAGGTATTGAGGCCACACCTCTTTTCCTCTCGCTCATTCAGGCTTTACAGTCCAGCTCTTCTTTCATTTGTTCTGATCTTCATTTACATTGTACTTTAGTAGCGTTGTACATCAGTAACCATATAACTGAAGTTAAGTGAGGTGTGTTAAATTAGGTGTACAGTATGTGTACCTGCTCCTTCAAGGCGCACCAGCAGAGGGTACTGGATGAAGAGTTCCTTGATGGTGACCAGTAACGACGTCCACTCATCTCTCCTCTCATTCTGAGCCACGACTCTAACCAGAAAATAATAAGATGCCATGCCAATCAACAACCTTCAGTCACAAGATCGCAAGATCGCGCCATAACAAGGACACACAACTGGGTTTTTACATTTACATTTACAGCATTTAGCAGACGCCCTTACCCAGAGCGACTTACAATTGATACAGTCTTACAATCCAAGCAATTGTGGGTTAAGGGTCTTGCTCAAGGTCCCAACAGTGGCAGCTTGGCAGAGGTGGGATTTGAACCCTGGACCTTTTGGTCCATAGTCCAGTACCTTAACCGCTAGGCTACCACAGTCCCACAGTTTTTGCCAGGTCCGCATATTCTAAAGAATTAGCTTTATTTGCGTCTTTTTCCATAGACTTTAGAGGTTTTTGTCACGCTAAATCTGGCAACCCCGGAATTAATCATTCGCCATGGAATTAAAGGCAGTGAAACGGCTATCAAACACATTGCAGAGACCCTGAAACGCAAAATGTATGTAATGTAATGTAAATCACATTATATTATGAAAATTTATAATTTGATAAATAAATCTAGGCCCACAGTCACATTAAATTAAGATTAAATTACATTAAAGAAAAATAAATGACATTAAGTTAAATGACTTTACATTATGTTTAAGTAAATTAAATTGCTTTAAAATATATTAAGTGACATTAAATGACATTAAAATAAATGACATTGCATTATGAAAACGAACAATTTGATTATTAAGTATTAAAGTTTGATGTTTACGTCCCATATTCCTGTGAGATTATTGGCTGGTTGTAAAGTAGAAATCTGATCCTCACCCGGGTCAGGTAAACCTGGAGCGTTCCCATTACCTGATTACTCAGTGCATGTCAACCCGCTGATGGGATTACTGACTAAGTCTGATTTTCTGCAGTTATCGGATTATGGCATGTAAACACAGTCAGTGTTCTAGAGTCGAAATTAATAAAGCAGGTGATGTGCTGCACGTTCTCAGACCTGTAGAAATCCTCATAGAAGCGTCCCTCATGGTCCTGTCTGATGGCTCCTCTCTGGCTCTCAGGAAACTCATCTGAGAAAAGAAAATTGCTTCACGAGTCAGACTGAGTCCTGAACCTGACCATCCAACCCCGAGAATAAGGTGATTTATTCTCACCCTGTGATTTGGCAGCATAGAAGGTGCGAGAGAACAACACCACTGTGACCTCATGACTGCAGTTCTTTTCCTAAAATGGTAAACGAAAAACCAGATCAGTACATCAAGTCAGATTTATTTCAATAGCGCTTTATATACCAGAGCATGGTCTCAAAGCAGCTTTGCAAAAATAATAAATAAATAAATAATAAACCTGGGCCTACAGCTCAAACTGTGCAAGTCTAGGAGGACAGTGGAAAAGAAAAACTCCCTAAATGTGATGATGATAAAACCTTTATCTCAAAAAGACTCAAAAAAAAGGACCCAAGCAGCTCAGACAACCTATATGTGATATGTATTACTGCTAAATTAATTTCAATTACATTCAATTGCATTAAAATAAATTCAATTATATTACACTAAATTAATTTACAATACATTACATTAAATTAAATGACAGTAAATTATATAAAATTACATTAAATTACTTTTAAATAAATTTATTACATTAAATCACATTAAATTAAAATTACATTACATTAAAGCATATTCAATTAAATTACATTGTGTTAAATGAAATTACATTAGACTAAATTAATTAATTAATTCATTCATTAAAAATAAATTATGGTAAATTAAATTATATTAAATTGCATTACATTCAATTAAATTACAATAAATTATATTAAATGAAATTACATTATGTTACATTACCCTGAATTACATTTTTAATTATTATACTTTTATTAATTATACTTTAAGGTAATAATTAATAAAATAAAAGTATTATAATTTATTAAAGTATAACTAATAAATTAATAAAGGTATAATAATTAAAAATACACAAAAGTACACAAAAATACACTAAATTGAACATTTAAAATACAAATTATATATAAGAAAATACAATAAAATACAGCATAAAATAAACTGAAAATGTAACAAAATAGTAAAAATAATAAATAAAAGGTAAAAAATGATATAATAAAATAAAGAACATGGGTGATTCTCAAAAATCAAATACATGAACATTGATCTTCTAATTCTATAGTGGATTAAACATGCATGAAAAACTCACACAGTGCTAAATGAGTCAAAATATAAATAGGAAGAAAAGCAACAAATGGTAGGACCCTCACCTTCCACTTAGTGAACAGATCTGAGAGGAAACCATTCACTGCCTTTTCAAAATAGAGATCACCTATAAAAACCAAACTACAGGTTAAACACCGGCTGATATAAACCAGGTACAAAAGTAGACCAGTGTGTCCTCATGAGTGCCCCCTGTCTGTAGCAATGAACATGACTTTTGCCACAGTTGTTTCGTACTTCCACTCTGAAGATGAGGATGGGTTCCCCCTGTTATTGGGTGCTATTAACACAGTTTGGGTCGGAACAGCAGAAGGAGATCAGGAGGTCCAATTACTTATGTGCTTATGAGCATGTAGATTTACCATAGATGTCGAAGTCCCACATCTCACAGCTCATCTGAATAAATATGTACACCATCGCTGAGCTGGACCGGAACACCACCTACAGCAGACAGCACACTCACCATCAGTATACTGGGTATTATAGTTAGGAGAACATTCACAGGTAAATAATCACCACAAACCCCAAACAGCTGCTGTGTGAGAGAATTATAGAGGGTCACACTGCTTCATGAAATACGGGTTATAAGAAAATGACTCAAAAATAGGCGTGGAACAATGCACTGGGATGCAACACATGTATTCTTATGACGCACAATTACGTTTTGAACACCAGAGGGCGCAATTATACGTCATACTCACAGGGGCACATGCCATTTTATTTGCCAGGGACTACAGATTACTTTTGATGACATTTTTAATCCTGAGCATGGTCTCAAAGAAAATAAATAAATAAATAAATAATAAACCTGGGCCCACAGCTCAAACTGAGCAAGTCTGGGAGGACATTGGCAAAGAAAAACCCCCTAAATGTGATGATGATAAAACCTTTATCTTTAAAAAGACTCAAAAAGGCACCCAACCATCTTAGACAACCTACATGTTATATGTATTACTGCTAAATTAATTTCAATTACATTAAAATAAATTAAATTACATTACATTAAATCACATTAAATTAAAATTGCATTATATTAAAAATATTCAATTAAATTACATTCTGTTAAATGAAATTACATTAGACTAAATTAATTAAAAATAAATTATGGTAAATTAAATTACAATAAATTATATTAAATGAAATTACATTACCGGAAATTACATTACATTTTTCAGCCATTACTTAAAATGTTTAAAATTCAATAATAAAAAAATACTTTTCACTTGGTTAACGTAATGTGTAATGTAATTGAATTTAATAATTTAATTTCATTTAATGGAATGCAATTTAATTTATTTCAAAGTAATTTAATTTTATGTAATGTGATGTAATCTAATTTATTTATTTGCAGGGGACTAAAGGCTCTTTTTGTTTACATTTTTCATCCAAGACAAGTACATGTTTTGAATTTTTATATTTCAGTAATGAAAAAGAAATGTTTTCACTCAGTTATTTAAAAAAGTGACAAAGCTACAACAGACCTTACACACCTTTGTTTCTAGTCATTTTATTTTAACTGCAGGGGACTAGCTTTTTGTAGTTTAAAAACTTTTACAAGAAAATGCATTATTTTGCATTGTTTACACTTTAGGAAAAAAAAAAAGTGTATTTTATTGAATGTAAAATCTTGAGAAAATCGAATTGCGATTGTATCACTACAGCCCTACTCAATAATAACGGAAATAAGAAGGAGCACAATGGGTATAATTACTTAATTTGCCAGAACTGATACTTAATTATAGTTTGTTGAAGAATTAACCACCCAAAGATCAGTAACAGAACCTCACCCGTGTTTCCTCACTGATGCAACCACATGTGACCTTCTCACCCTTCACCCACAGCTCACTGGCCTGAGCCCTGTAGGGCACAAAACACAGAGATAAAGAGAGACAGAGACAGCGAGCGAGCGAGCGAGCGAGCAAGAGAGAGCGCGAGAGAGCGCGAGAGAGAAAAGGAGAGACATATGGAAGTGTGAGCAAGAGATGGATGGAGAGAAAGGAAGAGAGACAGGTGGAGAGAGATGGGAGAAGAGAAGAAGGGCGTACAAGACCGAACACCAGAGGGCGCAATCATACATCATGTATGGCATATGTTCCTTCATATCTTCTCCAATGGAAACTGAAGGGATGTGGGATGTTTGTATAGCAATAAAAAACCTGTACAGCGCTTTTCACACATAACTGGTTCAAAAAGGTGCCTGGCAGACTGAGCATGATAACAGGCTGTCATTTTCAATTTAAGATAGCACTTAGTTATTTATATTTCTAGTTATTACAATTTATTAACTGCAGGAGACAGGTGTTTTGTAGTTTGTTGTGCATTGTTTACGCTTCAGAACAAAAAAAAAGAATGCCATTTATTGAATGTAAAATTAATAATCATGAGAAAATCTAATCATGAACTCAGTGTATCAATACACCCCTAGTACGGAGCAATCACACTAGTCCAACGAGCATTTGGGGGTCAAATGTACTCGGGCACGGTACACATCACCTAGGGAGGGGGACAGGAAGAGGGCGATGGAGGCAGGCTAAAACAGGAAGAGAGAATAAACGAAAGAGAGAGTGAGACCAGACTAATGGAGAGAGAGACACAGAGACAGAGAGAGAGAGAGAGAGCGCAGTTAATTACCTGATTCCTGCAAACTCCACCTTCTGGGTCACATAGGCACACGTGCTCACCTGGGGAAGAAAGAAAACGTAAAAGGAGCGACTTAAAAATAACCTCAGTCTCACAGAAGAGTCTCTAAACCGGGTTATTGATCAAAAAAATTCAAACACTAGCACAACATTCTTAAATTAGTATATTAACCACATACAAAGATAATTACAAAAATCACAATCATCATTGTATGAATTTACATTGACTATACATTAAGCTGCATCTAGTAAATAACACTTGGATTTAAAGCAATGAAAATTTGGTTAACTAGTTAATCTACCTGGATTATGTTACTGTTTATGTTACCAGGTTCCTCTGGGGTTACCATACAGGTGATTTTGTGATACTCATACTGATGCTATACACGATATACAATCATTATTACAGCACATTATTACATGATGTCACTGCCGGTGCATCAGGGTTACAGGGTTTTCAATCATAGTACACATTACTGGTCTTAACCACCACAAAAAAATCTATATACCTGCAAACCCTGGCAATGAAAAACCCAACGTAAACAAACTTGCACTGATACAGGATTAGAGGCCAAGCTGTATCAACAAGGCAGAAAATCACAAGACTGAGGGCTGATGATAGAAAAGCTGCAAGCTGTTCATGTTTTGAACAAAATCCATCGACGATTAGGCAAAATCGAACACTTGCACACATCAGGAGGGAAAACGTCCTCGTTTTCTAACCCAATCAGTTCAGTACACTCAAACACTATTCAAACACGATTAGATCTGAACGATTAATGCATTATTAAACATTTAACACCTCCATCCTCCTACAGTTACAGCAATCCATTATGTTCGACTCACCAGACTCTTCTTGAGCCTCCACATGTCTCCTCGACCGATGTATTGATCTTTAAAGGTGAGCTCCACAAGATCCAGAGTAACATCCTGCAGAATACAGATAACAGAGATACCTAAAAGCCTAAAACACACCTAGAAGCTGGGTTTGCTCCTGTGTCTAAGACCTGTGGTGCCCCCACATTACAACCGGGCCATTTTCAAAATAAAATGCAGACAAGCGAGTTAAGAATTATAATAGGAAATACTAATATGTCTTGTATACATCTAATGGACGTCTGAATACCAAAAAACACTCGCGACACCTGCTGACAGATAAAAGAATCACAGTCTAAACAGTACCGTTCCACTCACTTTCCTCTTAAAAAACATACAAAGATAAGAATGACTGTATTGTATGTATAGTACTGTACCAAACGTTTCCATATTCTGTTTTAATTCATATTATTATTTAAAATGAAACAATATGTGCAAAGCAGGTACGTTAAACAGCGCGCACCTGGATTTTAAAACTAAATAATTAAAAACATTTTATAATTTCCAAGTTGTCTTGGTTAGGGTTAAATTTATTTCAAATTCTTTCCAGATTTAAAGAATATTCCGAGGAACACAGTTCCTGAACTGGAATGACTTATAGTGAGTGTGTTTACATGCACTAATCTGACGACTGCAGAAAATCTGATTTTGTCAGTCATCCGATTTTATCATTTATTTTTATTTATTTTATTATTGCAATCAGCCAATAATCTCACAGAAATATGTGAGGTAAACTACAATTTTAATATTAAATAATCAAATTATTCAATGTCTTGAGTCTATACTGCATTTTAGAGTCTCCATAAAGTGCTTGAAAGCCGTTAGCGGGTGCTGCGTTTAATTCCAGGGTTGCCAGATCCCACGACAGAATCCTGCAAGATGCCAATGTAGATAAGCCTAAAGGAAGCCAAATATCTAAGAATAAGTGGACCTGGCAACCGTGTTTTTGCAACTAGCCTAAAAACCGATCGAAATTGGGAAAAAATCTGATTTCTTAATCTGATTTCTAGATCGGAGTATGCTGTTTACATGACCACTTGAATAATCAGATAACTGCTGAAATAGGACTATGATCGGATTTTTAAATGCACGTAAACATACTCAATTATTTAATAACCATCTCCACCGAATGCTACCTTGGGATCCACGACGTTAATGATGACATCCTGATAAGCACGGAGCTTGAAGGCCTGAGCAACAGTCTGATCCACGCTTATAGTCTCTGCAGACACGGAGAAAGATCAGGAACAGAAACAAAGTCCAAAGGATCATCACACACTCATTATCCTTCGAGACAGTACAGAGGAAAGGCCACATGAAGAGGTCGTACCTTTCTGTAGGTCTTCTTTTAGACTTTTCACCTGGAGCAGCAGAGGGCTGGAGAGAAAGGAAAAAATGAACAGAAATCAAAGTTAACCTTACATCTATTATATCTAGAACTTCAGAACTTAATAATGATAAACTCATCAGCTGTAACAGTGATTCCACTGGCGGGTAAAGTGAGTAATAACACTTCCAGTATGATCCTCTGGACAATGTTCTGCTCACCAAATGCAAGTCCTGGCATTCAGACGGATGTTACTTTGACCTTTGACCATCACCTAAACATTGTTGCAGCCCAAGTGCACCCCTTCATAGTAATCCTATTCCTTAATGGCAGTGGCTTCTTTCACACTGCCTGCCACATGGCAAAAACTGTTCAGTAATATATTGATTAACATGATAAAGGCCTCACAGTGATGCCCCAGCCTCCAAATTCAACAGAATTTAAGTGGATCAAGCATCCTGACGACCTACCTTACCAGTTACAGGACTTAAAGAATCCACACTTAAGTTCTGGCTCCGGTCTAGACAAGCCAACCTACCGGCTCCAGTCTGGGCGAGCTGACCGACCGGCTCCAGTCCACGACCTACCAGCTCCAGTCTGGGCAAGCCAACCTACCGGCTCCAGTCTGGGCGAGCTGACCTACCGGCTCCAGTTCACGACCTACCAGCTCCAGTCTGAGCAAGCTGACCTACCGGCTCCAGTCTGGGCGAGCTGACCTACTGGCTCCAGTCCACGACCTACTGGCTCCAGTCCGCAACCTCACGGCTCCAGTCTGGGCGAGCAGACCTACCGGCTCCAGTCTGGGCGAGCAGACCTACCGGCTCCAGTCTGGGCAAGCTGACCTCACGGCTAGAGTCTGGGCGAGCCGACCTACAGGCTCCAATCTGCGACCTACCGGCTCCAGTCTGGGCGAGCTGACCTACCGGCTCCAGTCAAGGCGAGCTGACCTACCGGCTCCAGTCCGGGCGAGCTGACCTACCGGCTCCAGTCCGGGCGAGCTGACCTACCGGCTCCAGTCCAGGCGAGCTGAACTACCGGCTCCAGTCCGGGCGAGCTGACCTACCGGCTCCAGTCCGGGCGAGCTGACCTACCGGCTCCAGTCCGGGCGAGCTGACCTACCGGCTCCAGTCCGGGCGAGCTGACCTACCGGCTCCAGCAGGGCGAGCCGACCTACCGGCTCCAGTCTGGGTGAGCTGAACCTACCGGCTCCAGTCTGCGACCTACCGGCTCCAGTCTGGGCGAGCTGACCTACCGGCTCCAGTCCGGGCGAGCTGACCTACCGGCTCTCCAGTCCGGGCGAGCTGACCTACCGGCTCCAGGCAAGGCGAGCTGAACTACCGGCTCCAGTCCGCGACCTACCGGCTCAAGTCTGGGCGAGCCGACCTACCGTCTCCAGTCTAGGTGATCTGACCTACCGGCTCCAGTCTGCGACCTACCGGCCTCCAAGTGAAGGGCGAGCCGAACCTACCGGCTCCAGTCCGCGACCTACCGGCTCCAGTCTGGGTGAGCTGACCTACCGGCTCCAGTCTGGGTGAGCTGACCTTACCGGCTCCAGTTCTGCGACCCACAGGCTCCAGTCTGGGCGAGCCAGCCTACAGGCTCCAGTCTGCGACCTACGGGCTCCCAGCTGCGACCTACGGGCTCCAGTCTGCGGCACTATACGGGCTCCCAGTCTGCGACCTACGGGCTCCAGTCCTGCGACCTACGGGCTCCAGTCTGCGACCTACCGGCTCAGTCCGCGACCTACCGGCTCCAGTCCGCGACCTACCGGCTCCAGTCCGCGACCCTACCGGCTCCAGTCCGCGACCTACCGTGCTCCAGTCTGGGTGAGCTGACCGACCGGCTCCAGTCTGGGTGAGCTGACCTACCGGCTCCAGTTCCTGGGTGAGCTGACCTACCGGCTCCAGTCTGCGACCCACAGGCTCCAGTCTGGGCGAGCCAGCCTACGGGCTCCAGTCTGCGACCTACGGGCTCCAGTCTGCGACCTACGGGCTCCAGTCTGCGACCTACGGGCTCCAGTCTGCGACCTACGGGCTCCAGTCTGGGTGAGTCGACCTACAGGCTCTAGTCCGGGTGAGCCGACCTACAGGCTCTAGTCCGGGTGAGCCGACCTACAGGCTCTAGTCCGTGACCTACGGGCTCCAGTCTGGGCGAGCTGACCTACAGGCTCCAGTCTGCGACCTACCGGCTCCAATCTGGGTGAGCCGAACTACAGGCTCTAGTCCGTGACCTACGGGGTCCAGCTGACCTACAGGCTGACCTACAGGCTCCAGTCCGCAACCTACCGGCTCCAGTCTGGGCGAGCCGACCTACAGGCTCCAGTCCAGGTGAGCCTACTGGTCAGGCGAGCCAACCACCTGGCTCCGGTCAACTGACAACAAATTGAATAAAAAAAGAGCAGGAAATGAGTTTGGAGTACCTGTACTCATCATTGGGGTGTGCGATCTCGATGATGTCTCCCAGCTTAACCTGAGGAAACACCTTTGGGTTCATCATCAGCTCATCATCTACAGGAGAAAAGAATAAAAACACCTCATCTTAATTTAATAAATCCAAACAAAGCCTGCAAATATCAGAGAAAGTTAGGACTGCAGTTAGGACTTTCTTACACTGAAACACACTGATGTGTTTTACTTGGTTTACACCAAGAACACTTCTTACAGGGTTTAGGAAATAGAAGTTCTATAGACGTTTCTCTCAACTGGATGATATAATATTAAAAAAAACCTTTATTATATTTCTGAACCACATGATATGTTAGTAAGCCACCCACATCTACATCACCAACCCAACAGGTGAAACAATTAATTTATGACTTCTCTGCCCTTTTCTTGTCACTAGTTCATTTTAAATGTTTCCATAAAGTGTAAACTAAATATAATTATTATCTGACGTCTTAAATTTCATTCTAAGTGACAGGGCTAAATTCTTTAAGCACTGGCATCAAAGATCATTTGACTGTTAAACAGGACAGTCACTGCATTTAACAGAATATCATAGTGATCGTTAGTAACTTGCAAATTTTTTGTACATTAAACTAAAGTGTTATCCTTAATTTAGCGATGTGTTTAACAATCTTAATCAAACACAGCACTCACCACTGCCTCCAAACCCCTTCTTATGGACCACCAGCTTGTACGTCTTGGTTTTGATGGTGACCGTCATTTCTGCTGCAGAACAACACACACCCTGCTCAAGTTCTAAAGACGACTTGCGGACAGAGATGGGGTCTGTGGGACGTCACATGAATCTTTAACTACAAATAAGAAAGTGATGCATTAAAAAAATAAATAAAAAGTGTCCCGTCTTATTACTCAAGTATGTTTTATATGTTAAGATAAGATAAGAAAAAAGCATAGTTTTACTGTTTTTTATCAGCACACATACATTACAGCCAAGTAAATAACTCTGGCTCAGTAGGTAAATTTTTTTTTATAGATTATTACATTATACATTAAGTATAGTTACAATTGTGAAACAAACAAAAAAAAAATCAGTCAAAAGCAACACAATAATTCACAAATTGCTTTGGACAAATTTAATACAAACACAGAATCGTCATATAAATAACAACAGCATTTCCATTAAAAAAATACTTGCTAAATGTTACATTAAACACATTTGGCTCTGAAATGATTTAAAAGGTCTAACTCTAAATAATGTTACATCAGAATATCATTCCAAAAACAGCAGTAAAACACATAAAAATGATATAAACCACTTTAAATCGTTAGGTGCTTCAGAAACACATGAATCAGGCTGTATAAATATAAATAAGTATATACGCATGCGTAAGTATAAGAACTATATAACAACAGAAAACGTGTACGTATGAAAATATTAAATTACAATCAAAATATTTTAAACGCATCAGAGAAATGCTATGAAAACAAAGCTGCAACGACATAGGGCCGAATGCTAAACAGCTCCCTGAGGCCTGTCTAGAGCGCTAAATAGGATAAAAAAACAAACCATAACTCACGTTACGTAGTGCACTTCTGTAAGAAACAGAGAGTGAGCAATAATCATGCAAAAAAGCTCACGTTTATAGAACCTTACCACGCACTTGCCGCTGCACACGAGCTCGTTACTCAGTTATGTCATTCCCTGATTATAAATGGAGCGCAGCTTCAACTATAACGGCTAAAATCCGCCATTATTAACAGTTTGCCACTTCCCTTCATAACAACCAGGCACTTCTTCTGATGTTTGAAAATCCTCTAAGTAAAGGCACAGTAGCGGCATCTAGCGACCAGAAGCGGAAATAAAGTCTCTCTCGTGACTATAGAACAGGGGTTCCCAAACTTTTCAGACCGCGACCCATAAAATGCAAGCGCTCCAGGCCCACGACCCCCCACTTTCCCTGATTGTTTGTACATTGGCTAAAATGCACGCGCAAACACGCACAAGGCTCAAACAGGCCTATACTTTTAGAATAAAGACACAACAACGACATAAGCCAACACTGTTTTAGTAATAACCATACAGTGAAATATATCACCATATTTTTCTCAATGTTACATTTAAGTCAACATAAAAACGCAAGAGCAATAATACTAACTTGATGCGTAAACGCGCAACTAACACTTCAAAAAAAAGAGTTTCAGTGTTAAACGCCATGAGCCCAAAAATCACTTACAGTATGAGTATAGTGATAACAGAACAGTGAAATACATAAATAATATTAAATCTACAGTAACACACAACAGAAAAGCATTAATACAAATGTGATGTGCGTGCCATAAAATGCGCACCTACTTGTGTCCAAAACAACTCACCCTAATGTGATGGATGGGCAGTGTGCATGGAGCAAAGCATTGTCCAAGCAGGTCCATTCTGGGTTTGATTTTTTGAGATGGCCACTCGGAGATCATCCTCCACCATAAGACGAGCTCTGATTTAATTTTTTAAGTAAGTAAGTGCCGAGAAGGTGTTTTCGCACAAATAGGTTGATCCAAACGGCATTAATGCATCCATGGCGGCCTTAGACAGCTGCGGGTATTCCCTCTCGATTGAAATCCAGAACCCAGCTAACGTCTTTGACTCAAATTCAGCCTTGAGGGTCCGATCAGTTGAAAGTTCCATGAGCGCGTCCGCCATGTCAGACGTCAGGTGATTTGCTGAGGTTACGGTGAATGGAGATCTTATCCAATCATATTGTTCCGGAGCACTTTCCTCGGGGAAATATTTAGTAAAGTATACCAGGAGTGCCTGCAGGTGAGTCGTGATGGACCTTTTAACACTGTTTACGCTCAGTGCATTTTGTTCCATGAACTCTTCCAGCTCAGGAAACATATCAGTAAATCCCATTTCAACTCGTGCTCTCCAGCGCTCCAATTTTTTTGTGAACGCCTGTATTTTATCGTTCAGGGACATGATGCTTGTGTTTTCACCTTGTAATGACACATTAAGCCCATTCAGTTTTCCAAAAATACAGGACAAATATGCCAGCCTTGTTAGCCAATCAGGGTTAGTGAGGTGTTCCGCGAGGGGCGATCCCTGTTCAGTGAGAAGAAGGCGCACCTCGTCTCGGAGCTCATACAGGCGGCTCAGCACGTTCCCCCGCGAAAGCCACCTGACTTCTGTGTGCAGCAGCAGGCCCTGGTGCTCTGATCCCAGTTCATTACACAAAATGGCAAAAAGTCTCATATTCAGCGGACGTGATTTGATGTAATTTACAATTTTTACTGCAGTTTCAAGTACATGTTTAAGTTCTACGTCCAGTGTTTTACTCGCAAGTGCTTCTCTGTGTATAATGCAGTGTGTAAATTTGATGTGAGGTGCCACTTGTCCGACTCTGGCTTTCAGTCCTTTCTTTTTCCCCAGCATTGCCCCCGCGCCGTCTGTGCATACAGCGATGCACTCATTCCATGATAGTCCTTCTTCTTTTAGTTTTGTTTCAAGTTTGTTGAAGATGTCCTCACCTGCGCATGCTCCCTCTAGCTGGGTACAAAACAGCATCTCTTCGTGAAGTTGTCCCTCAAAACTGTATCTGACGAAGACAAGGATCTGGGCCGAGTTGGACACGTCTGTCGATTCATCTAATTGTAAAGAGTATTTCCCCTTTTTCACTCTCTCAATAAGCTGACACTTTATGTCCCGTGCCATGTCTGTGATGCGCCGGGCTATAGTCCCATCAGAGAGCGGTACAGAGCCCAGTTCAGCAGCTTGTTTCTCCCCGTGCATAATCCGACTCATAGCTATAGATGCAGGTTTAATTAAAGTTTCTCCGATCGTGTGTGGCTTTTTTGCTAGTGCAATTAAATATGCCACCTCATATGAAGCCATTTGAGCCTTGGCAGGTATTCTGTTTTTTTTGGTTATAAGTTTCTTTTGTCCTCGCAGCTCACCCTCCTTTCTACGTAAAAAATCTATTGGTTTAGCAGCAAGACTGGGGTGCTTGGTGTTGAGGTGTCTTATCAGTTTTACAGGCTTTAGACTTTCATTAGCCAGAACCTCCGTGCACACTGCACACTGAGGATGTTGTAGCCTACCTCACTAATGACGATGCAAGTGAATCCATACTTGATAAATTCCTCCCGATATTTGCGTGATTTGGAGAAGCGTTGGTCGGGTTTTTCATGTACGAAGTGTTGGCGGGGTCCTCTGTGACCCGAGGTGAGTGGTATTTCTAGTGGCTGCTCTTCTAGTCTCTCCTCCGGTGGCCTCTCTCCCTGCTTCTCTGCTGTTATTTTTGTTGATAACAACCACCGTTTCAGCCTGATTAAAATTCCATAGCCCACATTTACTGAAGTATAAACCGTTAAGCTAGTCGCATAACACCAGTCTAATGCTCGCACATGTGCGCGCGCTGTAGATTTATTGACGCTGAATCTCGCGTGAGTACTTCAGGAGGCAAAACGTTGAAATACCTTTTAGATACATAAATATGTTTATTGACAGATCTTATTTAAAAAATCATCTATATTTGTCACTTAAATATAACGTGTATAATAAAAACACACACTTTAAAAAATTATTTTATATTCATTACTTTTTTTAAATCATCCCGCGACCCACCCGTTAGCGTCCCGCTACCCCCCATAGGGTCGCGACCCCCACTTTGGGAACCCCTGCTATAGAAGGCAGTTTGGATGGTGAACCGAGATAGCTTCTTAGCTATTATTGCTATTATTTTTAACTATTTTAAAATTATTGTTATTACTATTATTTTTAAAATATCATTACTGTTTTATTATTATTATTATTATTATTATTATTATTATTATTACTGTTTTATTAGTATTACTTTCTTAATATTCTTATTAATAATATTTATTATTATTACTATTTTTATTTTTTTATTACAATTATTAGTGTTGTTAGTATTATTATTACTATAAAAATACAAACTTTATTATTACAGTTACTGTAGTATTATTATTGTATTATTATCATTATTAATATTTATTATTATATTAAAATTATGATTAGTTTATACAGTCTACAATACTATTTGTACTATATTATTAACATTATTATTTTTATTTTTACAACAATTATTACTGTTATTTTTATTGCTATTACTATTTTTTTAATTATTATTGTTATTACTTTTATTCATTTTATCTTTTTCCACTTGACTTCATGTTCAATCAGAAGTTAATCAGAATTATTACTGTTATTAATTAATTAAAAATGTAATAAAGTCTTTTGCCCATCTTTGCACCTCAAAGTATCAAATCATGAGTTCAGTCACCATCAGCTTTTTGAAATCACATCATTATTGAGTTTTTCTACCTCATTACTAGGCCTGAAATGCAGGAACAGATGTTCATAAACAACTGAAATTAAGTTGACCAGAAAAAAAACAAAAAAAAATCTCAGGTTTATACTGTTTGCAATGAGAAAAAAAGTCATAGTAAATGTAAGAAACACTTGTTTTCTGATTTGAGGATGTAAATTATTTATTTTAAAAATCACATATACTACAAAAAAAAAATCTAGCACATACACAAATCCAAAGACTGTCTGCAGACAAAAACATGGACAAAAATAAAATGTTATGAATATATTTATTTTCATAATGAACACATTTTTTGCTTTAAAAATACTGAATTCATTCTGTTTTTTCTGTTCTTGTACTGAGTGCTGAAGCACATGAACCCCAGCACGGCATCTCTCTACAGCGGTAGTGCTTAAACCAGATCAATACTGAGGACAGCGCCTCCATGAGGAAACACTCCACACACACAGCAGGTTTCTTTCTGTATTTCACTATCTAACCCCAGCTTGTTTACACCTTCATTAACATTTGTTTCATATCTGGATTTTACTTCTATCTCCGATTCCGTTTACACATCCGCAGTGCTACTAGATTTAAAAAGCACACACACACATACACACACACACACACACACACACACACTTTCTGTTTTATGTCCTTAAACGTCTGTATCCATTCCCACTGCGTCTCCGACTGTGTTTACACCTGGCTTCTCGTGTAGTTAAGTGAAACCCAGACGTGATCTGATAAGGTGTAAACAGGCTCCACGTCTGCTCCCTGTTCTCAGGTACTGATTCGGTTCCTCTGCTGGGTTCAGTGGTGCAGATTCATCCCCAGATCAGCAGCACGACTTCTTCACTTTAGCCTCGGGCTCTCGATCCACTTCTGCAAAGAGAAGCACAAACTACAGCATCGTGTTTCACCAAAGTCCAGAGAGATCCTCCATTACTGTTAAGATCCTTCATCGGAAAGCTTTTGGGAAGATTAGTAATCGGTGGCAGAAGGGCAGACATTTTAACATGATTTTGTAATATCAACGGCTGGCAGGGGTTAACAATTATAATAAAGTGTAATAGGAAAATAATCTGTTTTTAAAATCCGGATGTTTGGGCCGTACCTGTCGTGCTCTCACTTGCTCGTTAGCTCACGTTTGCTCTAGATTCTGATCGAACTCGGCTGATGTGTTTACAGACTTTTGTGTGTAAGTTCCTCGTGTCTGTGTGGATGATTTTCCTCTGCTTATTTCTACCAAGCTGTAAGTGGTGTTGATAAGTGTTTAATCTGCACAGGGTCATAACTTTATATACATCACTGCATTTTATAAACATTGTGAATTTCATCAATTAAAAACACGGTTTGGTTAGGGATGCTGCGTACATGGTATCTGCACTCGTGTTTTCCGCTGTATCTCTGATGCATTTAAAATACCCTCCTTGTCCGGTCAACGTCCATTTCCAATCATGTTAAGGATTCCTGACATGAGATCATGTAAGATGCCGTCAATAAAATATGACTTCCAAATAAAATCAGGATTAACTTCTGGCCACCTAGCGTCATGACCCAGGTTCAAGTGTCTACGGCGCCTTCGTTCTGAGCATCACATGCACATATGACTGGCTCTGACTGAAGGAGAAACTGTGACCCTAGCTGGGCCCACCCTGGACGCAGGTTCTCCAGGGATAGGAGAGGGTTCTGTGCATCCCTGGCCAGGGAAAGCAGGGATAAAATGGAAACAACACTTTACTTATGTAATATAAATTTGTGTGAAGTCCCAACTTTGTTAGATCTTAACTCATAATTAGTGCTCAACCCTCCTTCCTTTGAACACCTCCTCCGTTTCGTCCAATCAGAACTGGAACTGAGTCACACCAACAGAAAGAGGGAGGTCTTACTGAGGACGTCTGAGCCTCCGATCTGTGCAGCGCTGTAGCCCAGCTCAAAGTCCTTCAGGATGGAGTCCTCAAAGGCCAGAGTGGCTACACGGAAGAAGAACTGCTGCACGTTTTCTCCTGTCACACACACACACACACACACACACACACACACACACACACACACACACAGTCTAATAATATTTATTAAATAACTGAACGAATCCCAGTAGATCAACAGTTTCTGAAATGCTCAGACCAGCAACCATGCCACGTTCAAAGTCACTTAAATCACCTTTCTTCCCCGTTCTGATGCTCGGTTGATTCAGCAGCTCGTCTTGATCATGTCTACATTCCTAAATGCATCGTGTTACTGCCCTGCGTACCTGTTTTGGATGAGACGGCCCAGAACTCGGCGTTCACCTCCGATGCTATCTTCACCGCGTCTCTCTCTGTGCGCTGGCATTCCTCTGGAGACTAATTAAGAGCCGAAGCAACATAAGACACCGCTCACCGGCTGACCGTGGACACTGCTGATTAAATTAGGGGTGGACACACTCCAAAACCAACAGGCAGCATGTACGCGGTAATATCTGCTTACACTATGGAATCCTTTTCAAATCCAGCACCCACTTTAAACCTTACAAACTGAATCATGAGGGATTTAAGCACAATAATGGAATTCTGGATACCAGATGACTTTATAAGAGAGAGATAGAGATTTTTTTCTCACCAGCAGGTCCTTCTTGGTACCGACCAAAAAGATGAAGCAGGAGTTTGGTTCGTTTTCCTTCAAAGCCTCGATCAGCCACTGCCTGGGAGGAAACATCACTCCGTCATTGTCAGACGTGTTAGCGAGTAAATAACCTGTTCAGCTATAAACTGTCCCACAAACACAAAGTACCTAATGCTTATACAGCGGTACCTCGGTTCTCCTTGGAACTTGGAATTCGGTTCTCGATGCATTTTGACTATAAAAATATGTCTCGTTCTAGTCAAGCCATGCGAGTCGCTTCAGCTGAAACTCAATTCATGATTCAATACACAGTGATTCAGTGATTCAGGTTCACAATGGCTCTTGCTCAGGGCAGATCTGCTCTGTGTTTATGGTGTTTTTCTTTATTTTTACATCTACTGTATTCTTAGTGCAAATAAATCTCCATGGGTCCTAAAAAGGTTAGTAATAAGAGCCAACCGAAAGGAAAACAGTTCACCAATAGAGTAAGTGTTTTGCTTTGAAAAATAAGCTTTGTGTTTATAATTTTGGGTAACTGTAGGTTAATGGAAGTGTTTTAACCGGAGTAAAATTTCACTTATTTAACTTGTGATGGATTTGTTGAACATATCCCCATCATAAATCAGGAGCTCCTGTACAATACAGCTCCATTAATGCATATCATGCCTTATACAGGGGGGGATTTTCTGGGGGTCTAGAACCGGTTCACAATTTACATGATTCCTTATGGGAAACATTTGCGTGGTCATTTTCGGTTCTCAATGAGCCTTCTGGAACGAATTAACGAATCGAGGTATAAACACTGTATGTTTATGTTAAACTGGACAATTAAACTGTGAGACTGTGGTAGCACGGTGGTTAAGATACTGGACTCTAGACCTGAAGGTCCAGGGTACAAATCCCACCTCTGCCAAGCTGCCACTGTTGGGTCATTGAGCAAGACCCTTAACCCACAATTGCTTGGATTGTAAGCCTGTACCAATTGTAAGTCGCTCTGGCTAAGGTAAATGTAAATGTATTTATTTAATGCCACATCAGCATCAGTGGTTGGTTTGTGACAGGAGCGAGGTTACAATGATATTAAAAGTGCCTAATGAAATGAAAAGCCTCCTTTGGATTACAAACATATCGTTCTTAATCCGTGTTGTTTTGTTGTGTTTATTAAATGATCTAAAATTAATAAATGCATTCTGCTGACGCTTGTACTGACAATCGCATTTTTGATTAATGCCATTAAATATCTGAATTGTTTGACAGCGCTGGTATAAGTAAGCACTTGTGTAGGTTCATGAACTCCAGACCGGAAGCTATTTTTATACCCGTTGCCTGACTTTTAAGGATCGTGTCCATTAAGTACTAGGGGAAATGGTCTCTCGTATTTATACCCAAGTATAACAGGCAGTCACAAATGATAATTTAAGTTACCTAAATGGTAAAATAAATGTAAAATACATGTCAAATCCAATGTGTATTCTATTTTGTTCTCACCGGGTATGTTCCAACGTCTTGATGTCCGCCAAGTCAAAGACCGTGATGATCACTGTTAAAATAAAGCATGCTCTGTGTTCAGTCTTATGGAATTGTTCGGGCAGGACAATTAAACTTTTGCATAAACGTGAAACAGGTCGTTAACAGAAATGGACGTTGACCAGATGTTACCATGATCACATAGCCTATTTATGCCACTATAATGGAAATATAAAGGGTATTTTCACAAGAAAACTGTGCAAACAATACAGAAATCCGTCAGAGATACTGCTGAAAACACGAATGACTGATGAGCGATTAAATCGACTGATACTTTTGTTTCTGAAGCCAAAAATGCATCTATAGACAGCATTAGGAACACGGAAGATCAGCCAGAGACTCACAGAGAGAATGTGAACCAGTTTATATAGTTATAGGTTAGAGAGAAAAGAGACTGCCATTTTCAGTCAAACATCTTAAATATCCAAAGATCCAGTCCTTTTATTTTAACCGTTCTCCCTGTCTCTCTCAGAACAGTGTTTATTTTCCCATTTCTTCTCACCACACAACCCTTCCAGATACAGTGGAACCTCGGAAACGAATGCTTCTTTACTTGACCAATTCAGACGTCTAACATTTCGACATTTATTTGCCTCTAACTTGAAACATCAGTAAAACCTCTGTGTGTATGACCCAGCCTTGGCATGTATGAAACAGGGCTGGGCGATACGGTAAAAATATCATATCACGATAATGATTTTCACAATACACGATATTTATCACCATACATGTGATCGCAGACAAAATGCATCACTGGCGACAGATTCTTAAAAACTACTATTCAAATATTATCCCATGATTAGTAAAGTGATTTATATTCAAAATGTGCTGTGCATCATATCGACAGGACTAATTACTGTCTTTATAATGAAACATGACGTTCTTTAAGCACCGGCGATGTCTTCGATAAAGCTCAGAAAAGCATACTGATAAAGTACCATCATATTGCCCACACCTCCTTTGAAATGAATTTGAACGCCCTTCTGGAACTAGGTTTGAATTTAAAGGTTCCACTGTAACTACAAGACATTACATTAACAAGACATTAACAGTGCCCTCTAGGGCCATGGTTCCCAACCTGTTGTCCGTGCCCCCTAAATGGGGCACCAAACATCACAGGGGGTGCGTGAGGTTTTGTCTGCTCTGAGGTGCTCTGAGTTTGCACATGTTAAATGAAATGTTAAATGTTAACGCACTCAGCTATAACTCATGTCAATTTTGCCAGTAAAGAATTTAAATGAATCACTTTATTCTTTTGGTCTGTGGGGGCGCAGCTTTTCTTAAATACTAATGATCGGGGTTTGGGAACCACTGCTCTAGGGGATCAGCTCTGCAATTCCAGTAAGTACACATTCACTCCTACGAACGCCATTTACAGCTCATTACAAACACAGATTTAATTTTCTATTATCATTTATAATATTATAACCTGTTGTTGATTGGACGGTTGTTAAAGGCGCATACCGGTAATTAATTGAGAATGTGGCGGGACAAACGTACCCTGAGCTCCTCTGTAATACGCTGAAGCGATGCATTTAAATTTCTCCTGGCCCGCAGTGTCCCAACTACGAGGTGAACATCATAAGAACCAGATGAGGAGAGTAGAACAAATCATATTTAAGTAAGGAAACCTGAAAAACAAACTACCAAGTTTTACAATATCTTTTGCAGCCGAGACTCACCCTGCCACTGGTGCCTCAGTTCCACCGAAAATCTGAAGCCCCTCTGGCAAGGTGGAAACTTGATCCGCTTTGGCACCAGAGGAATGTTTTGATAGTTCTTAGAACTGTTGGAGAAAGAGCCCCCTTTCGTCGTGTGCTTTGTCATTGAACGATTATAGTTCTTAGAATGCCATTTATAGGGGCTTTTAGCTCCAGCTTCTCCTACAAGGTAGGCTCTTTTCTCAAAGCAGTGACCGGTCCAGATGTAAGCGCTTGTGTTTAAATATATCTGTACACCGGTAGCCATATAAACAATAGATCTTCGTGCTTCTGATGGAAAAACACAGCGCGACAGGAAAGGTTACCAAGCCTATATGCAACGAAGATCTAAGCAAAATTCGCTTCGGCATCACACTGCATCCCTACTGGCGGTGCGAATGCAAACCAAAACTGTTTCTGGAAAGAACGTCGTTTCTGGGTGAGCTCCGTGGGGAGCAGATCCTCCCAAATTAATCCGTAACAGTTTGGTGCGTTCAGGCCTATTGGAACAGACAGAACTGGAACTCAACCCTGAAACAGGGGAGCTGGCAACCTTGGACACAGACAAAAACCGGCAAGGAACCTGCCAATTAAAATGCAACTCAAACTGAGAAGTCTCGCCCCCGGGCTCCGTCCTGTCGTCTAGGGTGTTGCCTGGACATATCCCATGTCGCCGAGTTCTCAACTCAAGACAAGTCAAGTTGCCAGGTCCTCGGCGGCTTCCAGCCAAGGATGAGTTCCGGTTCTATCTGCGCTTCCAGGGGGGTTTCTGAGTTTCAGTTTCCTTGGATCTCAGTGGCTGGGTCTGTGGTGTGCAAGCACTTCAGGTGTGCCCCCCATGTGAGGTACAGTATGATAAATGAGCTCCACTCACATCTGAAGAGAGAAGGGAAGGCCTGCGATTTCAAATCTCTCAATCTCAAAATCGACCCCGATGGTGGCCTTATAATCCCGATCAAAGGCGTCCTTACAGAACCTGGAGCAGAACGTTTTCCATTGAATCCAGAACACATAAAAAAATCACAAACAAAGCAAAGAAGTCCTTAACAGACGGATTTCTCGTGTACCTGTTAATTAAGCAGGTCTTCCCTACGTTCAGGTCTCCGACCACCACCGCCTTCGACATCTTTAACCTGTCCGGGTTTGAAAAAGCTCATTATGTATGTCATTCTAAAACACAGACCACTTTCATTTAAGAAGTTGCAGTCTCTGGCATGATGGTGGACACGCCTTTTTTTGGCACACTGACACAGCACCGAGGTCAGCCATGTACACACACACACACACACACACACACACACTCAGTTCCTTAACTCAACACTGTGAGCAATCCTTACCCCTGTTGCCTGGCACTTCGGTCCGTAAGAGCCAGTTTAGCTTTAGCATTCCAGTCACCTTTCATCTGCAGGCAGGCCTGTGGGTTATAACACTGCAACACACAGAACTTAACAATTAAAAGAGCACAAACGTTTACTTTGACACCACAAACCAGCACTAAACCAGCATTACTAACAAATGAACCCATTCTGGTGCGGTTCGGCCTCTGATGGGGGAATCGTGAACTCCGAATCATGAATCGAATCGAATCTTGAGCAGAGCGTATCGTTACTCGCGTAGTGGGAGAAAGGGTTCGAATGGGCATCAAATGGCACAACCTGGGAACCAACCTTAGAAAAGGCGCCAGTCCAGGACATATGCACACACACAGACGCTCGTTCACACTGGGGCACTTTAGAGATGCTGGTTAACCTGAAGTACACAGAGGAAACCCACAAAGACACAGGGAGAGAATGTAAACATTACACAGCCAGTGGCCAGGCCAGGACTCGAACCGGGAACTTTGATGTGGCACAAAATTAAAAAAAAGAAACACTCAAAGTCTGTTGGTAACAAAGAGCCCAAAGAACACAGGGTGCAGACATAACTGTACCCTGGATAGGATGGCAGTCTACTGTGGCATCACCAGAGGTCGCTGTTGTAAAGGCATGTGGATGATCCCCTGACTGACCTCACCTCACTCTGACACAGCCAATATTACCGGTGTGCTTTGACCGACTGACTTGAATGTCATATTTGTAAGGGTTTAATGATACACAATTCGATTTCTCACAAAAACCTTCCTTTTTTATTTCTGAATAGCAATGGACATTTTCTATAAGTTTTTTTAACATAAAACTTTAGCCCCCTGCAATTTACAGAAACTGCTAGAAACAGAGCTTTTGTTGTGTACTTCTCTTGTATAAAAATTCAAACAAAAAGAATCTTTAGCCCTGCAAAAAAAACTATATGTTTCCCTGAGAATGGGATATGCGCCTGTGAGACTGTGACCCTCTGGTGTTGAAAAAATGCAACTGCATCAGATGGCATAATAAAGCAGAACTCAGTATCCAACTCGGCAATGCCCATTTTGCGCTAAATATTTGAAAATGCATCTTTAAAGAACAATGAAGAAGTTCTGGGATCTAACACTTAAAAGACTGTGGATCACGAGGAAAGAGGTGAAACCTTTTGCACATGGCAAATTAGACGCTTGGTTGTTTTCCCTCATGTTTTAAAATGTATGGATTATTTTTTATATCTAAGTTCCCTGCAGGGCTGTGTAACGTCTTTTCATTCAGAAAATCAACAATCATTTAGGGAATGATTTGATCAAGCATTTAAGACGCATCTCCGTGTACAGCTCAAGAAAAAAAGTTCGTAGCAGGAGCGTGTTTGCGCAGGAACAGAATGTTTTAGCGCTCTAAATGAGATAATGTGGTAAATAAAGTCCTGTGATCCTGTGTTTCTGCAATTAGGCTGCTCTGAGGTTCCTCTGTGCACAGTCACAGGTTTCCAATAAGAAGCAGCAGGATGTTTCTCTGTTAGCTAAGTGGAGGAGATTACATCCTGCTGCCCCGGGTCTGCTGTACCTGCTTCAGTGTAAACACTCATCATCACCCTTATCAACGGGGGGCACGCACGCACACACACACACACACACACACACACACACACACACACAGGCTTTCAAACCAGAATCAATTTCTCTGTTAAGGTAAGGTTGGATTAAAGTATCAGGTCAGAGTTTCCATGCACGATGATGACTCAGACGCTGTACCTTGGGAAATGTGTAAATGATTCTGTTTTTGCTGACAGGTGGAACGAACTGCATTCTGCCGTCTCACAGCCGCCAGAGCTGATAAACTCCTGCACAGGAAACACACCAGGTGGATGAGGATGATGCATGTACAGGCCGCAGAGCAAATATATAAAACAATAAAATAAAATAAAAAGCAATGCTCCCTATCGATAAAGACCCACATGAGCTGCTGGGTTTTATTCCTACAAAAACAGAACAGTGTTTGAAAATCAACATGCACTGATTAAACACGTGGTGTGAGTCCTGCTTTGCTACAAGAAATAAAGAAAAGAGCTGAAATCCTGATACTCAGCACTCACTGCATGTTTTAACGAATGAATTAAGGTTCTGAGATCTTTAAAAAAGACATTACTGTCTTTAAATTTATATTTTTTTCCAAACATGTTCGGAAACATGCAGATTAAAATCTGCACATCTTTTAAACAACAAGTCATAGGACCAGGGGTGCAAAAACTTTTGCATAAGACTAAAAGGGTAGTCATCGAGGCATTAAAGAATGACTTCAGTACTGAGTTAAACACTGCAGGTGTTAAATCAGTAGTAAGAGTCAAAAGCTTGTGTATATTTCAGTTGATAATTCTCGACTGAAAGAGCTGCATCCAGGACGTGTTAATTCAGAAAATTCAGTACTAAGAGTTAAAAACTTCAAGTGATAATGCAGTACTAAACGTTTAAGTACTGGGAGTTAAATACTGGGTTATAATTCACCACTAGGATTTAAACACTGCAGGTTCTATTTCAGGATTTAAAGATATTAATTCAGTAGTGAGGATCATACAGTGCTAAAAGCAGTAAAATGCGTTCACTCGGTACTGAAAGACTAACAAAGTGCAGGTGATCACTCAGTGCTGAGTTAAACACTGCATTTGAAAATTCAAAACTGAAAGAGCGAAATACTGGACATAATTCAGTCAGGAAAAAGTTCAACACTGCAGTTGATCACTAAATACTAAGAATTAAATACTGGATGATAATTCAGTACTGATTGTTAAACATTGCAGGTGGTAATCTAGTACTAAGGCTTAAACACTGCAGGTGACCATTCAGTACTGAGAGTCAAAGTACTAAAGTACTAAAAGGGGTCAAATGTTTTCATTCAGTACTGAAAAATTTAGACTCTGCAGTTTATCATAAAGTATTGAGAGGTAAACACTGAAGGTCACAATTCAGTACTAAGAGATAAGTACTACAGGTGATAATTCAGTACTGAGAGCTAAACACTGTAGGTAATAATTCAGTACTAGCAGTTAATATCTGCAGGTTTTCATTCAGAAATAAGAGTTAAACATTTTAGGTGATAATTTAGTACAAAGAGTTAAAACTCATTCATTCATTTATTTTCTTATCTGTTTAATTCTTTCTGTACTAAAAGTTAAGTACTGTAGGTTATAATTCAGTACTGAGAGTTAAGTACTTGGTTATATTTCAGTATTAAAAGTTAGACATTACAGGTGACGATTCAGTGCAGTTAAACACTGCAGGTAATCATTTAGTACTAAGAGTTAAACATTTCAACACTGAAATTTGAAGACTACGTGTATTAATTCAGTAGTGAGAGTTAAATACTGAGTTATAATTTAGTACTAATAGTTAAAAACTCATAAATTCATCAATTTTCTTATCTGCTTAATCATTTCGGTACTAAAAGTTAAGTACTTTATGTGATACTTTAGTACTGAAAGTTAAATACTGGGTTATAATTCGGTACTAAGAGTTAAACACTGCAGGTTTTAATTCAGTACTTTAAGAATGTCAGCACTGGAATAAAGAGAATCATCAGCACGAGCATCATCGTTATAAATACTACAGTAAGCCACCTCCTATTGATCACTTCCCACATTTCAGTAGAAATCCCTTACCACTCACCAGCACTGATGTCTGTTGTGTTTATTGGTCTTAATTTCAGTAATAATTACGGCTACAGTCCGTATGGGTCCTGATTCGCACTGATCTGTGCACCAACTACAACTCACATCTCCATAGCAACAGCAGTCACGTGGATGGCAAAAGCGGCAGCCCTCCTATCGTACCTGTGTCCCAAATAACGTTAGGATCCCTATTGCTTACTCACTAACACGTATTTTAGATGTTATAGAGTAGGTTGTCTATATACTTTCGCACTACAGTCCATTGTACGGTGTCAGAAGTCTTCTGTATTTTCATCTTAGGCTTCCTTACGAAATTTTGCGGACGCTTCTAGTGGACTCTTTAGTGCATATTGTGTTATTTAGGACGTGTATTGAAACTGTAATTCCGCAATGCCAAACTCGGACGTATTTACGTTAAATATTATAATGAATATATTTGCTTCGGAATGTAATGTGTTATACGTTTAAAAATAGTACAATTAATAAAATAAGTATGCTATTTTTAAGCCTTAAACCCTAAACGAAACGAACAGTCTCTGAGATATCGCGAGAATCACCACGTATCCTCGCGTGGTTTCCATGGAGTTTTGGATTGGTATGCATTCGATACCGTAGGCTAGCATACTAACTAGCAATAAAAAGCGTCAAATACACATACTATCAAGAAAAGTGAACCTATATAAAAAGTATAAACCTTTTGTTAGGGATTTATTTTCATTATTTAGCTGAAATAAAACCATACAGTTTATGAAACGTAGAAACGAACTACAGTCAAACAATAACATGTACCAGTTAATTAATTAAGTTTAGTCCTTCTAATATAGAAAGCCGAACACTTAAATATTGTATCCAATGAATCAGCTAGCACTGTATTCATCCAATCTCTGAAGTCTATCTCCAAATAGCTAAAACACATCTATAAGACAATTAAGTGTTTTGGACACTGTATGTTGGTCAACTAGCTTTACCAGTAAGACCATTTTAGTTCACCAACTAAACCATCACCAGTTCAGCACTACTCAGCATTTCCAGTTTGGATCTATGTGGAATACAGAACTCACATGGTCTTGCTAATTCATGATCATACTAGCATCCTAACATGGGTAGCGCTAGTAGAGGACCTGCTTCAGCACCCACAGGAAGGTCTAGCACCCACACAGGCCAACCAAACACTAGGGCCAGTGGAGGGCTCAACAGAATGCAGAAATACCCTGACTTAGCGTTCACAGTGGCATTCTTAACATCTTAACATCAATCAAACGAAATAATCAGACCTACCAATCAGAGCTTGGTTGTCAGGCAGAACAACTTATCCTGCTAGTAGCAGAGGACAAGAGCTTATAGGATGAGGAACACGCTGACTATAAAAACATGGATATTAAAGAAAAGATCTGGTGGAATATAACTGAAAAGCTGGAGAATGACACAGGGACTGGATGGAACCGTTTTCTTGTTTATCTAAGTGAATTCTAATCAGTTCATGCCCACAAAATAAACATGAAGCCTCCCGTTTTACATTAATCTTCACTCATGTTTCTGTTTTTATAAGTTGACGATGGCGAAATCTCTGTGACACATTAACAGAAGGGAAATTAAAGAAAGCAAACGCGGACAGGGAGTTTTCAAAGTGTTTAGACGGAAAAAAAAAACCTAGCGCACTTGGTGTGAAGGTCCCATTACAATACAAATCGTGAAACAAATCGTACTGAGTAGGTTTTTAGAGTAACCATTTCATTTAGGGTTTTGTAATAAGCAGTTCCAACACTAGGAGTCAGGGTATCATTAGAATTACAGGCTGCTGGGAGAAAGGTTGGAATGTTTGTTCCTTTATTAATTCAATTGCTTCTGTAACCATTTCATGCTGCTATACTGATTGCTTGATAGATGAAAAACAGCAACAGAAAATTATAACACTGATGTAATAGTTATATTTTTAGTACTGCAGCAGGTACATAGAGAGAGAGAGACACAGAGAGAGAGAGAGAGAGACAGAGACAGAGACAGAGAGACAGAGAGAGAGAGAGAGAGTGAGAGAGACAGAGAGAATAGAGAGATCCTAACCCTAACACTAAGATGTTGTTCCGGTACCAGTTCCAGTCCTTACACCAAGACATTGTTCTGATACCAGTTCCAACCCTTACACCAAGATGTTTTTCTGGTTCCAGCTCAAGATGTTTCTCTGCCATCAGTTCCAGTCCTCATATGGTTTCGACCACATAACAGGGCAATAATGCTCCCTCATTTCTTGCCCTCACACTGATGCTGCCATATCACCAAAATCTTCTCGCTGAGGACACAAGAAAATACAGTGACTATGTATATGGGACAAAATAATTCAGATATTCACTTATACTCTCTATGTTATTATCGTCATTACTTTATTTAGTATATATAATATTGTCTTATATTCTAGTCATTTTAGTTTTACATACTCTATTTTGTTATGCTCTTTGTAATATTGTATTCTCTTTAATGTATTATAGTCTGAGAAATATATTATATTTTATTTATTATATTTTCTTGAAATACGTTTTCTCTTTTCGTTTTTTTATTTAGCTTCAGTTTATTTAAACGATTAATATACACTTCTTAATGAACTTAGTTTAATTCTTACATATATACACATTTAGGCTGCCTGAGGAGGTTGGGTCATTTTTGAGTCTTGGTCATTCCAAGGTTTCTTCCTTATAACATTTAGAGAGTTTTTCCTTGCCACTGTTGCCCTAGGCTTGCACAGTTAGGGCTGTGGGCCTAGATATTTGTAAAGCTGCTTTGAGACAATGATGTCTTGTAAAAAGCACTCTAAATAATCTCTAGAAGCCCAAGACCCCGGCCAGAATAAAGATGGGGTAAAATTATTATTATTATTATTTTTTTATTGCTTTACTAGAACTAAAGTTGAGGATGCAATGTGCAAGTGTTGGTGTTACAAAGCCCCAGTCTCAAATCTTACCATCTGTTTCCTTAAGGAAACCGAGAGATGAACTGTTTCCTCAACATTTAGGCTGGGTGTGAATGAGTGCAGGAGTGCAAGACAGAGTTAAAGTTAAATTTATTTCTATAGCAATTTTTGCAATGGAGCATAATCTTAAAACAGCTTTACAAATACCTAGACCAAGCTGAGCAAGCCTAGGGTGACAGTGGCAAGGAAAAAGTTTCTAAATGTTATAAAAAAGAAACAGCTTCAGAAAGTATCCAACTTCCTCCCACTGATTCCGGTTTTAGAGCTGGAGATGAAAGCTCTTTTAATGGATTTAATGATAAATGTATTATTTCTGAAACGACGTAGAAGATGAAATAAAGTCGGATCGTCTCTTCTCTCGCTCTCAGGCTGTCAGTGATGTTTTCATTACAGAGCAGAGCGTTGAAGCTTTCCCACAGAGCCGCTGCTTCCTCTTTTATAAAACCATCTGTCAGTTTGAAAAGCAGCGAGGTGTCGCAGGGCAAAGTCATTTCCATATCAGACCGAAAACCTTGGAAGCCTGTCAGAGAGGGCGTCTCAGATGGGCCTGTGCCACACGGTGCCTCCGTGCCAGTATTTGGACTGTACCAGTGCCAATCAGCACTTTTTAAATGGGTATTTAAGCCTAATGTGCATAATGGAGCCACCCAGCATCACCCAGAGTGGAATCCTGTTTAGTTACAGATCAGTGACAGATGCATAAGCTACACTTTATTACCACCTGTGCTCTGCTTTATTCCTACTCCCTCCCAAATCCTCTAAGCACATTCTTACTGCTATTGATCGAGGCTTAAACCCAATTTAGGTGGCGATCGCTAATCTAATCTTAAGCAGTTAGTTATTCTTTACACATATTGCAGGCACCCCCCAGACCCGAGAAATTCTAGGGAACACGAATACAGGATGTTTGATAGAAAAAAACAACAATGGAATGGCAATTTATGCTCAACAATGAAAGATGTAAGTGTTTCCATTCTTCCTGGACAGGTCAGGACATCCATTTCTTCCAAAAACAACCCAAAAACATGTTATACTGATGGGTCTGAGCACAATCCCCGTTCCCACTGTGTGATGGTCCATCCCAAATGCTTCCGAGCCCAGAGAAGCCGACGCCGCTTCTGGACATGGTTATAACATAAGGCTTTTATTTTGCACAGTAACGTTTTAAGTGGCATTTGTGAATGTAACTCTGTATTGTAGAGCTTGATAAAGGTTTGATAAAGGAATCCCTTGTCCATGTGGTTCTATCAGCTATTGATGAATGATGGTTCTTGATGCAGTGCTGTCTGAGGGAGCGGAGATCATCCCTCTTCAGTTTAGGCTTCTACTCTTACCCTTTATGCTTTTAAAACTTCCAACAATTTCCTCACACATTTGTTGATCAACTGGAGATTCTCTGCCCATTTTTACTCCTCAAAGACTCAACTTTTCCTGGATACTGCTTTTCTACCAAATCATAATTATAATCACCAGTTTGAAATCACATATTTAATCTTTTACCTAATTAGTAGCCCTAAATTGCCCCGTCCCAACTTGAATGTGTTAGTGCCTGAACTGGAGGAATGGAAGTTTATTAACGAATTAAATGAAGTTGACCAGAATAAAACATGAACTATCTGCCTGCAATGAAATTAAAGTCAAAGTAAATGTAAGAAGCACTGTGTTTTTAATATTTGCATTTTCCATACTGTCCACTAAAGCACTGAAAAATAATCTCTTAATGAGCAAAATGGGGACAATTCTCTATGGTTATTATAATTTTATTTGTTAAGAGCTCGTTCTTCATTGCTTGAGATCCAAACAGGGCAGCACTGCAGTACAGGGCTGATTTATTTTCAGTTCAGGGCTGATTTATTTACTGTATCTTGCTGTGTTGTCTCACTCTCTGAAGACAAACTCCGGGAGTATCAGTGAGGTTCTTCGCCTCATTCTTTATCTCTCCCTCATTACAACTCATGACAGTCACAAGGCCATGCACCAGCCGAAGCAGCTCCTGCATCCTCATTCATTTTGATTTATTTTTACACCAAACGGCCACTGTTGGTTCGCTCTGCAGCCAAACTGTGGACAGTGATTCTTATTTTTTCCAGCGCTGATGAAGCTCCTTGGGTGTTTTGGTTTCAAGATTGTAGAAAAGGTGGGACGAGCTAAACTACAGTAATATAGTACATACTCACATATACTGTAAGATTTCAGATCTTTAGAAGATTCCTTTATCTCTATAAAAAAGCTTTATTATTCTGATTAGTGAGCTGTAGGTTTCTATTGGCTTTTGAACTGCAGAAATCGGATAAAATAGTTGTTAATCTGCATGTAATATAAGCACAATACACTCATTGATTACTTTATTAGGTACATCTACTTTTATCAGTTCCACTTACCACACAGAAGCACTTTGTAGTTCTATAATTACTCTCCATCCCTCGTCCTGTTCGTCCTGTACTCTGTTCTCTAATGGTCAGGACCCCCACAGAACCAGCACAGGTCAGGTACTATTTGGGTGGAGGATCATTCTCAGCACTGCACTGACACTGATGTGGTGTTAGTGTGTTTTTAGCTTGTTTTTAAACACCTCGGTTTCACTGCAGACTTAACATAGTCCACCAACCAAAAATGTCCAGCCACCAGCATCCACAATCCCACAGTTCAGCATTTGGTTGCAGTTATAACGAAATAACGTCAAACTGGGAACATCCAGTCGTGTGCAAAGTCTCCTGTGGTTACCTAGCATGTCTAAATGTAATGAAGTTAGCACAGGATTAGTAAGGGTCTCCACATTAAGTGGAGTGGAACGTGTAACCGCTCCAAGAAAATGCAAAGTAAAACGTCTGAATGGAATAAATGCACACGTCAATAGTTTGTCTCATGAGAAAGTCCCCGTGGACATCAATCAATTTTAGGACGCTTTAACTTAATTAGTTTGTTGCTGGCTTGCTGCTGCTACAGCTGTCAGATTTCTGTCCAAATACACGAGCCAAAACACGAGAATATGAGGCTCACAGATCAAATAATGGACAACAGTGATTATCTTATTAAAACTGCTCTGAGATATATTACATGGGTATAGCGGGTATAGCAGAAATATTCAGGAGTAAAGACCTGAGTGACGTTAACAAGGGACAAAGCTTTGTCTGAACAACTGGGTCGGAGCATCTCCTGTCTGGTAATGCATGTGTACATCTAACTATAATGATATCAGAATCAGAATCGGTTCATCATCTGTGGATACTGTATATACAATGCATCTGGAAAGTCTTCAGACCCTTTCACAGGGTTCAATCTTGCTTTCAAGATCTTGAACCAGAGAATCTTGTTTCCGACAGTCTGAGAGTCCTTTAGGTGCTTTCTTTTTGCAAACTCCAGACAGGTTTCATGTGTCTTTACTGAGGAGATTTTTCTGTCTAATCACTCTGCCATAAAGCCCAGATTGGTGGAGCGCTGCAGTGATGGTCGACCTTCTGGACATTTCTTCCATCTGCACACAGGATCTTTGGAGCTCAGCCAGGCTCTTACCAAGACCCTGGTCCATTTAAGAATTACGCTCCTGGGAACTTTCAGTGCACCAGAATTTGTGTGGCCTCCTCCAGATCTGTGGCTCCTCACAATCCATTCTGTGAGCTTTACAAGCAGAGCTTTTCTCCTCATGGTTTGGGTTTTGCTCTGATCTCCACTGTTAGCTGCAAGACCTTCTGTAGACAGGGGTGTGTCTTAACAAATCATGGCCAATCATCTGAATTTGGCAGAGGTGGATCCAATCAAGGTGTAGAAACATCTCACAGATGATCAAGAGCTAAATTTCAAGTGTCATAGCAAAGGGTCAGAATACTTACGTCCATGTGGAAATTTCATTTTTCCTTTTTAATAAATTTCGCTAAAATATCTAAAATTCTGTTTCTCATTATGGGGTATTGAGTGCAGAATGATGGGGAAAACTTGATTTATTTTTATTTTATTTTAGCACATGTGTGCAACATAAGAAAATGTGGAAAACGTGAAAGGGACTGAAGACTTTCGAATGCATTGTACATACAGAGAGAACGTGTTTTTGTGTGTGTTATGAGAATACACTCGAGTATGATGCGATTTGCCCAAATGACCTGAGCAGAGATGCCAGAGCCTGCAGATAAACCACAAGCAAAGGGAAGAAAAACAACACACAGCCGGTGTCCTAATTATTCACGTTAATAGAATTAAACATTAAACAATGCAGCTGGTTTCCAGACACCGGCCTACAAAAGATCACACACAAGAAGCCAGAAAGCGTCTTTATGAAAAAATCATGTCCAGAATGCATTGGGTTTTCTTTTTAGAATTTGGCTGAAATGTAATTGTCATGTGGAAGCACCCCCTGGTGTGCCTGCCCTACCACAAACTAAACCTGAGGAGAGCTGAGATGGACGGCCCTTCCTGGAGATCCTGGTTCATGTCTGTGTGAAAATGATTGAATTTGAGCAAACTATTCCCTGATGTATGAAATCCAAGAAATCTGATCAAGCCACCTTAATTTTAGCTCCATAATCAAGTTATGTTCAGGATGATTATCTAATTTCCTTCTTTGTTGACATGCTGTTTAACATGATATTGGCAATGCAGCCTCAGTGTGTGGCACCAAATACAGACAACTCAAAGTAAGACAGTTCTATATAATATTTCAATATTAAGACTCAAAACTAATTTACCAGAATTGAACTACCATGACATAAAGGCTTTTGGATAAACAACAAAAACATAATATGAATTAAATATATACCTTTGAGTTCAGTTATAAAATGAATTTCTATAAAAGTGGCTCTCGGAGGATACTTTTGGGTAGTGTACCTCTTGGTGAAAAATTATTGACTGCTAGATGTACCTCTTTGACACTTTGACCGAACCATTTCCAGATGCTTAGCAGAAGGAAATTTGTTGTCACGGCACCCATTACATGTCCTGCCATTGACAGTCAGACACTGTCTCCTTCGTTTGCAGAGGTGTCATGAATGAGAAACCTGGGCTTCCAAGGACTGGATCTATATTGTCTTAAGCTTCGAATCCAGGTTCCGTTTGGGATCCGACGATGCTCGGGTTTGAGTATGGAGGCCTCGTGGTGAGCGCTTCAATCCTGCCTTTGCTCTGGAGCGACACACTGCCCCAACTGCTGGTGTGATGATCTGGAGAGCCATTTCATACGACACTCAGTCACCCCTAGTAGTGATACGAGAAACACTAACAGTTCAGCGATATGTGCAGGACATCCTGCAACCACACGTGTTGCCTCTCATGACAGGGCTTCCTTCTGGCATTTTTCAGCAGGATAATGCTCACCCACGCATAACAAGGGTTTAACAGGACTGTCTTCTCCAGATTGTAAGACTTCCTTGGCCTGTCCGGTCACCAGATTTATCACTAATTGAGCATTTATGGGACCCACTGGGACAACAGGTTTAGCAAACTATAAGTGTGAAGGATCTACAGACCCAGATGTGGTCAGATGTCTCAAAGAGCCATGTCTAGCAGTCAACGATCTCTCATCAAGAGGTAGAAGACCCAAAAGTAACCTCTGATAGCCTTTTATAGATGGCGGAAGCACTTTTATGCCCTCTTGTGGCAAGACCCAGTGTCTAATCAGACCACACCTGTAAACATTTACATATCTGCCTGAAACAGAACTGCATGCCGTGTTTTGCAGTAACCTGACATTTCTATCTGGGTGCGTTATTGTTTTGTCAGCAGTGAGTGTGTCTATATATAAGAATCTCTAAATAGGACATAATAAATAAAACAGTGGAAACATTTGCATAATCCTTTTTATTGATTGTTGTTCTTTTATACTTTGTTTTTAAATATTTGTCACTTTGTTTGCTGTGGACATCGTGTAAAGTCAAGCCTGAAGCCCTTAGCATGTAATGCTTGCACATCTTCAGAGATAAAGAGGAGGAGGATAAGAAGGAGCAGAGGAAGAAAAGGGGCGTGACCTTGCTTTTCCACCGATCACGCCTTCAAATATAGATTTTCTTCTCACAAAGAATGCACCTCACGTACTATTTACACACCATACCAAGAACGACGTCCAATCAAAACGACGGCAGACCAGGAAAAAAATAATTTGCTCACGTGAGACTTTTTTTTTGCTCATATAAATTTTTTTTTTTTTTTTTTTTTTCCATATCTTGTGATCGCCAGTCAGCTATTGGGTTTTGAACCAGGTACGAGCTTTTCAATAAATACCTCTCGGAAATCGGCTGTACAGATGTACACAGTGTTGTGACTTCGTCTGATATATATGTATGTACATATTTAGGAGGGTGTTTGTAAAATCAAAAATAGAAGTAAACAATTCAACCTATAATTTATCAAAAAAGTAACAAAATCATGCATATTTGACGTTACAGCATTTTTCCAGTAAAAACCAAAATGGTGTCGGATGGGCCTGTTATTTGTCATTATTTACATTTTTATTGGCACTATTCACGTCCTTTTTTCTTCTTTTGTTGGAACACTTCACGCTTGAAAGTTTTTGCTTAGAAATATTGGAACAAAGCAGGTTAGAGAGGGAAAACAAGAACAGAAAAAGGAAAATAACAGACTGTGTGGATGCAAGTAAAAAGCGGCATTATTTCAGCATTGGACGTTGGCAGTTTTCACTTTGACTCCCCCCCGAATAACCTTCTTTGATTCACCAATTTATACTCCAAAAATAGCATTATAATTCAGGTACATCAGAGTCCAAGGGCCCAGACCGGAACGTTATGTACGGTGAAGAGCTTCTGCTGAATCTGAGGGTCTGGCAGGCCAGAAATCTTCCAAAGCTACCAGTGTTTCCATGTCAACAGGAGCTTGACAACTGAGTCCAAGTCTTTAGTGAGTGAACGAAAACATAATCGTGTGTCTACATACTTAAATTCAGTGCAAGGTACGTAGACCAAGGCTGTAAAACCCTCCTTAACCTTGAGTAATGTGGCAGCATCAAACCCGTGCCCATCTCATCATGGTTCCCGCTGTAAGAATCAACCATGGCGGGGCAGGACGAACTGAAAGGTGAAAGGTTTTGCAGAGACGAATCTCAACCCCCTATCCTCCCTCCCCTTCCCCTCGTCCTAGCACAGGCCGATGTACTTGAGATTATTTTGGATAATCACGTCCGTGACGGCGTCGAACACGAACTGGATGTTGCTGGTGTCGGTGGCGCAGGTGAAGTGCGAGTAGATCTCCTTTGTCTCTTTGTTGCGGTTCAGGTCCTCGAACTGGCGCTGGACGTACACGGCCGCCTCCTCGTAGGTGTTCTGGCCCTTATAGTCGGCAAAGCAGACAGTCAGCGGGATGCGCTTGATCTTCTCAGCCAGCAGGTCCTTCTTGTTGAGGAACAGGATGAGCGAGGTGTTGGTGAACCAGTTGTTGTTGCAAATCGAGTCGAACAGGCGCAAACTTTCTGCCATACGACTCTGGAAGGGGAGAGAGAGACATAGAGAGAGCCTGTCAGAAACATCTGGGTATTTAGTAGAAAAGAATAAAAGGATCTTTAAGGAACAAGCCTTCTACTTCTAATTTAACCCAAACCCAATTATCACGTCAGATCAGGTGTGACACAGAGGTGTGAAAAACCAAAGCAGTGCCATGCTGTGAGCCTCCTTAAGTTCAAGAACAACATGGAAGTACTTTTGCTCCAAAGGGAGATTTCTGTCTTGAGAATCTCTCATCTTGCTTTCATTGCCAGACGCTTGATCTCAATAGCTGATATGTTCAGCTCATTATTTAGTATCTTAATCTTTAATAGTTGGGGTTTTACTAGTCAAGATGTGATAATTACTTAAGGTTTGGCCTTTGTGTAGTTAATTAGCAGTCTTTTTGGGTCTTAGTAAAGAGTCTTGGTTTGGTTTCAATAAAAAAAAGTCTCACTAAAAAGTTTTGGTCTGTGTTTCAAGTTTGGGTCTTGGGTCAAAGCCTTGGGTTGGGTATCTAGATGTAAGAGTCTTACACCCGTTAAAGCTTGTGTGTGATGGCAGTATCTTCCACACCAAATGCGTTGTTTTTTCAGCTGGCGAAAATATGACGTTATTTTATTCACCCTGTATTCCCCCAAAACTCTCTGATCACTGTGGCTTCTGCGCCTCATGAAACAGCTCCTGTATTTTCAGTCTGCCTATCCAATCGCAGCCTTTTCATGCTCGGCTCAAGACTGAGTAAAAACATGTTTTATTTCATGTTTGGTTACCATTAGTCTGTTGTTGTTCTGTCTCACCTTGATAACAAACCTTCTTACTTGCATGCACCTCTTGTCCATCTTTCCCTACTTGATGGTCTGGCCTTCAAAAGTCTTAACTGGGGATATTACAAACCATTTGCATCTGACTTACCTGTTTACTAGAGAAATGCTCGCTAGAGTTAAATGTCTGGACTGGTTCTTGTAGGCTTCTGAAACAGTACAGATAAGTCTTTGTCTGGATCTTTGTGGTTCTGGGCTTGGTTGAACCCTTGCGTGTTTTTTCGTTCTAATGTTTATTCTGACCCTGACCCAGTTCTCCGTGAAGAACGAAATCACAGCCTGTTTAGCTCTTGAGCTTCTTCTCTCCGTTGCTTAGAACAAAGTCTTTATCCACTAAATCCTTTCTGTGACTTTAGCTGACTGATTCCCTTAATGACTCGGCTACATTAGATCTCCGAAAGATTTATTTCCACAGAGGCAGCGGCGGCGGGATTAGTCAGGCTACGTGGCTACGGCTTTTCTCAGCTGACTTATCATGTTTCAGAGGTCAGTCTTTCCAAAATATTTAACAAAGCTGTCAAATAAAGTCAGTACTATGTCAAGCGGAAAAAGGATCCGACCTCGTAACAAACTGTTTCATGTTAAAAAACCATCACTCTTTCACATTTAATTTCAAATGATTTCAGTTTTCTACTAAAATAAATAGGAATGTATTCAAGCTAAGCAGGACTACTTGGTGCTTCTATTGCAAAATGAAACCAGGAAAATCTGTAACACATAAATCGCTGTCCCGTCGAAGGCTCTGCACGTCCCAGGATCCCGATTTATCTTGGCTCGTTGGCAAACTGGCCGTGTTCGCTGTATAGATTAACACTAACCTGCCAGACGAGATACAGAGAGACGGCTCACGCTGCGACAATGCAGGAGTGTTATGCAAATCATTTTCTTTAAATATTTATCAGATTTACTGTAGGATCCTTGCTGTTTATCGAGACAAAAACACAGCGCACTACGCTAGCAGCTCTAATGAATTTGCCTGATGATTCGATATGAGCCTGTGTTTCTCCTGACCTGCTCAGCACCTTCTCTAATTTAATTAATCACCGGCCCATGTGCAATCAGCATGCAGGATAATGCTCAGGATGACAGTGACACCCAATGGGGTGTCAATAATGCCACACAGATTCACTCATAGAATTTGGCCAGGTCATACAGTCTGACTTGTGATGCTCTTACTGTATGTATTTATTTGTTGTTGTTTAATTTCATAAATATGTGCTATTGTAAATTATACGGTTTCTCCTTACATTCTGACCTCCTCACTTACCTACTCAAATACCGGTGATTTTAAACATTAAATCGACTTGAGGCATCGTGAGTTGTCTCAAAACTTTCCCAATGAACCACTGGTGGTTTTGTAAGGTCTGAGCACTTACCATTAATGTTTGCAGGAATGAGTCATATTTAAGATTGCAGGCATTTTTTGTACACAAACTTTGCTAAATCAGCTTGAGACACTGTGAATGGCCGGGTTTATTTTTGGTTAAATGCATAATGTTTGTCGTACAGTCAAACGTGTGAAAGCAGCTAAAGGTTCTTACTCCAGAGCCTTGGATTTGTTTCATATACAGTATGTAGAGCTACAGTCAGTTTCTGGTTTTCTGTAGATGCCCTATCATGCAAAAATGAATACAGATGAAAACATATTTCATATACTTTTATGACACCTTGTTAAATAAAAAAATCTGTAGATTTTTTATCCACGTTCTCTTCCGTATGAGTGGGAGTGCATCAGCGAGTGTTCTCGATGGAGAAACGAGTGTTAGTGTGTGATGATCTGGCCGTGGGCACGTGGTGGACGGCAGCAGCGTGTGACTGCGGGATGGGCCTGACAGAAAGACTGGCTCGCTGTTTGTAAAGGTTACGCAAAACTCCACGGTGCTCTGAGCAAATCACAAGATCTACTGCTATGAGAGAGAGAATGAGAGACAAATTCTGAGAAGTTCTCTCTCATTGGTAGCACTCAGTGGAGCGACATAATCCAACGTGGCTTAGAGCAACTCAGATGCCCAGTCTGACCAACAGACCTCACCTTACCAAAGGTGCGATGTGAACAAGGCTGGCCGAGCATTGGGACCCCTTACAGAGTCTTATACCAAAGTTTGTGACACGCAGCTCCAGAGAGTCAGCTCTGGTTTCCTCCCACATTCCATAGATGTGTTTAGTTAATTAGCATCTCTGAAGTGTGTCAGTGTGTGTGTGAGCGTATCTGGGCGCTGCGATGGACTGGCACCCTGACCAGGGGTTTAGACCACCTTCCTAACAGGGTCTAAATGCTGCAGATCAACAGGGAATCTCATGATTAATGAAAGTTATCAAATCCAACATCTGTCATCTTTAACTTAATTGTTCACTTAGAAAACCAACACGTAATTGCACCAGGGGTGCCCAAACTTTTGCGAGAGATGAGCTTTGGAAGGAGATGTGAGAGCTTCAATGACAAGCCCTAATTAATCTTGATGTGGGAGATTTATTAGACGAGAACATTCTCAGTGGCTCGCCTTCTACTCCCATTTAATCCAACTCAGGGTAGCGAGGCAGGGAAGGGACAAGTCCCAAACAGGGCGCCGGGGCACCAGCTGGCAATTGCCAACCTGCATGTGTTGGTGCATTGTGCTGAGAGTTGTTTTTGTGTTTTATCACAAACACCGACACCAACGCAGCGAATTAATAATGGTTTTAAGATCCGAAACGAGCCCCAAAAATTCTGTCACGTCCCAGTCTAGGGTTGGAAGGGCAGAATTGAAGGAAAGGTTTAAAGGGAATGACGAACCACTGAACACAAAATCCGACGGGGGTGAAGCAAAGTCAAAATCAATCTCACATTACCAAAAAGCCCCATTTCAATGCCCAGATGCCGCCTATGTGGAGTTTGCATGTTCTCCCCATGCCTGAATACTACAGCTTATGTGCGTGAGTGCTTGTGCCATGTCATGGATTGGCACTCTGTCTAGAGCTCTTGCCTTGGGTGCAGGGCCCCGGTTTGCCACAGCTCTGAACCGGTTAAAGTGGGTACAATAAGAATAAGTGAATAGAGCACAGCACAGGCTTCAGGGGGAATGGGTAGTGTGTGTTGTCATGGCTGTGCTGGTTAGACAGACCTTCAGAGAGCATGGCTCGCCGGCAGCAGATCTCATGGGGTCTAGGAGACTCGTTAGGAATGAGTTGGGAACTCTACACAGAATTCGATGTCTCTAATCTCTGATAGACAGATATAGAGGAGAATGGAAAGGTTACTGATGGGTGGGGGGAGTAGTGGCAGCATGAGATTACCCCCAGGAAGGTTTTTTTCCCTCCACATCAGTTAGCTTTAGAGATAATGAGGAGCCTGAGCAGCTTGCTTCTTTTCCAATAAAAATGCAACACCCGGTCGTCTACGAATCCAATCTTTAGGTTCAATATAAATGACGCTCGCTCTTGTTTAAGAGCCCACAGGAGACAGACTGGATCGGATAATTATAAAACTGTTCTGGCTTCATCTCATTTAAAGCTCTGTGTGTCTTTAAAATCAATCTGTTAAATAAAACAAATGAAACAGATACCGCCTCAGGACATAAAGCTGCAGAAACAGTATGTTCCAAATAAAAAGCTTTCAGGGACAGCCCCATGTCTCGCAACCGATTCGAATCGTTGAAATTGGAATTTAGATACCAGCATAGGCGTAGTTTGGGGAGACGTATCCTCCTCAAAGCTTGGAGGGGGTACGATAATTCCTGCTCACATCATCCTTGTGATTTCGTTTTTTTTTTTTTTAAGTGTGATGTGTTTTATTCTGGCTGTAAGATTTGGTCGGCTGAAAATATTATTATTATTATTCATTTTAAATCGTGTTATTTTTAAACAGCTATGATTGGATAGTGTGGAGGGATTCTGTCAGAGTTGCTGGTTCACCTACCAGTTCGTAAATGCTCACTCTAGCCTTTTAAAGTGAGACTGTTACAGTCTTACAGATAAAAAGGTCGTGTCTAGATGCCTTCAGACCCCTTTCACTTTTTCACATTTTCTTAATGTTATTTCAGTAAAAATATATTAACATAACAAAAATGAAGTGTGCCAAAAAAGCACCTAAAAACTCCAGATGAGCTTTCATGTGTCTTTACTGTGGAGATACTTCTGTCTGGTCGCTCTGCCATAAAGCCCAGATTGGTGGAGTGCTGCAGTGATGGTCGACCTTCTGGAAGTTTCTCCCATCTGCACACAGGATCTTTGGAGCTCAGCCAGGCTCCCAAGACCCTTCTCCCATGATTACTTAGTTTTTGAGGTGTCCAGCTCTAAGAAGAATCCTGGTTGTTCCAAACTTCTGCCATTTAATAATTATGGAGGCCACCATGTTCATGGGAAGTTTCAGTGCAGCAGATTTCTTGTAGCCTCCTCCAGATCTGTGGCTTCACAGAATCCTGTCTCTGAGCTCTACAGGCAGTTCTTTCCTTCTCATGGTTTGGTTTTTGCTCTGATCTGCACTGTTAGCTGTGAGACCTTATATAGACAGGTGTGTGTCTTTGAAAAGCATGTCCAGAATTTAGCAGAGGTGGATCCAATTAAGGTGTAGAAACACCTCAAAGATGACCAAGATCTAATTTCGAGCGTTATAGCAAAGCATCTGAATACTCACGTCCATGTGAAATTTTAGTTTTTCATTTTTAATAAAAATTCAAAAATGTCTAAAATTCTGTTTTCACTTATTACGGGGTATTCTCTCATTATTACAGAGTGAAGGGGGAGAACTTGATTGTTGTTTTATTTTTGCACAAGGCCCCAACATAACAAAATGTGAAAAAAAGAAAGGGTGAAAGAGGTCTGAAGACTTTCGGAATGTACTGTGTTTATATTGATATTCAAGGTCTGATGTTTGTGCAGCACATCCTTTGTTTTATTGAGGTGGTGTGAGCAGTGTGTCCCCCTTTCCAGGTTTCAGCACCTGTCCAGACGCCTTCTGTCTCAAGGAGTCTTAATTTCCTGGTGACTTTGTGTCATTTAGAAAATCCTCAAACATGCAATTAGAAATTTAAAACATGCAATTTGGCGTGAATATTAATTAGCACCCCCCCCCCAATTCATTGTAAGACCAATTCATTCATGTAACGTAAATCTATTAACTGTTTATGAAATTGTCCTGTACAGCTGATTATATGCCTCCTACTATGACACGGATCTTCTTCTCCTTAAAAGGAGAAAGAGCCAAAAGCAGTCTGCCTGAGTCGCCCGGTGTCTCTTTAGCACACATTGATCCTCCTCCGCTGCTCCTGAAGCTGATGTTAAACAGCTAATGTCTGCGATATGACGATATGACTTTCTCAGTCCCAGTTTCCATCTGCTTTTCCCGCCGAGGCTAGCGTAATATACGTTGAGGTACAGTACACATTTATAACAGTGAAGAGCTAAGAAGTATTTTTATCATTTCACTTTCCCTCCACTTCCGTTCAAACCCGGTTAAACCCAGAAACTAGCCTGGAACAGAATACTGAGATTACATACTGTATTAGATCTTAGCTTTACAATACAATGAATATCAACTTTGGTACAGTGGTACCGCGACACTCGAACTGCTCCGTGCTTAAACATTTTGGTCATTGGCCAATACTTTCGAGAGAATTCGGGTCCGATGCTTGACCCATCGTGCTAAAGCCTGTAGGAGACGCCACGCTTACCTGTGACGCTTCCAGGTAAAACAAAGGGTGAAACAACAGGGAAAGCATCACTTTGCAAATGGATTTCAAGCAGTAAAGACCTGTCCTGATGTTCATGATGTCTCCCTCTCCTCCTCTCACCCTTCCTCACCACCGTGGTTTTATATTCAGGTGACTTTATGTGGCGATTCTGATTAGTTTTGAGGCAGAGATTACAGATATTTTATTTAAGCATGTAGAGAAGGACTGATTTATTCTGTTTGAATGGATTGTTGATATTCACTAACAATAGAAAACATGTTCAGTTTATAATAAACATTACCTCAGACAAGCGCATCGGACTCGGCTGCCTTCGGAAACCATTTCCGAGTCCACCTTAATCCGAGACAGCACTACCTGCTCGTCGTTTGTTAACTTCTTGTTCAGCTTAGTCACTTTACTAAATCTGTCCATCTAGCATAAGTTATCCCCTTACCATTACACTCCACTTTATCGCATCATAATGCAAATTTCAGCGCCTAACACGTTCCTCATCTTCACCCTGAGCTACTGTACATCCTGATCGGCATTGTCGGGCCTCGTCTGGGTGTAAACGAAGGCAGGAAATTGAATTTGACAGCGTGCATTACATAATCGTGATTAGCACATTGTTTGCAATATGGGTCAGAAGTTTGAGGTTTAGCGATCATCCAGAAACGAAGTCCTAAGAAAACAAGGCGAGTTCGGAAAAGCTCCTTCCAGATGAGCAGCAACAGCTGGTGCGTGTTAGGTAAGAAGAGAAATGATGCTTTGTGGTCGGAGTTACGTCCATGACGGAGACGAGAGCCAAAGCCAAACGGGGCCTCCTGAGATTCCTCAGCATTTTTCTCCCATGACCCAGATCCACCACAGCCAATGTCTTTCTCTCTCTCTCTCTCTCTCTCTCTCTCTCTCTTTCCCTCCATCTTTTTTGCACACACTGTCTTTGTTTCTCTCTTCTTTCTCTCCACCTGTCTCTCTCTTTTTTCCTTGCATATTCCTCTCGCTTTCTCTTTCTCTCTAAGTTTCCCTCTTTCTATTTCTAAGTGTCTCTCTCTATCTCTCTTTGTCTCTATGTCTCTCTCTTTCGCTTTCTCTATTGCGCAATGCAGCTTGCTCTCGGCCCTGCCCAGCTCCACACGGGCACAAAAACGCTGCCCGCCTGCCACTCACCGTGCCGCACATGCGTACACACACACACACACACACACACACACACACACATACTTTATAGCAGCCCATCCTCCTTTCCTTACTCATCCCTCCATAACAGCTCATTGTTAACAACCCTGGATTAGAAGCGTTGCACTGCCCTGTTACTAAGCAACGGTTGCTCTGACGACCCACTCCTCCTATTTTTTTAAAGAGAGGGATGGGTCAACAAAAAAGAGGATCGAGGTTTGAAGAAAGGGATGTCAGAGGATAGGGGTTGGTGTGACAGAACAGAACGTGCCTCGTGAAATAATAACAGCGGTCCCAATAGAAAGCATTAAAAGCTTCTCTTCGTTTCTATTTTCGCTTGAGCTTGAGGATTTATCTTGAGTCTTCTTTAAAAATGCACCGAGTCTCTAAACATGGCATCTTATTTTTAGCCGGTTTGTACCCAGACCTCATGCAGAATGGATGACGATTGGCTGTGTGAGACAAATGGTTGGAAATGAATCACACAGCTCAGCAAAAGCTCACCTGGTTATTACTGTATCGTACAACTTTCATTTCATTCAAGTCATTTTAGTCATTGAATATTGTTCGTTTTGGTTAGGCTTTACTCAGACTAGTATTAGTCAGTTGCATTTCAACAAATATGTAGCCTATCTTTAGTCATGTGTTTTAAGTGTTGCTATTTTAGAGGCATTATGTAGCCCTAAACAATGGCCTAAAAGCTATGTTACACATAATAACATGTTAACATCCAAAATTAAAGAAGCAATACGACCACTTTTTCCTTCAAAGACATTTTGCATTTAGTCAATATTAACATGCTGACGATTTTACGGTACTGAGGTGTCAGTTTGTCTAATTAATTAATTAATTAATTAAACAGTTGAGTGTGTACACACAGCACGGTTTCACTGGAATTGAACAGGATTGTGTTTATAACTATAAGAACAACAACTTATTCAACAAAGAGGCTGCAATGCTGTCCCTGTTAAATCTGCTTATTTAAAAACAAAGTCATTGCAGATCAGGTTTATTCACTAACATTGAAAATAGCAGGACCAAATGTAGAGCCTGTAAGCTAACGATTATCAACACTAAACAACTCGCAAAACTAAACAGGAATCAGATCAAACTAAATGTTAAGATAACTAACGTATGGAGCTCGCTGGCCACCAAGCTGACATCAGTCTAACAATGTGTAACTATAATAAGGTTATGGGATGCAGCTATAGCTCTTTTACTATAAACTAAAACTGCACGGACCTGACTTTACTGACGGACTTTATTCTTTCTTTTTTAAGCCTGTAGAGCATAGGATGCGGTTTGTGACTGGGCTGTGGGAACAAAGGAGGATGAAAACGCTAACATCGGAAGTGTGTTGAGTGAGACGCAGCGCTATGGGATCTGATGATGATGAAGTAAAAGTGAAAAAAGGTCTGGGGCTTTGCTACAAGAATTAGGGGGTTAAACCCTATGCCACCCCGGGTCCATTTATCAGTCTTTCACTTTATCGTTTAGTTTAAAGTCTAATTCATTTTGCCATAGCTCTCATATTTCAAATGTCACTTTATTTAGTCCTCGTCTTGTTTTCGATGTGAAGAACAGGTCGTCAACGAATATCTTAACAAGCTTAACACTGGGTCACACCTCCTTCACCTGGCTGACAGATACAAAATCCACACTTCTGTTTCATGGACTGCCATATGTAGATTTCAGATCTCCTTCACTTAGACTGACCGGTACAGAGGAACATTTTCATGGTTGTAGAAGCACTTTCTGTTGGAGAAAGTGCCCCCTTTCTCGCATGTTCACACAGCGGGAACTCAAAACAATTATAGTTCCTAGAGTGCCACGTAATGGGACTTTTTAGCTCCTATTTCAAGGCAGGAACCCTGAGTGATGTAAGTGTTAAGCGACTGGTCCAGATACAAGCGCCTGTGCTGAGCTCATCCTCCTCGTTTAAATATACCTGTGCTTTCCTACACTGGACAGAATGTCTCAGACCTGAGATCACAAACCTTCATCACAAAACTGCCAGGAACAGTGGCCACACCGCCTTTGCAGATTCAGTCCTCCAATGGGCATCTACATAAGAAGAAGATGTGAATGGCGCCCCCTAACTGCGTCAGCAGGCGAGACGCTTTGATCCGTAGTGAATTTGCAAGTGCAGCAAATTCCTGCCTAAGGCCAAAGCTCTGATCCCTGCATCAGCTCGCCGCGTGTCTTTGATCGTCCGCGTCTCCGTCTCCTGACCCCTTCTTTCTCAAACCGTGTCCTGTCACCGAGGCTGAATCATTCACTCTCTGTTCATCTCTCCAGCCTCAGGTGATACGCGTGTTCATGAGAACGAGCCATTCAGACAAACCACAGGAGACACAAGGTAGAGGGGTGAAGGGAAGGGAAGAGAAGCGAGACGGAGAGAAAGTCTTCCGGCTCAGGCTGATGGAGGTGTGATCTGAGGGAACGCCGTGCTTATGGGTGCTAATACACTGAGTGCTGATTCAGTAATCTAATTCACACACTCAGCGCGGCCCCTGCCTCGGGCCCTAGAGCTCTCTCCTCCAACTGCTTACTTCAGGATTTTATGAAATGCAGCAGGATCTGATGTAGGTCAGAGCTGAGCTGAGCAGGATAGGGATGCTGAAAAAGGGCTGAGGTGCCAAATTATTGGAAGAAGTTTAGTCATTTTTCACTAACGCTGGTAATGAACAGTTACCATCACCTTAAACACGTAACGTCACTCATTTTTGGTCTGGGGAGTACATTTGTACCCTTATTGATCAAGTCCAAATGCGGTCGAGACCAAGGTGAGACGTTTCTTTACAGTGGTGGTGATCGGAACAAGGGACCAATGCAAATACAGCTATTTTATTTACAATCCAAAATCACAAGTGTCGTTTGACTCTTTCCTGTGTTTTGCATATATAGAAAGAACTAGAAATGACATTAAATAAAAGTAACTACTGCCACAGGTACGTGATTTCAGATTTCACTTACGATTAAGCTAAGCCACTTTTGGAGCTGTGGTGCCACCCCTGGCCAGAAACCCCGTGACCCTGACTGGGAAAAGTGAAATAGTTTGCAGATAAATGTGAAAAGAAGATAAATGTATTTAGTTTTAAAAATCCCCCGTAGCGCCGTGTAACAATCCACAAATTCACAGAACTGTGGAATAAACCTGACACCTCGTGCATCAGTTCATTCCTTAAAGAGGCGATGAATCATTTGTGTTAATGCACTTGTGAAAGAGCCTGTAGCCAGAGCGTGCACTCATCCCCACATTTAGGTTAGCACCAATGACTCACGTTTGAAGACGTCTGAGGCGGCGCTTAAATGCTCCGGCGCTGGTTTCCGTGGACAGGAAAATGGCCGGCTTCCCCCAGCATCACTTAGAGCAGGGCAGGACGTTCGAAACTTTCCACTTCAGCCTTTTCCCCGGAGTTTAAGTTGCTAATTCTCGCAGGTACACCCTAACACCTTGCACTGTGAACTCAATTATCAGGCTCGTACATGCCCTATCCTCGCGACTCGCACGGCGCTTATTTTTAACTCGCCGTCGCTAATTGATATTCTAGGCTGATGTGCTACTGTCAGTCAAGAGAAGGCTTTGTCCTGAAATCAATCCCACCTCAAAATTTGCTGCGTCAAATATCAGCCATTGGTTATTCTCTCAGACCAGCGTATTAATGTGTTTGTCTGTAAGAGAGCCGTGGGCTGAACTGGCACACAGGAAGTATGAAGTGTGGAGATAAAGAAGCAGCAGCGGCAGCGTTGTGGGTCAGCTGCAGGATGGATTTAACGCGAGGACGACACAGCAGTGCCTTTGAGCTTGTGCTTGCGTTTGAATACCAGGATAAACAGTGCAGCTGAGTAACTCGTTCTGTCTTTTCTCAGCATGGCTTCACCCATGTCCAAAAACTTTAGGAGTATCTTTCACACACAGCATCCAAGGTCATTTAGTAATAATCCTTCACAAAGGGTTGGTAGGGCTGAAAATATTCCACTGCATAGACATCTTCAGATAACTTTCACATCGACATTACAAGGCTCTGATTATTATTATTATTCCTGATTGCATATTTATCATTTTTACCATGCTTTTATAATCTCTTAATCGTTTTCTTATTATTAGCGGCAGATTATATATTTCACCATTAAATCAATATTTAGAAAGTTTACCTACCGGCATAGTGTGTTTGTAGCTTAGCCTTTAGGTAATTTACCAGAGTCCCTACATCTTGGCTTCATCTTGGCTAGAAGATTGTAGTTTTAGAGGCACAAATTCTGACATTTTTGAAGGCTAGTTCAGCTTCTAGCTTAGCAGATCTGGATGCCACAGGTGTAGTTAGTGTCCCTGCCCTCGCAGCAGGGCAAGTGGTTCATGAGACCTGTTCATGTGTCAGACAGGTTTGCACTCTTCAGAAATTTTACATGTGAAATTAGCTACCCCTTTAGGGACACCAGCAGCTAGGGTTACCAGTACCTGGCAGCCAGAGTGCTGGACATTATAGGGAACCTTAGAGAGCTCCATAGTCGTATTCACCCACCACTGTGCCATTTCCATTAACTGTAAGTGTCCGTGTGTAACACAGATATAACATAGCTCCTACTTACACTAGTCTTTAATGCAAAGTAAATTAATATTCATGAAAATAAATGAAATTAAAACTAAAATAATATGTAAACAAACCATCAATGTATGACAAAGTATGACTTTTTTAATCTGACCAGCTGTTTATGCCACAACGTCCAGAGATAAAATACGAAGCCTACCTGTATGATTTATTTAAATTTGTTCACTGCAAAGTTTACCTTTGGCAATGGGTGCATTTTTTTTGTTGACTCGGTGGTGTTCTTACCGTTTGGTTGTCTTCATAAAGCTTAAGGTCGTAGCCACTCAGCTCCACACAGAATATGATGGCGGTCACACCTTCGAAGCAGTGGATCCATTTCTTCCTCTCTGAGCGCTGGCCACCCACGTCCACCATCTTGAAGGTGAGCTCTTTGAAGGTAAATTTGTTCTCCACGATGCCAGTGGTCATGTCACGAGAGCGCAGGATGTCCTCCACGGTCGGGATGTACTCGGGCGCTGAGATCCTCTCCAGGTCATTTAGATAGTAGGCGGTGTTGTCTTCCAGGTGGTACTCATTGGAGCGCTGGAAACACTCCTGAACTCCGGAGTCAGCCCACAGGCGTTTCATGACGCCCAGAAGTTCGGGCGTGATCTCACCCTTGCTCTCGGCAGGACCCGTGAGAGCGAAGAGCTGCACGGCATCGTATGCCCGGTCCGGGTTGTGGAAGTCGATCTTGAGCGTGGCGAGGGCGCGGATGATGCGCGTGAGCGAGTCGATGGCATTGTAGAGAATCAGCGGTTTGTACTCCTTACACGCTTCCAGGTTGAAGCCACCGCTGTGGATGATCTTCATCTGCTTGACGATGGTGCTCTTGCCCGAGTTACTGGTGCCGAGGAGCAGGAGTTTGATCTCACGCCTCTGCCGCTGGCTTTCAGAGCGAAGGTGCCGGTCGATGCGCCTCGACCGCCGAACCGCTTCTTTCTCCTCCGAACTCTGTCGGCACCCCATGGTCAGCTGTGGGATGGACACACACTCCGCAATGACACAAGGAAATGAACAGGGCAACGTCGTACCAGGGCGAGGTCTGAGACTCTTCAGATGGTAGCAGGAACAACTCACTGTCTCTGGTGGTGCAGCCCCAGTCCAAGAAGAAGACCCAGACCTACTAAGTAGACACGTGGACAGCTCGCATCGTCCAAATTCAGCAGCTAATCTGTTACCTATAATCCTACCAGAACATGGTGGAAGAAATAAAGCTCTAACCCTTTTTAACGATCAGTGATGGATCAGAAAGTGCTGGTCTTATGGAGAAAAGTGTGGCCCAAGCAGTTTTCCCTCTCGGTCGCCCTCATGTTACAGAGTGTGAGACCCTCAGTACCTGACCTTCAATTATTATCTGATGGTGTCTTTAGTTTTCCCTCCTCAGTCCTCTACAGTCTGTCAGTCCTCATGCTCTCACTTTTCAGATGTCTAAGTATCAGGGTATCTAACTGCTTCCATGAGCCAGAGCTTCTCAGGCAGCCAGAGGCAGAGGGTCCTGGAGGGAAAGAGGGGAGGGAAAGACAGGTTAGCTCTCATGAGAGGAAAATATGTGTTTACTAAAAAATAACACAAAGCATGTAGGTGCCTTATGTGGAACAGAGTGGGTTTGTAGCAGAGGTGATAATAAACTTCATTGCTGTACTTAAGTATTTCTTTTAGGTGTCTGTATTTTACTTGATTATTTCTGTCACTTAATAATATTACTTTTAGTCACTACATTTCATGGAAAATCTGCTGCTCACAGAAAAATGCAACATTATAATTACAGAAGTAAAAGACTGCTGAAATGAATTACTGTATACAGTTAATAAAATCTACTGGCTTTGAAAACGTTTCGATTTAAATTAGGAAGATTAAGCTATTAATGACCAGCCTGACAAGGATTTGGATGAGCTCTGCAGCCAGAGAAATGAAGTCAGTACAATAAATCAAACATCCTGGGCACCTAATGGATTCACAGCTCGACTGAACAGCAACGACACTGAAGATCAGTTTTAGTCCCATCAACAAAAATGAACTGAATCAGCCACATTATAACACCAGGATCTTACTCTGATTCTCTTCTGTTGGTAGAATAGTGTGTCTTAGTAATAGCCTGCCTTATACAGTGGTGAAAGTTTGTGAACCCTTTAGAATTTTCTATATTTCTGCATAAATATGAGATAAAACATCATCAGATTTTCACATAAGTCCTAAAAGTAGATAAAGAGAACCCAGTTAAACAAATGAGACAAAACTATTATACTTGCTCATTTATTTATTGAGGAAAAAATGATCCAATATTACATATTAGTGAGTGGCAAAAGTATGTGACCCTCTAGGATTAGCAGTTAATTTGAAGGTGAAATTAGAGTCAGGTGTTTTACAATCAATGGGATGACAATCAGGTGTGAGTGGGCCCCCTGTTTTATTTAAAGAACAGGGATCTATCAAAGTCTGCTCTTCACAACACGTTTGTGGAAGTGTATCATGGCACGCACAAAGGAGATTTCTGAGGACCTCAGAAAAAAATGTTGATGCTCATCAGGCTGGAAAAAGGTTACAAAAACCATCTCTAAAGAGTTTGGACTCCACAATCCACAGTCAGACAGATTGTGTACAAATGGAGGAAATTCAAGAAGGAAATCCTCCCCAGGAGTGGTCGAACCAACAAAGATCACTCCAAGAGCAAGGTGTGTAATAGTTGGTGAGGTCACAAAGGACCCCAGGGTAACTTCTAAAGCAACCTGAAGGCCTCTCTCACATTGGCTAATGTTAATGTTCATGAGCCCCACATCAGAAGAACACTGAGCAAACAATGGTGTGCATGGCAGGGTTGCAAGGAGAAAGCCACTGCTCTCCAAAAAGAAACATTGCTGCTCGTCTGCAGTTTGCTAAAGATCACGTGGATGAGCCAGAAGGCTATTGGAAGAATGTTTTGTGGACGGGATGAGACCAAAATAGAACTTTTTGGTTTATAAAAGAAAAGGTTTATGTTTGGAGAAAGGAAAACACTGCATTCCAGCATAAAGAACCTTATCCCATCGTGAACATTTGTGGTGGTAGTATCATGGTTTGGCCTGTTTTGCTGCAATTGGGCAGGATGGGCTTGCCATCGTTGATGGAACAATGTATTCTGAATGATATCAGAGAATTCTAAAGGAAAATGTCAGAACATCTGTCCATGAACTGAATCTCAAGAGAAGGTGGGTCATGCAGCAAGACAACGACCCTAAGCACACAAGCCTTCTACCAAAGAATGGTTACAGAAGAATAAAGTTCATGTTTTGGAATGGCCAAGTCAAAGTCCTGACCTTAATCCAATAGAAATGTTGTGGAAGGACCTGAAGCGAGCAGCTAATGTGAGGAAACCCACCAACATCCCAGAGCTGAAGCTGTTCTGTACAGAGGAATGGGCTAAAATTCCTCCAAGCCGGTGTGCAGGACTGATCAACAGTTACAGGAAATGTTATTGCTGAAACAGTTATTGCTGCACAGGGGGGGTCACAACAGATACTGAAAGCAAAGGCTCACATACTTTTGCCACTCACTAACATGTAATATTGGATCATTTTCCTCAATAAATAAATGACCAAGTATAATATTTTTGTCTCATTTGTTTAACTGGGTGCTCTTTATCTACTTTTAGGACTTGTGTGAAAATCTGATGATGTTTTAGCTCATATTTATGCAGACATTTCACAAACTCAAGCACCACTGTAAATCAGACCCATTTAATCTGCTGAATGTGAATATACACTTTTTAATAAATTAAAAGTTATCAGTCGATATATTTGTGTTTATTGGCTGTATAATATCCAGATATTGGGAATTTACCGCCTATTAAGGCCATAGTCTGATGATGATGTTTTAGAAGCAGGATGCTGATAGAATGGAAGTATTTTACCACGGCGAATGTTCATAAACAAATCGTCTTTTTCCATTGCAGCTTGTGATAAGACTGTCTGTGTGAGATGTTACTGTAACCCAAACGTGGACTGGTTTAGAAACTAAAATTTTAGACATGACTGTACATGTGTGTACATGTAATCGTGCTCATAGATACGCGGCGCTGCTCTGTCAAAAAAATCATACTTGGACACTTATTTGGACACATGGAAAATTATTGACATTTAAGACAAAGCTTGCCATGAGTGGTCCTGATGGATTTTTAGCACGGTTCTGTACAGCTTTGGATGTGAGCTGACAACTGAGACTCGAGATTGATGTAAATGATTGACTGATACACGGGAATCGACAAAGATCCATCAACTTGTTCTCAGTAAAAATCACCAGTAGCCATGTGCTTCTGCCAGCTATTCATGCAAATTCTGCCTAACGCTGGCAAGAGGATCCTTAAGATTTACCCTCTTACTCACTGATATGACACTTACGTATTTGAGCCAGACTTTCTGAATATTTATAGCGCACAGTAAAGGTGGCGATGCTACAACTGGCAAACAGTTTGATTTTATAATCTGCCCTCGAGCTGACTGACCTCAATCATCTAACGTCAATAAATAAAACTTGAAATACAAATGTACTTATAGCAGCAAATTTTGATTCTGAATTGTAAAAATCTCCTCAAATTATCCCTTAAAACCTATGTTATATAAGTATATTATATAGCTATGATATGTGTTCATATAACTTATATAGCTATACGGTGGTCTTTGGGGGCCACGAGCTAGAAAATGCGAAGAGATTTTGAGAACAGTCATAATATTTATGAAGAATATTTTATTTTCTTTGGAGATTTTTGTATAACACGCTGGCAGGACAGTGAATGTGAAGCGGCTACAGATACTCGTCAACATATATATGACTTATTTGCAGCTTATGACTAGAACTTTGAACAGAAAAAAGCCTTACTGATTAAATCTCACTGCTGTCCTTTAGTGCAGAGTGTAAAAAGTATATGAACCTGTATGTCAATGCTCTGGACAGTGTAGTAGCTAAGCAAACAATGACACTGCAATGACATAAGCAGAATAAACAGACGGATATTAAATGGTTTGTGCACACAAGCGCTAAGCCTACAAATCCAGAACTGTCAAACACACACACAGACACACACATACAGACATATATACACACACGTTGGTCTCACTATCCTGGTGGGGGCTTTTCCATTAACATAATACTACTGTACTTAATTAATTCTACACCTAACACGAATCTCAACCTCAGTAACCTAAAGCCAATACGTTGTGTCTTTTTGTTTTTTCAATCAAAAGTTGCAACTATAAAAAACAAAAAAGGAAACATAAACATAGTTTTATTTATAAGGACCAGAAAAATGTCACCATATGGTAATATAGTGATTGATTTTTCTATCCTTTTGGGGTCTTCAAAATAATATATAAACTTGACAATCCCCCCGAACACACAAACCTTTGCCTCACTGTGCTTGTCGGGACTTTACACTGACATCATGATTACTGTAGCTGATTAATGCTAACCCTTTGTAACCTTAATCTCAGTAACTTAATGGAGATCTTTTAACTCATTCAAATTTTCAAAAAATAGTTGTAGAATCTGTTAAAAAAAAAAGTTTTCCTCATGGGAACCAGCAAAAATGTCCCCACAAGGTAAAAATATCAGATCTTTCTATCCTTGTGAGGACATTAGGTCCCCACAATGTACTATAAACACGACAACATACCTACAACTTTGTATTTATGTTCTTGTGAGGACTTGTACTTACTTAATATTGCACCTAACCCTAATCTCAGCAACCTAAAGTCAATATTTTGCAGCACTTTGATTTTTCAAATAAAAGTGGCAACAAAAAAAGAAATAAAAAAAAATTTTCCTTATAAGGATAAGCAAAATGTAACCACACAGTTCAACAATGTTAGAATTTTCTGTCCTTGTAGGGACATTTAAATATTAACTTGAATGATTATAATTAATAAGTATACTCAAATAAATATAATCTTGGCAACACCATCAAACACACACACACGCATTTGTGAAGAGCTTATGACTCTTTTGGTTTGTCAAAAGAAAGTTGCAGTTTCTGTAAAACATCAGTTTTCTAAATGAGAGACCAGCAAAATGTCCCCACAAGGTAATATAAACATGACCACATATATACAAATTAGTTTTTCTATCTTTGTGGGGGCTTTCCATAACACAATACTACTGTAGTTAATTAATTCTACACCTAACACTAATCTCAAGCCAATACAGTATTTTGCGTCTTTTTTTTAAATATAAAAGTTGCAACAAAAAGAAAAGGAAAAAGCAATTTTCCTTATAAGAATCAGCAAAATATCACCACAAAGGTAAAACATGTCAGATCTTTCGATTCTTTTGGGGACACTTGGTCCTCGCAATGTAATATAAACATGACCATACACACAAGTTTGTTTTTCTATCATTGTAGGGGCTTTCCATTGTAGTTAACTTATCCTACCCCAACCATAACTTTAACCTCAGCAAACTAAAGCCAATATTTAGAATCTTTTTGGTTTTTCAAATAAAAGTTGCAACAAAAAAGAAAGGAACAAAGCAATTGTCCTTATAAGGACAAGCAAAATGTCCCCACAGGGTACAACAATGTTAGAATTTTCTGTCCTTGTGGGGACACTTGGTCCTCACATTGTAATATAAATATGACCACACACAAGTTTGTGTTTCTATCATTGTGTGTGGGCTTTCCATTGTAGTTAATTTATTCTACTGGTACCCTAACTATAACTTCAGCAAACTAAAGCCAGTATCTTGCATCTTTTTGGGTTTTCAACCAAAAGTTGCAACAAAAAATTAAGGGAAAAAGCAATTTTCCTCATAAGGACCAGCAAAATGTCACCACAAAGAAAACAATGTTAGAGTTGTCTCACTATAGTGGAGGGAACTTTCCACTGACATAATGATTACTAGTTCTAATTACTGCTACACCTAACCTGAACCTCAGTAACCTAATGGAGATCTTTTGTTTTTTTTAAAAGACAGTTGCCATCCTCACAATGTAAAATAAACATGACTAAGTACATACAAGTTTGTCGCTCTATCCCTGTGGTTTCTTCAGTAAGCTAATGATCATTTGACACTTGTGGTTTTTCTAACGAAAGTTGCAATTTCTGAAAAAAAAATATGTCAGATCCAACGTAATATAAACATGACCACATTTACAAGTTTGTCTTTTTATCCTTGTGTTAACAATTAACATTGTAGTTAATTAATTTTACACTTAACCCTAACATCATCCTCACTAACCTAAAGTCAGTACAGTATGTTGTGTCTTTTTGGTTTGTTGCAAAAAAAAAGAAAGAAAGAATGAAAGAAAGAAAAAGGCTCATTTTCCTTATAAGAACCAGCAAAATGTCCACACAGAACAACAATGTTAGAATTTTCAATACATGTTGGGACATTTGGTCCTCAAAATAAATATAAACTTGACAATACCAACATGCACACACACACACACACACACACACACACACACACACAAAGAAGTGTTTGTATTCTGGCCTTCACTGTATATTCCTCTCTATGTTTATCAATTGCTCTGAGTTTTGCATTGCTGTGTTACCTTAAAGTAAATCAGCACACACACACACACACACACACACACACACACACACACACACACACAGCCTGACAGGGTGTGAAATGAAAACAGATGCAGGATGAATGTCCTTCCCTGTAACCATACCACTTCCTATAAGCACACATGCTATCAGGGTAGCTAAGCTAGGCTAACAGCATTTATTTAACTGAACCTAGTAAACAACTTGGCTCTGCTAATTACGTTACGCTAACTGAGCTAAGCTAACCGGTCTAATAATGTAAACAGAAGAAGCAGATGCTACTGCTCTCGAGCTAACTGACCTCCGTGAGCTGTTATAATGTTTTCACTAAAACATTAAAATATACTTCAATTCCATATTATTTACTCCTAAATTATTTATGCTAAATAACCCTAGCTTCCTAAATGTTCCTTCATAAATATTAATGCATAATAAATAATGATCCATTAAACGTCGTTTCATGGCTGGTTGAGAAAAATCCTGGATCAGTGCTTCTTTGTTTTCCTTTAAATATCAGTATTGTTTTATATGATGGTGTTTTAAAGCCTCTGATAATACAGCAAAACACTGTAAATGTCAAAGGCTGTGGTAATACTAAGAATTAAGTCTTGATATTACAAAAATAAAGCTGCACTAATTCAAGAATACATATACTTTTCTTATAATATGTGAAAATAAAGTGTACAAACAATATTAATGTGAGAAGAATGATGGAAATCTTGAATTCATCAGATTTAAATGGTATATTTGGGTGATTCATCACTTAGGGGAACTTTTAATTGTATAACAAAATAAATAGTTGAGGTATTAAAAGTGTATAAACATATAATTTATCGCATCACCAAAAAAATATGCACCAAACTTATTATGATATCCATTTTTTTAGTGTTTTAAACTTCAATGTTTTGCCACTTGGCCTTTTGCCATTTTGGCCCATTTTTGCCGTGCTGGATTTACCTACTTAAAGGTTTAAAGTGTTTAAAAGGCAATACTGCATTACCTGTTCTGAAAAACTGTGCATAGCAAACAGCAAAACAATAAAGTAACAACAATGCAGCGTTCAGTGCTCAGTGGGGTATAGGGTTTGTAATATATGCACACTATACTGGATGGAGGAATAGCTGGTTGAATGGATGGCTGGACGGATGGGTGAGTGTTCAGAGGAGAGCTGGTGTCTGTGGGAGCGTTGGGGCAGGGGGGTAAATGGATAGCACAGGTCGTATGCTATTGGCAGTGGAATAAATGGAAAATGGTGCCGTGGCCTACTTTCCGCTTAGAGATTACATTTCACCGTCAGCGAGTCTGAGCTCTGCTTCGTTCCCATTCACACAACTCTTCCTGGGAGGACGTGAGCGCTGTGAGGTGACGATAAATCCGCCTGACCATAAACAGGCATTAGGAAACGGTTATGGGAAATTCCAGCACTATAGACATGAAGTTTGAATTCATATTGCCTAATCCAATTAAAACCTGAACGCCCAGGTTACAAACATGCACCAGCTTATTTTGCTGATTGAAGTATTCCTGCAAGTTGGTTTTGTTCAAACTCTAAAGTTAAAAGTAAATGAAGCTTCTTTTGGGTTTGTTTCCATAAATCTGGCAACGCTGTCTGAGCCGCTCTGCTGTTTATGGAGTGCATGCTGCACGTTTCAGTTTGTACAAGGCATCTTGTTCTAGTTGCTGGTATAAACCAGAATATCATGAAATATCACAGCGTAATCTACTAAACATTTTATCTGGGAGATTTTGCAAAAACAAAAGCGAAAACCCCATAGCACTGGAGATCAGTCAGCTGCAGCTAAATCAGTATTATACTGTAATCTGATTGGCTGAGAGATGTTCTAAGAGTGCCAATATTGCACTGAAGCTCTTCATATATTACTCCACCACATACAATTATAACCTAGCAGCAACACCAGCCATAACAAAGCAGCAACGTTATAATTAAAAGTAAAAGACTGAATGAATTATAATGAGTTTATAAAATCTACTGGCTTTGATGAAGCTATTAATGAGAAGCCGGATCCTTCCAATGAGCCGAGGTTCATCACTGTTACAAACCAGGATTTGGATTTAATCTGGAAAGCCAGATAAACAAAGTCAGTACAGGAAATCAAAGGTCCCGGGCTCTTAATGGATTCGAGCAAAGACACTGAAGATCAGTTTTAGTCCCATAAACAAAAATGATGAATTAGCTTCTATCTGGTTTTAATCCTATGGATCAATCAGAATTATAAAGGGAGAGTCGTTGGTTCGACCTCTGTTCTTTCTGATTTTCTTCACGTCGTTTGCTGGTGTTAAACTCGCCGTCTTTCATTAAACACCATTCACGGCTGATTGGAGGTTCATTCATGGATCCATTAAGTCCAGCTCTTACTAACCCGACCGAGCTGCTGATGCTCCAGAACTCCAACATTTCTGACTGATAAGCTTCACATTAAGAGCTTCAGCTAACGAATTTAGAATCACTAATCAAGTAACAGAAAGTATAACAGGATCCTAGACTTAGGTTATACTGTAACGCCGGGATCTCAGTCTGATTTTCTTCCATCTTAGTAACAGCCTGCCTTATAAATCAGATTAATTTTATTTGCTGAATGTAAATAAACAGCCTTTGTAATAAAGTAGCACTTTACAATCAATATATTTGTGTTTATTGTCTGTATAATAAACAGTTATGGGGAAGTTCTTAAGATGAAATGTGTTGATGCATGCTCAATAATCCAGGTAAGAAAATCCCAGAAGTTGAATCTGTTCATCTGGACTTAAGGTTTTGTGGGAGATCAGTTTAATATGCAGATTGCCATAGCCATTAAGGACAATTTTTGTAAAAAGGGAACGTCCATCCCTGAACCGAGGAGGGGGCCTCAGAGTACACCTCTCACCATCTTACAATGGAGCCATCGCAGCCCTTCCCCAATCCTGTGTGAATGGCACACGTGGCCGTTGTCGCTAATGGATATGTCAATCTGCATATTAAACTGATCACCGGTCCCATTGTTATGCAATGGTGCTGGTACCAGTCGTTATGCAACGTGCTGTTTATAAGATTGGGGAAGTTTTCCCAACTGCTGAGACTGAAGAAGTCACTTAGATGAGTGACGAAACGTTTCTCCAACAAAATCTATGTCCAGATGAACAGATACAACTTCTGGGATGCTTATGATGAAGTTTTAGCAGTGAGGTGCTGATCGAATGGAACTATGTTACCTTGCAGAAGGTTGATAAACAAATAATTTCTTCTGCCCTCTTCATCTAACAATGTCACAATATATGGCGATAATGAAACCAGGCTATAATCACAATAATGCACTCGACAGCACACCGGTGCCAGTATCTCACTTTATAGCACCCCCTCACACGTATCTAGGGTTAATTATAATATTGCACCACGTTTCCTAAAACACTTTCCGATATTGAGTCGTAGCATTATTAGAACAGGGTGCGATCATACGCTCCAACCTGAATTAAGAGGTTGTGAAGAATAAAACTTAATCAGTCTATTTAAAGATGTCCTGATTTCCCTGTTTGGTGAGAATCCAGAGAAAGGCCTCCATCTGTGCAAACAGCTCATTGTTCAGCTCCTGAGTCCTGAACGCTGAATCTGTACACGTGTACTTGCTGATATCAGCTCTCCGTTACTCTCCACAGCAACGCCTTCACACTTCATATCCTGCTACATAATAGCTCTGGAGGAAATGTTTATTCAAGCATATTACTGAAAGGATGTTATTAGTGCAATATTCCTGCACTGACCAAGCACGTGATCAAGGCGAGCTGCCGAATCAATCCGAGTGTCAGAATGGAGAAGAAAGGTGACTTTGAATGTGGCATGGTTGTTGGTGCTTTTATTCCAGAAACTCCTGATCCACTGGGATTTTCAGACACAGCGCCATCTCTAGGGTTTACAGAGAATGGTCCGAAAAAGAGAAAATATCCATTGTTCTCTGAGTGAAAATGCCTTGTTGGTGGTCAGACTGGTTTGAGCTGATAGAAAGGTAACAGTAACACAAATAACCACCCGTTAAGACAGAGAAGAGCATCTCTGAACAAACAACATATCAAACCTTGAGACAGATGGGCTACAGCAGCAGAAGACCACCCTGGGCCTTTTTAAAAGGTAAAATATTGACCATGGGCTGTATGAAGTTTGCATGTTCTTCCTGAGACGTTCCTGAGATACATTTTAGGTTAATTGTCATCTTTAAAGTATTCCTGGATTAAGCGGGTACGGAAAGGCAATGAATAAATGGAAACAAAAATAATAATAATTGAACAATTGTTTTTGTCTGTGTGTGTGTTTTTTACGTTTCCTTAAAATAGTTAAATTAAAGGTTAGTCTTGTCTCATGTTGTCAGTGTAAGATTAAATACCTTAGCACAAAGACATTTTTAATCACCATTTTCACCAAGTGTTCCAATCATTCTGGAGCTGACTGTATTATCAGAGAATGTCATGTAATTGAGTGACTATACTGTGTGTGTGTGTGTGTGTGTGTGTGTGTGTGTGTGTGTGTCTTTCCGTTTCACTTTCAGCCTGCAGCTCATCACTCCCGCCGCCCCTCCTCTCCTCAATCCACCATTAATTATAATTCCATTATAGAAATTAATCAATTTAATAATGTATGCAATTAAAGAATGACTGATTTAATTAAGCCTTCCTTCAGTGCTGAGTGCAGAATGAGAGATGACACGTCAGGCGAGTCTCTCCACTTTAAATCTGTCTATACCATGAGACGACTTTAAATCTGGTTTAATTCTAATCTGGGTTTATCTGATTCAGGTAATGTCCAGTATACATGATGGAACAACTAATCCAAAAGGATGTGTTTTTATATTATTACCGTTTTTTTAATCCTGTGAAAAGTTGGAAGAAACTGTAGCTCAATAACTTAAACCTAGTACAGTATACTCCTCTTCTCCTAAGGGTCAAAAATGACCTGCCTTCGCTTAATCCCTAAAAAAAGCAGCTTCATTTTAAACCATTTTAAACCAAAACCTATGAATCTGGCAACCAGGCAGGATAAGGAAGTGGAAAGTCTCTGGTGGAGACATTCTTGGGAAACCCTTTCTGTGTGTGGGAGAGCATTATCCTGCTGAAAAATGCCAGTTGGAAGCCCTGGTGTCCTCTCTACTGGTGGTCTGTCTGGGCCGTGCGGAGCCTGTTTGTCCTGTGTGTGCCCCCATAAAACCACTGCTCCAAACACCTCCTAACAGCTAGGCGGCAATTCATCAAACCGACCATCCTGCTTCTCTCAGTCCCATGACGCACCCCCTCTCAAAGTCTGCTAACTGGACAAAATGTCTTCACAGAGTCATGTCTAAAGGTCAGCGATCTCTCAGCACAGGTACATTACCCAAAAGTAGCCCCTGAGAGCCTTTTTATAAATCATTCCACACCTGTAATCATTTACAGCAATTCAACATTCTATCTAGGTGCTTTATTTTTTGCCAATTAGTATATTTTGTTTTTGAAACATACAGAAATTTCAACATAGCGAACAAAGTTTTCCTCTGCTTTCCCTCTTTAATCGTTAGCGTTCATTTACGCTTCCTTATACGCAGAACAGGTTGTGCTTTAATATAAAGACTGATATAGAAGTCCTGACAAAAGCATGGCCGCATTCTGTCTGACTGATAAATGCCTGAGTTACATAAAGCAGCTCGCTGTAATACGCTCCTGTCAGAGCTCACAAATGGCGTGTGGATCTAATTTAATAAGTGATAGACTAACCGTGATGCATGAAATCAAGAGGCGAATTAAATTAAACGCTGCACCCTGACAAAAAACAGCCAAGACCCGTTTCATGCTGGTCCAGACTGGCCTGTGCTGGTTTGACTGGTGAACACACATAGTCCTGTGAAGCTGTATAGTTAAGCTGGCTGGACCAGTGTCCCTAACCAACGATTTTGGTCCTCTTTATCTTAAACTCTAACAATAAACAATGATAACGGAACTGTGATATAATCACAATAATACACTTGAGGTTTGCGCTATAACCAGAGATATTGGAACTAGTGTACTGATCATCTAAGATGGCAGCTCACCAGTGCAAAGCCGCAGCTTTTCTTAGATACTCATAGGGGGGCTCTAAGGAAAAAAGATTGGGAACCACTGGAGTATTTTATACTCTATGCTGCACACCAACTCTAAAAAGAAAGTAGAACAAAGTTTAGATCCTCGGGTGTTTAACCACCTTTCATTTCCTCTCTGTTAAAAACCTTTCATTTACTGTAACTGACAGGTAAAACATTCATCACATGAATAAGAGGTGCATTCACTCTCAGTCTCAGTTCCTCAGACACAAACCGGTAGAGAAACCTTTACACAATGAGTCAGATTTCAGCCAGAACAACACAAAGCGCTTCTAAATTATAATGCAATTGAAATGCGTTTTTAGGTTTTCTTTTATTCCTCATATCGTTTTTGATAATCAGTCTCAGACAGGTTCGTTAATTACTTTGCCGGGTGATCCTGATTAAAGGGAAACCTCCTAAACGAGGCTGTTCCACATCATTCATAAAGTCCCAGTTCACATACAGTATGGATTTGTTAAATAGTGCATGGTCCTGCAAAAGGTGCAAAAACAATTGAAATTTCACTAAATCTAATGAGAGCCCATTAAACTGGGAAAAGGTTTGTGAGTGATTCATAGCACAGACGAATTCGATCAGGCGAAGGCTTATTAAGGAAATGTTTCTGTCAGACAAATTAATCGTATTAAAAGGGCAGCTATAAAAAGCCGCTGTTCGGCAGAAAACAGGTGTTTGAAGAAGCTGGTGTCTCTAAGTCCCAAAAAACTCTGGGTGCAGGTGTGAACCAAAGCTGACCAAAACAAACCACTGCAGAGAAAACGAGGAGAGCAATAAGAACATGATTTGGCATAGGACACTGGGAAGTAAGATGCTTTATGGGTCTCTGTGGCATCAAAATGTGGAGTTTATAACTAATCAATTTGTACAACCCGAAATCAGAAAAAGTTCAGACGGTATGGATAGTGCACATAAAACCCCATACAGTGTTCCTTACATTTATTTGAACTTTTATTTTATTGCAGTCAGTTTGAACCTGAGATATTTAGTTTTTTCTGGTAAACTTCATTTCATTTGTTAAAAAACATCCATGACTGTGTTTCAGGTCTGCAACACATTCCAAAGACAGTTCTGAGGTAAAAGAAGTGATGATTTTGACAGGATGTCGTCTTGAAGGCAGCTTATGTCACTCTAAAATCTCAGTGTACTTTTCTGCATTAATGCTGCATCACAGAAGTGGAAATTAACCTTACCAAGTGCCCTGACCGACCGCATACCATGACAGAGCCTGGCTTTTGGACTTATCTTTATTCTGGAGAACACAGTGTCCATTTCTTTCAAAAAAGATCTGTTATAATGACGGTTCTGAGCACAATCCTCGTTCCCACTGTATGATGGTCCATCCCAGATGCCTCCGAGCCCAGAGAAGCCGACGCCCCTTCTGGACATGGTTATAACATAAGGCTTCTTTTTAGCACAGTAACGTTTTAAGTGGCATTTGTGAATGTAACTCTGTATTGTAGAGCTTGATAAAGGTTTGATAAAGGAATCCCTTCTCCATGTGGTTCTATCAGCTATTGATGAAAGACGGTTCTTGATGTAGTGCCGTCTGAGGGAGCAGAGATCACCCCTCTTCAGTTTAGGTTTGTGCCCTTATCCTTTATGCACTGAAATTTCTCCCGATTCTGAATCGTTTAATGATATTATGCACTGTAGAGAGAGTAATATGTAAATCCCTTCCAATCTTTCTTTGAGGAACATTGTTCTTCATCATTTTCTTACACATTTGTTGATAAACTGGAGATCCTCTGCCCTTTCTTGAGATCTTTACTCCTCAAAGACCCAGTCTAACTGTTTTTGTACCAAATCATGTTGACATCACATCATTATTTTTGTCATTACTAGCCCTAAATTGCCCTATCCCAACTTTTTTTGGAATGTGTCACAGGCCTGCAATGCAGGAAAGGATGTATTGTTCTTACATAATATTTAGTACATGAAATGTGAAGGTTGTCAGCTTTGCTGCCAAAATCCACTAACTTACCCTCTGTGTCATGCTTTCAAAATAAAACTTACAATTTTTATTTCCCCCGGCGTATTATTTTTGGGCGGGTCAAATTTCCAGCATCCCACCTGGTTCTTGCGTCAATGGGTTAGGCCCTGGTTAACAGCTGTGTTTTAGGCATCACCCCCCAAAATTGTTTGCACCTCTGTTCCAGATGATTAAACAGAAACTTTCTAGGAACTCCAAGCTGCAGCACAAACCAGCGTCATGCGCCTCAGCCTACATTCGGCCACCTCACCTCCAAACAGCCGATATTTATCCAAGCAGTCAGACCGTCTCCAGATGTGTTGGACTCTTAAACACAAAAGTACGCCCTACACCCTCCTGTTGCAGCGTGACTGAAAGCAGAGGCCTAGCCAAGTCAAGCCGATTGCTGCGGGTTCACTTAAAGTTTAGTCCTGCCATCTGCAGTGTTTACTGTGCACCGCTGACGTCAAACTACAACCCCCACACACCCCACGCCCTCCTTTAATGATATTCTTACAAGCTCCTGGGGTCGGATGAGGGAACGAAGGAGGATTCTCGTGACTCGTGGCCTAGAAAAGCAGAAAAAAGGCTGTCATTGATGGCACCGGGTGGACAGTCGTGTCCAAACATTTGCCTAAGACTGTGGAAAATCTACAACCCCCCATTTCAGATGCACGTTAAAAGTATATGCAGTGTTTCTTACATTAATTTCGAATTTTATTTAATTGCAGACAGTATGAACCTGAGATATTTCAGGTTTTGTCTGGTCCGCTAAACATTCATTCCTGCATTTCAGGCCTGCAACACATTTTTTTAAAAGTTGGGTTGGGGCAATTTAGGGCTAGTGATGAGGTAATTATAATGGTAATGAGGTGATTATAATCATGATTTGGTACAAAAGCAGCGTCCAGGAAAGGCTGAGTCTTTGAGGAGCAAAGATGGGCAGAGGATCTCCAGTTTGAAGTGGTTAAAAACAATGTTCCTCAAATAAATACTGGTAGGGATTTACATATTTCAGTCCCTTGGGATGTCTTGGAGAAAAATACATGAACATCCATGGAGCAGATGGAACATTTTAGGAGCATTGTTTTTAAACGTTTCTATAATGGTCTTTCAGTTTTTTACCTCATTACTAGCCCTAAATTGGCCTCACTTTTGGAATGTGTTCCTTGCCTGAAATGCAAGAAGAAGTTGACCAGAACAAATCTGAAATATCTCATGTTCATAGTGTCTGCAATGACATAAAAGTCAAAGTAAACGTAAGTAAATATGTTTTTTATCTGCATTTTCCATACCATCCCAATTTTTCCTGATTTGGGGTAGTAAGACAGTTATGTGTGTGTTTCAGGGACTAACAGCAGCAGATCTGTCAGAGTAAATAATATATATTACAAATATACTGCTCCAAAATGTAAGAGGTGGAAAGGTTTGATTGATGAACCGCCCATAGCTTAGCAGTTAATAATCCAGGAGGTTAAGAGTGCACAGACGTCCGACTGTAATGAACTAGAGCAGACGAGCTTCTATTGTATCAAAACAGAGACAGTCTGGATGGTTGCGAAGGTCGTGGCATTTAATCAGATGAAATATTCATGAAAAGTCCATTGTAACTAATGAACTCTGGACACACACCAGCAAGCACGTGGTCGTCGCCTTAATCACCCCAACAGCCATAAAACTGAATAAATAATCGCCGGTACCGCGTACACGCCTCTCGGTTCTCTGAAATCAAAGAGCATCCATTGTTTTGGGTTCATGCTTCTGCCTGGGTTCGGCAGAGGAACCACGCTGACACACATTGAAAAAAGAAAATCCTCACATGTCAATGCGTTCAGTTTCACAAAGACGTACTGCTAATTAGTGCTCCCATTCTGCTTTTCATTCTTTTTTTTTTTTTGGTATTAGGACACGGTTTTCAATCCGCCTGCGCTGGAGCCGGAGCTGCACTGTGGCGGTGGAAACTTTAATGGTGCAAACACGACTCCAAACAGCCTTTTAACTGTTCTACTGAAATCCAGCTCTGAGAATCATGAGTCGTTTTGGCACAGAGAGAGAGAGAGAGAGAGAGAGAGGGGTGGATGATGAAAGGAGGGTAGCAGAAGGGTTTGGCAGAGATCGAGTGGGCTTTGAATGGAGTAGCTTAGCATGCACTTCTTCCAAAATATTCTCAGTGTGGTGTATCAGCACAAACTGGGGCGCCGTTTGGGAAGAATTTTTGCCCGAGACCGAGTTTAAGCAAAAGTATCTCCAAATCTGTTCACTCACTGAAACCATTTCAAGTGTTATGCAAAAGCTTGGGCAGCCTCTTTTTAGGACGGAAAAATGCTCAAAATAAACGTTCACTAATGGAATAAATACAAAACATAAAGCACCCAGATAGAAATGCCGTATCGCTGCAAAACTTGGTGTGCAGTTCTTTTTCAGGCAGATATGTACTGTACATGATTACAGGTGTGGTCTGATTAGACACTGGGTTTTGCCACAAGAGGGTGTAAAAGTGCTTCCCTATAGTGCTGCTCTATAAAAAGGCTCTTAGAGACGAATTTTGGGTAGTGTACCTCTTAGTGACAGACCGTTGACTCAAAGACATTTTGCCCAGTTGACAGACTTTGAAAGGAGGAGCATCATTGAACTGAGAGAAGCAGGATTTCAACCATTGCATAACATCTGGGCCGTTCTGAACTACAGTGGTGTGAAAAAGTGTTTGCCCCCTTCCTGATTTCCTATTTTTGGCACATTTGTCGCACTTAAGTGTTCCGCACTTAAGCGGAACATCAAACCAATTTAAATATTAGTCAAAGACAAAGTTGTGTTGAAGAATGTGTTTATTATCAAGGGAGGAAAAAAATCCAAACCTACATGGCCCTGTGTGAATAAGTGATTGCCCCTAAACCTAATAACTGGTTGGGCCACCCTTAGCAGCAACAACTGCACCCAAGCGTTTGTGATAACTTGCAGTGAGTCCTTTACAGCGTTGTGGAGGAATTCTGGCCACTCATCTTTGCAGAATTGTTGTAATTCAGCCACACTGGAGGGTTTTCGAGAATGACTGGCCTTTTTAAGGATCTCAATAGGATTCAGATCAGGACTTTGACTAGGTCACTCCAAAGTCTTCATTTTGTTTTTGTTCAGCCATTCAGAGCTGGACTTGCTGGTGTGTTTTGGATCATTGTCTTGCTGCAGAACCAAAGTTTGTTTCAGCTTGAGGTCACGAACATATGGCCGGACATTCTCCTTCAGGATTTTTTGGTAGCAGCAGAATTCATAGTTTCATTTATCACAGCAAGTCTTCCAGGTTCTGAAGCAGCAAAAACAGCCACAGACCATCACACTACCACCACCATATTTTACTGCTGCTATGATGTTCTTTTTCTGAAATGCTGTGTTACTTTTACACCAGATGTAATGGGGGACACACCTTCCAAAGAGTTCAGCTTTTGTCTCGTCAGTCCACAGAATGTTTTCCCAAAAGTCCTGGGGATCATCAAGATGTGTTCTGGAAAAATTGAGACGAGCATTAATGTTCTTTTTGCTCAGCAGTGGTTTGGGTCGTGGAACTCTGCCATGCAGGCCATTTTTTGCCCAGTCTCTTTCTTATGGTGGAGGCATGAACACTGATCTTAACTGAGGCAAGTGAGTCCTGCAGTTCTTTGGATGTTGCTGTGGGGTCTTTTATGACCTCTTTGATGAGTCGTCGCTGCGCTCTTGAGGTAATTTTGGTCAGCCGGCCACTCCTGGGAAGGTTCACCACTGCTCCATGTCTTCGACATTTGTGGATAATGGCTCTCACTGTGGTTCGCTGGAGTCCCAAAGCGTTAGAAATGGCTTTATAACCCTTTCCACACTGATAGATCTCAATTACTTTCTTTCTCAATTGTTCCTGAATTTCTTTGGATCTCGGCATGATGTGTAGCTTTTAAGGATCTTTTGGTGTACTTCACTTTGTCAGGCAGGTCCTGTTTAAGTGATGTCCTGATTGAGAACAGGTGTGGCAATAATCATGCCTTGGTGTGGCTAGAGACAGTGAACTCAGGTGAGATAAACCATAGTTAAGTTATGCTTTAACGGGGGGGGGGGGGGCAATCACTTTTTTCACACAGGGCCATGTAGGTTTGGATTTTTTTCTCTTCCTTAATAATAAACACCTTCATTTAAAAACTGCATGTTGTGTTTACTTTGTGTTGTCTCTGACTAATATTTAAATTGGTTTGATGTTTCCAAAACACTTAAGTGTGACAAATATGCAAGGAATAGGAAATCTAGGGGGAAAACACTTTTTCACACACCAGTGTAGTTGTCAGGAGATGTTGGGAGCAGTGGTTCTATGGGGGCACACACATGTGGTGAACAAGCTTCGAATGGCCCAGACAGACCTCCAGTAGAGAGGATTGTTTCATCCACCAACAAGCACAAGCAGCTCCCACAGTTTCATTATCCTCCATCCAGACACACCTTCACTACACACCCCTGTCTCTGCCCGGAACATTTCCAGGTACTTAGCAGAAGGAAATTTGTTGTCACAGCACCCATTAGGTGTCGCCACTGTCGCCTTCGTTTGCAGAGGTGTCATGGACGAGAAACCTGGACTGCTACAGGTGGAAGCGTATCATATTTCAGGTTTTATCCTTGTTTTGTCCGATCGCAGGGGTCACTGTTGGCGATGCAAGATAATATTGGGAGTTCGAACCATTTACCAGTGGGCGAGGTTTTGAACGACTAAGCAGACCTCCAGAATGATAACTGTAAGTGCCAGATGAGTTGCAGAGGGAGTTTTTGTGAACCTCAGAATGACATGCAGCAGGGGAAATGTTAATGAAAAACAACATCATGGAGAAGAGCAAGTACCATGGAAACCAAACCTGTCATGCAGTGGCCAAACTCCATAGAAACCCAGCCAAGTGCCTTTCTCTATTCTGATGCACACAACTTGTGGAAAGTGAAAAAAAAACAAGCACAGAGCAGAAAATATTAAATTAACACCCACGGGGTAAATTAGATTTGAGTCAGTGTACAATAAACAAGATAATGCACATGATTAAACGTCAGTGGATGGAGAAGGCTGATCTTAGATCAGGTGCTCCTTACACATATAAATGACTGCATTAATATGTGAAAAGGTCTTCGCTCGGTGGGGGCTCCTTTAACCACCATAATTAGACAGTGATGTATTAAACACTTTATTGGAAGATTTACAAAGCTATTGTTACTTATAAAGTCAGATCAGCAGACGACCCGCAACCATGTGTCCACTTACCAGATAAGACCAGAGCAGGCCAGGCATAAAACAACAAGATAAGACCTGGCTGTGCAAGACAAGACCAGAACAGACCAGACCAGACCAGACAAGACTAGACAAGACCAGGCGTGACCAGACTAGACAAGACCTTTCCCTCCGAGGACCCAAGATCCTAAAGTGACTCTGTGTAATAATGCCGATATGCATATGTTTTAGGCTATTTTATTCAGTATTTTATTTATCTGTTAATATTCACTTAGTTTTTGAACTATTACTACAGATTTGACTCGATGAATTAGTTCCATTCTTACATTTATCACCTAAGCCACCCAAGTAGGTCGGGTCCCTTTTGAGTCTCGGTCCTCCCAAGGTTTCTTCCTTATAATGATTAGTGAGTTTTTCCTTGCCACTGTACCCCCTAGGATTGCTCAATTCGGGATTGGCCTTAGATATTAGAAGATAATCTAAAGTTGTAAAGCTTCTTTCAGACAATGCTCCACTGTAAAAAGCGCTACAGAAATAAATCTGACTTGACTTGACTTGACCTGCCCACAGAAGACCGGACCAGACAAGTCCAGAACAGACCATAAAGGGCAAAACCAGAAGAGGCAAGACCTGCCCACACAAGACAAGACCAGACCTGAGAAGACTAGATGAGACCAGGCATAACCAGGCCTGAGTAGACCTGCCCACACAAGAGTAGTCAAGACCAAACCAAGCCAGAAAAGACTAGACAAGACCAGACCTTAACAGGCCTGACAAGACATAATCAGACTAGATCAGACAAGACCAGGCATAATCAGGCCCACTAAGACCTGCCCACACAATACTAGACAAGACCAGACCAGTCCAAGCATACAAAGGACCAGATAGGATCTGCCCACAGAAGATCAGACCAGACCAGACATAAAAACAGATAAGACCAAACAAGACAAGACCAGACTAAACCAGAGCAGACAAGAGTGGACAAGACCAGGCGTAACCAGACAGACAAGACCTACCCACAGAAGACCAGACCAGATAAGACTAGACAAAACCCAGCATAACCAGACCAGACCAGGCATAACCAGATGTGACATGGCCTGCCCGCAGATAACTAGACAGCCCAGAGCAGACAAGACCAAACAAGACTAGACAAGACCAGGCAAGACCTGCCCACACAAGACCAGACCAGAGCCGACCAAACCAAACAAAAGTAGACGAGACCAGGCTGTAACCAGACTACATAAGACCTGTCCACAGAACATCAAAACATATCAGACCAGGACAGGCATAAATAGATCTGACAAGAGCTACGCACACAAAATAACATCAAACCAAGCAAGAGTAAACAAGACCAGGCAAAACCAGAAAACCAGCTGCCCAGACAAGACTAGACAAGACCAGGCATAACCAGACTAGATAAGACTTGTCCTCAGAAAAACAGACCAGACCAGACCTGAAAAGACTTGTCTACACAAGACAAGACAAAACCAAACCAGAGCAGAAAAGTCTAGACAAGACCAGAGCAGATCATCCTACACCTGACCTGACCAGACCAGACTTGAAAAGGTCTCATATCTCAATATACCTCAATGTAAGTACAGTAAAAAATTAATTTGGGTGAAATTACAAAAGAAGACTTTTGCCATGTCTGCTCATTTTAAAGGACTGTGTTCAAAATTGGTTTCTAAATATCGTTTGTTTATTTTGTTGATACTTGTCCAAAAATCCCACAAGTTTTCAGTGGGACTAAGTCAGTGATTAAGCCGTTGTTTTGTATGGGTGTAACCATAATAACAGCACATATGGTTCAGCAGAGCGTTTCTAGCAGGGCAGAGACGCGATTACAACATCAACAATGTCGGAATAATGGCATATCAGTGTAACTCCAGCATAACCTCAGCACATTACACCGTATAGAGTATAAATACAGAGTACAGAGATCAGTGCGAGTGTCTGATTTCATGTGTTTTATGGCTGAACTGTGAGCTGTTTGAGAAAGTGAGAAAGCATCCTTACTGTGACAGGGGTCATTTAGTTCTAGTGAAACAGGAGAAAGGTTTCAGTGCTGGATCATCTGTATCCTCTTACTGCTGCTCTGCTCTGAGTCACTGGCGCTGCACTGGAGCTCGTCTGCATTGGGAGGAACAGAGATACAAGTCTCAGACAAAGAGACAGAGTAAAAGAGAGAGAGAGAGAGAAAGCATAGCAGCTCTTCCTTCACACCATTGCATAATGCAAGATACACCAGCACGACCCTAATCAAGAAACATTAATATTCAGACTGCTACCAGAGCCCCAGAACCACCGCTGAGTTATTAGCATACTGGTATGCTCTATTATAAAACACAAAGTCCACGTTCCCAAATCCGTCCAGATGAGCCTCTTCTGAGGTGACGTAAAACACTCCATATACACACAGCTATGATTAACGTTCAAGGTTATTAAAGCAGTAAGATCTTTTTTTTCACAAAGGAACAATGGGTAAATCTTTGGTCCTTACATTCATTTAGTACATCATTTACCTAATAAATACACTCACGTATCAGTTTTTTAGGTACATCCCCTTGTTTCTACACTCATCCACCACCCAAAAAGTACCTGACCATTAGAGAACAGAGTAAAGGGGACGAACAAAGGATGTAGAGAAACAGATGGACTACAGTCTGTAATCAGAACTACAGATTGCTTCTATATGGTAAGTCGAGCTGAAAAAATGACCAATGAGTGTAGAAACCAGTGAGCACATACACTATTTATTTACACTATTATTAATCTCTGCTATTGTAACTTTCAAAGCACAGTCTTTCCACACCACTGGAATTCTGCTCCAAGTCAAGACCAAGACTTTTAGTAGTCGAGTCCAAGTCAATATCGTGAAGAGGAGTGGCCAAGACCGAGACCAGATTAAGATTTTTTCATTATACAAGAATAAAAAGAAGAAAATGGAAAAAAAAATATGCCACATATTCATTACATTTACAGCATTTAGCAGACGCCACTGGTCCAGAGTCCAGTACTTTATTCGCTAGGCTTATTTATTATACATCAAAAACAATAAATGATACAGTGGTGCTTGAAAGTTTGTGAACCCTTTAGAATTTTCGATATTTCTGCATAAATATGACCTAAAACATCATCAGATTTTCACACAAGTCCTAAAAGTAGATAAAGAGAACCCAGTTAAACAAATGAGACAAAAATATTATACTTGGTCAAATTCTAAATTCTTTCAAGCACCACTGTAGTACATTTCATCATATAATATATAGCCTAAAATTGTTATTAATTATTATAATATTATAGTCTTAGTCCTAGTCTTAGGTAATGCAACTTTTGGAAGTAAATGATGGTGATGATTCCGTTTCCCTTCTTCTCTCTTAATCAGAATCACCACATAAAGTCACCTGAATATAAACATCAACATCCATTCTAAACATGTTTACTATTCTGAAAACAAAATAATCATTTTAATTCCAGATTTTGCAGACATGGTAAAGTAAAGTGAGCAGGTGAAAATGCACACTTACAGTCTTAACGTCAGACCATTCCGAATAAAACATGTTCATGGAACGGATACTGAACGAGAAGAGCAGGAACTTGTTTTTGCCTTTTTGCCAATCAGAGTGCAGATCTTATTTCTATAAAGAAAGAACTGCTTTATTCTGCTTGAATGGATTGCTTATATTAAATAGAAAAAAGTTCAGTCTACAATTAACGTTACCTCAGACAGACGCATCGGACTCGGAGTCCACCTTACCTCGAGACCGAGACGAGACCGAGTCCAAATCAGGTACTACAGCATTAAATAACATCATTGTGAGATTTATTTATGGCTATGCTTATTTGCTGCTTTTAATTGCTCTTTATTTGCTTTTTCATTTCTTCCATTTTTTAAGTTCATAAAGTATTTTATTTATTATTTTATTAAACTCATGTCTTATTCTCTTGCTGTTGAAGTTTGAGATATAAAAATAGTTCCTTTTTTAAAATACTCTGTACATTCCTCGATGCGCAGTTCTATGAAGTACTGGGTAAAAATGAATCACTGTGATGATGGAGTGGCCCTAAGAAAACTTAAGTCCCTCAAAAGCAAATAATGCAAATCCTGATTTTAGAGCCTGGTCTCGCTGTAGTCCTTATGATAAGTGGACTCTTTATTCGCTCCCATTTCAGCTTCCACATTTGAGCTGAACGACAGCAATGGGACCTCGAGGAGCATGAGAATGCATGTGCAGAGACTGGAAAAGCAGCCACTGATTAAACCGGGTCTCAAGTTCCAACAGCAGCAGGAGTAAATCCAGCTCAGCGTTTAATGTGATAGAGAGAGGGACTGTATCAGACCTCAGCCCTGCACGGTCACAAAGAATCGAGTCAATCAGAGACCAAGATGCACACACACACTGCAACAAATCGTTTCTCTAGAACGCAAGATATACAGGACAGCACAAAGTCTTTATAAACATTAGTGAAAGAATGGGTTGTTCTAAAGAGCTGACTGAATTCGAGCTTGGTTCTGTGATAGGATGACACCGTTACAACCAGGCATGTGAACTTTCTTCCCTCCACCATCAACTGTTTTTCAAGAGTGGAAGCATTTAGGAACCGTAGCGACTCCGCCACGAAGTGTCAGACCATGTAAAGGTACAGAGTTGAGGGACACAGTGCGTAAAAACTTAGTCTAGTGGTAAAGGTACTGGACTCTGGACCAGAAGGCTCAGGGTTCAAATCCCACCTCTGCCAAGCTGCCACTGTTTGGTCCTTGAGCAAGACCCTTAACCCACAATTGCTTGGATTGTAAAACTGTACCAATTGTAAGTCACCCTGGATAAGGGCATCTGCTAAATGCTGTAAATGTAAATGTAAAAACTGCAGAGCAAGCTGCAAACCTCCTCTGGAAAATGAACATCAGCACTAAAACTGGGCACCAGGATCTTCAAGGCATGAAAATCTCCATGCAAGCCTTACAACACCAAGCACAAAGGTGTGTAAAGCACACCAACACTGGACTCCGAAGCAGTGGAAACTTGGAGTGACGAATCACGCTTCTCTATCTGGCAGTCTGATGGACGAGTCTGGGTTTGGTGAATGTCAGGAGAATGTTACCTACCTGACTGTAAGGTTTGGTGGAGGAGGGATAATGCTGTGGGGCCGGCCTAGGCCTTTTAATTCCAGTGAGGGAAATCTTCATTCTTCAGCATAACCAAGATATTTTGTACAATTGGATGCTTTGTGGGGACAATGCTTTGTGTGCTTTGTGGGTTTCCATAAAGGAAAAGTTGAACAACCCCATCAAACACCTTTGGCATGAATTAGAACGTCCAAACGGTCACAAATGGATGAACGGGGTTTAAAATAAGAGTTTAAAATAAGAATAAAAGTCATTATTGCCATTCAAAGAGAAACACAACTTGATTACATAACCTTGTAGATCTCACACAAAGAACCAGAGCCCTTCATGAACTCAGAAGTGAATTGACAGCCAGGCAGTTAAATGGTACTGGAGTCTAACTTGCACCACAGTTCACAGTGAATATGGAGCTTCTTTGTGGGATATTTTATGGGAGAAGATGCCCAAATCAACAGAAGGGAACTCATTTCTATCTTTCATTAGTGGTTACACTTCATGCCTTGTTTATTTAAAGGAACCAAACTCAGTTCTTTTAAGGTGAACCTGAGAGCCGATTGCAACTGATCTCAGTTCTCTTCGTATTCACATTGTAAGCGACCTTTAAAGAGGACTCAGTTCTCCTTAGAGCTGGGACAGCACAGAATATATAACATGAACAAAAAAAGCGGAGACAAGCAAGAAAGAGGAAAATATTCATATCAAAATGTGTAACATGAAGAAGAAAGATTTTAGAAATACAATAAATTCAAGAAGAACAACACAGAACATATAGCTTATTTCTTTTGTTCAATGATTCAATGATTTAATGATTCAAAAAAATAGATCAATGCAGTCAAATGCACAACTCAATTAGGCTTTTATAAGCGGTCATTCTACCTGAAACTGAACTCATATAACCAGCAGAAGCAATGAGAGCTCGAGCATCCTGTACAGGACAATCGTTAACAGCTTTTTTTGGAAAGGTAGCAGTCAAGAAACCACGTTTTCAGAAAGGAAACAGGGTGAAAAGGCTACGATATGACAAAGCTCACAAAGATTGGAATTAAGATCAGTGGATAAGTGGATTATGGAGTGATAAATCCAAGTTTGAAGGTTTTGGGTCCAGTTGTTGACAGTAAGTCCTCTAGATACAAACCAGTTCCGTTTTGACAGTGGGTTTGCATGTCCAAGAGTCTGTAAGTCCATACGCCTAAGCTTCCAACTTGTGATCCCTCACCACCTGATCTCTTACTTTCATTTTAGTGTCCGTTGTTACGGCTCACTGCTTGTTATAGAGATCATCTCTGCTTTTAGTCTTAATATCAGACATCTTGGGCTTAAAATAGAGCAATAATTCCACAAAAAGGAGGTACGTACTGTACACGGTCCTATCGAACTACACTTCCCAGCATCCATTGCTGCAACATCATCCCTGCCCAGTGCACTACCTTTGTTTACTGATTCCTGATTTAGTTCAGCTGTTTAGTTTCTATCACATTAGTTTGGTTATTTAAATCATTTATTTTGTTTGGTGTGAATTGAGTTTGTTTCTCTTTTGTACGTTTCACGCAGTTACGATTTTTGTTTCCCTCTTCCTCCTGTTCGTACCAAGTCATTCCTGTTCTGTGTTTTGGTGTTTGTGGATTGTGTATGTCCAGGTCTTAGTTTCATTATTGCTCTCAGTTCTCCAGTGCTTTTCAGTTTCTTAATAAAGCTCTGCCCTGTACCGGCTTCTAATGTTCATCTCCCGCTTTCTGCCCGAACATGACCATCGGTAACACGATCACTTACTGATAAGTCCAAATATGACCGAGACCGAGTAAATAACAATGTTCTGCTCATCTCCGTTTAGCACCAGAGATGTGAACTAACCCACCGCGTTGAGACACAACTTAAAATTCCACCAGTTTTTAATTTTGTACTTATTTAAATTATTTTCAATGTACTACACATGCATGTTCACATCTTTGAAAGTAAGTTAGTTGAAGGTTCACATCGAGGGGACTAACTGTATAAGGTCATTACAACTTTGCAAAAACAACAAATCTAACGGCGGCCTAAGACTTTTTGCACAGTACTGTACTTTTTGCGAGAGACTTTTTAAAAGATTTTTTTCAAGATTTGATGAATAAAGCTTCAGGTTGTTGGATTGTTCACTCGTTCATTACGTTCTTATTCCTGACTCTTTGAGAAGAACAGAGGCTGTTGTAGCAGCAAAGTTGGGGGCAAAGTATACTAATGCCCTTGTAAAGGACATAATTTATTGGATGTCCACAAACTTTTGTCTTTATAGTGCATAATGGAAACATGGATAGCAAAATGTGATCTGCTAGTAGGTGGATGAACTGTACAAATACAGACAGTCTTCACAAACACTCCTGCCAAGAACATGGAGCACGTGCCCCAGTACAATGTTGCTGTGCCCCACTAAAATAAAGTAAAGTAAAAAGACGACTTTATCCTGGATGGCTGAGCAGAACGACAGGACACGCCATGTACCTTTCCTCCAGGCACTACATTTCCCATAATGCCCCTACATCTTTCCATAAGGTTGAGCAGCTAACGATTAGAAAGTTAGATCCAGTTTCTTTCGTTTTTTCACATAAAGTAATGGACTTCCACAGAAATTTAAAAGCACGTCGGCCACGCTGCAGATAAGATACCGACAGCTCATAGCTCATAGCTCTTAGTTTAGATCATTTTCTTTTTATGTCAAACCAAGCAGAGCAAAGCACCATGGGAAATATAGTGGCAATACACTCTAGAGCACCACTGGCTTGTGTTCTGAAATATGACTGTAGTAAGGAAGTTCAAAAGGTGCTAATGTTCCTCTTCCTTAAATACAGTATTATTACTCAACATTACAGCTTCCTTCCTCATCGGTGCAGTGATGGAGACCCTAAAGAACGCTGAAGGGTGAGAGTGAGAGTGAGAGCGTAAGGAGAGAGGCACTAAACCGCAGCTTTGTTGTAAGTTAATTCGTTAAGATGGGGCCAAGTTCAATCTCTTATCCCAGGCTGAAGGACCTGGTTGGTGTGTTGCTCTGTGCAGTCCGATGTTAGGTGGAGCCTTTCCTGTTTCGACAGGGGAACCAAGTCATATCGAGCTTCATGAGAGATTTCCCAATCACTGCCTTGTGATTAGTCTCTGGCTGTGAGGAAATCGAACAAAAGATGACTAAGAGGAAATAACGCTACAGAAGAGCTACTGTAGCGTGAGAGAAGATTCACAATTCGAGTTACAAGAAATACCATACACGCAAACCAGTTATCAAACCAGAGATTTCTCAAAATAATGCATGTTATTGCAGGTACGTGCGGTTTAACAACAACATTAAATGACTGTCCATGTGACGGAAAAGAAAACAGGACTCAATTGGCCCCTTAGATTAAATAGTCTGAGTGTGATTGACAAGTGCAGCTCCTGTCATGGCCATCGATGTCGACACAACGTCAATAAAGAAATAATATTAAACCGATGAAGCATGAACTAAAACTGAATGAAATATTAAGGTTTGTATAAGAAATTATGCTCATACCGTCTTTGTTATTCCCTGCTACTGCTCATTTTTATCTGGGCCAAGTCTAAAATTAAAGGCTTATTAACATTCAAATGCATTCAAACTGTCAAACCTCACAAATAACTGCGCTTTAAATGTGATGTTTAGCTTCCACAGACTTACTAGGACCAGTGATCCATGTAACACAGCCTAACGCAAGAGATCATCTGTGTTTTTTTTATTTTAAAGTCTTACTGTCGAGCTAATTTTTGACACTGCCTTTACTTTTACTTCTACCCATTTCTGTTGATGGGTAACTGTGGAGTGAAACGATGATACAAACCCTCCAGCTTGTATCTACCCAGTCTATCCGGTCTGTGTCCTTATCTTGGTCTAGTCTGTATATCGTGCTCTCTGTTTCCTTGTCTTGTCTCCTGTTTCCTTCTACCTCTTCTTTTAGGTCTACCTCTTCTTTTAAGTAACTGTGGAGTGAAACGATGATACAAGCCTTCCAGCTAGTATCTATCCAGTTTAGCTCCCCCTGTATATCTTCTGTTTCGACAGCAGGTGGGGCTGTTGCCACCTGCTGTCCTTTCTTATAAATACCCCTCTTCCTGTGCACTTCTTTGTCTGGATTCTTCACATTGTGGTTTGTGTGCTCCTGGCTCCCTTGCCGGTTTGTGTCCTTATCTTGGTCTAGTCTGTGTATCTTGCTCTCTGTTTCCTTGTCTTGTCTCCTGTTTCCTTCTACCTCTTCTTTTATGTCTAGCTTCATTTCGTTGTTAGCCTTTCTGTTGGTGTTTGTTTGTTAGCTTGTTAGCTCATTGTTTGTATTACCTGTTAGCATTAGCCTTGTCAGTTGTTTTGTATGTTGTTGCTTATTGACTGTTCCTTGTTAACCCTGTTCTTTGGATTAGTTGTGTTTGTATCTTTGAGTTTAGCTTATAGTCATTCTGTTTGTCCTGTCATCACTATGTTTTCTGTAAATAAACCCGAGTCAGTTGCGCTTATGTCTGCCCCCTTCGTCCTTCCGTGCCAAGAGTGTGACCTTGAGAACCAGCAACGTTAAACGTTTACACTTTGCCTCTCTGCCAGGACCGGGCTTGAAGCATGAAACATTATTTCTCGCATTATTGCATTACCAAATATGATCCATCCATTTATGACTTGATCCCTTTTATATGTCAAACCAAATATTTGTATAGACCCTGAGTGAATCAAGTGATAACCTACAATCACATTTGTCCAGCACTCGATGTCCTCAGGGTCCAGATTTGACCCCGGACGTGTCAGTGAAAGACCACTGCTGAGGCGTCTCCACTGAACAATAAGAGCCAGTGTTGAAAATGTTCCCAAACACAACTCTTATGAGGGTGTCGGCGCTGGGCAGCTACATAACTGAGCCTGTTTTGTGATAGCAGCTAGAAGCCAGAACCCTTTGACCCTTGTTTCTTTGAGAGTTAGCTAGCGGCTCGCCCATGCAGCGGGTCACGCTCAGTCACATGGACCTACCGTGACAATAGCATGACTGTCTGAGTGAGACTGAGCGTGGAAATCTGGGCCGTGCCCCACATCGTTTATTCACAAAGCTCCTATGCTCCAAGGACACGCCTAGTAAATAGAACTGAAACTGGCCTGAAACACTTTCCAAAAAAAGTTGGTACAGGGGCAATTTAGGGCTAGTAATGAGGTAAAAAAGTAAATAATGATGTGGTTTAAAGCAGGTGATTGTAATCAAGACTTGGTGCAAAAGCAGCAGTCTTTGAGGAGTAAAGATGGGCAGCATCTCCAGTTTATCAACAAGTGTGTAAGAAACTTAATGAAATGCTGATAAACAATGTTCCTCAAAAAAAGATTGGAAGGGACTCAGGCGGCACTGCATCAAGAACCTGTGGACTGTGGTAGCCTAGTGGTTAAGGTGCAGGACTATGAACCAGAAGGTCCAGGGTTCAAATCCAACCTCAGCCAAGCTGCCACTGTTGGCTCCTTGAGCAAGACCCTTAATCCACAATTGCTTGGATTGTAAGGTTGTATCAATTGTAAGTCTGCTAAATGCTGTAAATGTAAAAAGAACCGTCATTCATCAATAGCTGATAGAACCACATGGGCAAGGGATTACTTTATCAAACCTTTATCAAGCTCTAAAATACATTCTCATTCACAAATGGCACTTAAAATGTTACTGTGCTAAAAAGAAGCCTTATGTTATAACCATGTCCAGAAGCGGCTCTGGGCTCGGAGACATCTGGGATGGACCATCACACAGTGGAGATGGGGATTGTGCTCAGACACTTCTGGATAACAGATCTCCTTTGGAACAAAGATGAAAAAAGGAGCATCCAGTCTGTTATGAAGAACAAGTCCAAAAGTCAGGCTCTGGCATTGTATGGGGTCAGGTCAGGGCCCTTGTTAAAGGTCATTTCCACTTCTGTGATGCAGCATTAATGCAGAAAAGTACACTGAGATTTTAGAGTGACATAAGCTGCCTTCAAGACGACATCTTTTCCAGGGACGTCCAGCATTTTTCTACAAGCCAAATCATAAAAAATTAGGACTGAAATATGCAAATCCCTTCCAAGTTTTCTTTGAGGAACATTGTTTTGAAATATTTCAGTCATTTTCTAACACATTTGTTGATAAACTGGAGATCCTCTGCCCATCTTTGCTCCTCAAAGACTCAGCCTTTCATGGATGCTGCTTTTGTACCAAATCATGATTACAATCACTTGTATGAAATCACATCATTATTTAGTGCCTTTTTTATTTCATTACTAACTCTAAATACCCCTTTGCCCCAACTTTTCTGGAATGTGCTGCAGGCCTGAAATGCAGGAATGGATGTTTATTAGCAAATGAAATGAAGTTGACCAGAAAAGCCTTCAATATCTTGGATTCATACTGTCTGCGATGAAATAAATGTTAACGTAAATGTAAGAAACACTGCGTGCATTTTCCATACTGTCCCAACCTTTCCTGATTTGGGGTAGTAGAACATGTGGTTTTGGACACATCCACAGTGGGCTGATGACGGTGAGAGGTTTATGATTATGGTTACATTCTCTACACAGTTTGGATGGTGTGTGGTTTGGGACAGTGCCCGTGTGAAGGGTTAATAAGATGCTTGTGTTGGCGTTTGAGGTCTCCTCTATAGTGAATCGTGTGTGTGTGTGGTTGGGAACATGGGCATGGTGCCTGCGATGGTGGTGAGATGTTTATGATAGTGGTTCTGATTTCTTCCACAGTGTGTACAGTGTGTGATTTGGGACACGCCCACAGTGGGCTGATGATGATGAGACTTTAAGCTCATGTCTTCTACACAGTGTGTATAGTGAGTGGAGTGAAGAGGAGTGGAGACGTTCATGATAGCGGTTACGTCTTATATAAACTGAGAAGGTTGTTCGTCTGGTGTTTGGTTTGGGACACGTCCACAGTGGGCAGATGATGTCACATTTATGATTATGCTTAGTCATGTTCCATACTTGCTTAATTCAAGGCAGGGTCCCGGGGGCCAGGGTCTAACCAACCAAGTACTTTTAGTTTTTTACTTTAAGTACATTTAGTAGCCTGTACTTTATACTTCTGCTTGAGTGAAATATACCAGCCATACTTGCCGTAGGTGGTCTCGGTCTCGACCCCATTTGGTCTTCTCTCGGTCTCGGTTTAAGGTGGATTTACTTGAGATTTCTGTAAACAGATTAGTAATACTTTTACTTATGTAAAGAACTTGTGTACTGATGCCACTTCTGGGGCTACACACTGGGCTACTGTGCTACCGTGCCACCGTGCCACCCTGATTATGTTTATCTACTCTAAATAGAGTAGTGTTCAATGTGTGGTTTGAGAAACGCCCGGAGTGAACTGGTGATTCAATGTTTTGCTTTCTCCTGTGTATTAATTCTATTGTGTGATTTGGGACACGCCCACAATGGATTGACAAGATGATGACAAGACCTTTAGGATTTTTTTTATGTTTTGGGCACATGTCTAGTCTGGTATCCTGATGATGATCTGTTTGTGTTGGTGGTTATGATGTCTTTATGTCCTCACACAGCCTGTATGGTGTGTGGTTTGGGACGCGGCCACGACGGACTGATGCTGGGGAAGTAATGGTGTTTATGTGTCTAGCTGCTGCATATCGAGTGTGTTACGTAATGCCAGATCAAAGCCAGATCCCTTCGGCCATCGCAGATTAATACGCTGTGTAGCCCTCTGAATAAGTTTAGGAAATAGGGAGTGCGGCGGCACTTTGAACGCATCCCGGGCAGTGTGTAACGTTCATAGTCTGTGATGTGTCGGGCCGTAGCAGAAGCGTCTCAGTGGGGAAGGGCTTGGTTCATTTCGGCTCTAACACTTGATGCGGCACTCGGCCGGGGGTGCGATTTCATTACTCGATCCAGACGCCGGCGCTGAGACCGAGTGTTAGAACAACAGCAGCCCGTCTCTGAGAGAAGGGGGGGGGCAGATGTCAGCTCTCACCTACTGCCTTCATACACGGACTCTGCCTATTTATGGTAATCAGCGTGAAGCTGTGATCCACGAGTACCTCGTACAGAGCAATACAATGCTCAAGTGTGTTTGTGTGTGCTATCAATGATGTATAATAACACAAGGCCGTTCTTCAGTGAGGTATTTCTACCTTTCTATGGTCAGACTGATGCTCAGTTTAACGTACAGAGTCTCAGTGTAATGTTCTTCTTGCTCTCATCTAAAGGTAAAGGGCGCGATGAGCAGAGTCATAAGTATTAGAGCTGAAGAAACACTAATAAGACTTCAGATGGATTTAGGCTGTTTGAAAGACATTCAAAGCAGTCAGTGACTCGATACAGACCATCTAAAGAGACCACGTCCATCTAACCTACTGGGATGAACCATAGAGGTAGGTACAGACCTTAACATGAGTGCACAGGTAGAGCCGTTTAACGTCCATCCAATCAACATCTGTAAGCTTAAATGGCTGAGGTTTTAAAATTAGAATAGATTATAATAGGACAAAATCTGTCTTTTAACTCCCGAAGTCATGGCTGGACCAGACAGGTAGCAAAAGTTTACATTCCACCTTCACTGGAAATGAGACAAACAGAGGCCACACCTCCTTCACTGAAAGAGGCAGGTACAGAAGCCACACCTTCTTAACTGACAGAGGCAGGTACAGAGGCCACACCTCCTTAAGTGAAAAAGACAGGTACAGAGGCCACACCTCCTTAAATGAAAGAGGCAGGTACAGAGGCCACACCTCCTTAAATGAAAGAGACAGGTACAGAGGCCACACCTCCTTAAATGAAAGAGACAGGTACAGAGGCCACACCTTAACTGAAAGAGACAGGTAACAAAAGCTTACACTCCTCCTTCACTGGGAATGAGATAAACAGAGGCCACACCTCCTTAAATAAACCTAAATAAACAGATACAGAGGACATATCTCCTTTACCAGAACAGACAGGCACAGAGGCCACGCCTCTTTAACTGAAAGAGACAGGTACAGAGGCCACACTTCTTTTGTGGGACCAGACAGGTACCCAAAGTTTACACTCCTCTTTCACTTGAAAACACAGGTACAGAGCCACACTTCCTCTACTGGCACTAAGAGGTAAAGGGCATACCATCTTTACTGGACCCGACAGGTGCCACACCTACTTTTTCTGACCAACAGCTAAAGGCCGTGCCCACTTCACTGGGAATGACAGGTGCAGACACCACACCTCCCTTACCTTCACCTCCCGATAAGGACAAGGACGGAAGCCACAAGATGTTAGGCCATCACACATTCTGATTTCATTATTAATTGTGATCAGATATCAGACTACTGACCAAAGGGTTGAAGGTTCACGTTCTAGTTGAAACTGTTGGACCCTCGAGCAAGGCCCTTAACTCGTCATTGTAAGATGTACGCATTGTATCAGTTCTAAGTCATTCTGGATAAGGGCGTCTGCTAAACTGGAAAAATCTGGGTCTTTGTTGGGAGGAGAGAGTCGGAGCTAAGACAAGCCAGTCACAAACAAGCTCTTCATACACAGCCTGTCTTTCTGTCATTGTGGGGACTTCATATTGATATAATTTTATTGTAGATAATTAATGCTACCCTAACCCTAACCCTAACCTTAACTTCAGTAACCTAAAGCAGATCTTTGGACTCTTTTGCTTTTCCAAAATAACTTGCCATTTTTGTAACAAAGCAGTTTTCTTTACAAGGACCAGCAAAATGTCCCCACAAGGTGAAAAAGTCAGTTTTAATCTATGCCAGGACATGTAGTTCCCACAATGACATATAAACACACACACACACACACACAAACACACAAACACAAGCCCACATCCTCTATCATATGACTTCTGTTGGAGCTGTGAGGACGAAAACAAAGATCTTCTGTGTGCCAGTGACTGCTGAGGGATGAGAAGACAATTCACTCATCCTACACAGATACACACACATACACTTTTTGTCTTTCTATTATTGTGACTTTCTATTGGCATAATATCACCGCAGCTAATGCTAATCATAACCTAAACCTGCCTCAACCTAAACCTAATTTAAACCTCAGTAACCTAAAGCAAATCATTTGGCTCAAATCAAAAGACAGTTTCAGTTTCAAAAGGTAAAACAGATAGATCTCTTTGTCCTTGTGTGGACATTTGCCTCCCCCCTACACACACTCACACGCATGCACACAAGTATTTAAAATATGTACTTGGTGTAATTTGTATTTGATGGTTGTTGTATCCTGTATTTCCATAGTGACCTGACAAAAAACAGCTAAATACTCAGCAGCACTGATGAAAGACTCATAGAAGACCACAGATAAAATACCATCTTAAGAGTATGTTAAGCCAGAATAGCCATGTTGGTTCTCAAACTAAACCACCACCAGACCAGCATTAACCAACATGAACCAGCAAAAGATACAGACTAACCAGCATAAACCAGCAACAAACAACCTTGAACCAGAATAAACAAGCACCAGATGAGAACTAAGCAGTGTAAACCAGTTAAGCAATAACCAGCATAAACCAGCACCAGACCAGAACTAACCAGTATAATAACCACCTGAACAGCAACAGACCATGCCTAAACCCACATACTAAGATGTTCCTCTGCTGTTCCTCTGATGTTCCTCAGCTCCACTCAGGTTGTTTCCGTCCTTAGCCCCACCATGACTCTGTTTATCGGACTAAATAATGATATGATGATATGATATCATATGATATTCATATTTTTACGTTATATTATTCAGTATGTTATTTATCTGTTAATATTTACTTGGTTTCAGTTTTTTGAAATATTACTACAAACTTATTTAACTAGATAAATTAGTTTAATTCTTACATTTATCATCAAAGCCACCCAAGCTTATCGGGCCCCTTTTTGAGTCTTGGTCCTCCCAAGGTTTCTTCCTTATAACATTTAGGGAGTTTTTCCTTGCCATTGTCACCCTAGGCTTGCTCAGTTTGGGACTGGCCTTAAATATTAGGAGATAATCCAAAATTGTAAAGCTGATTTGAGACAATGCTCCATTGTAAAAAGCACTATAGTAATAAATCTGACTTGACTTGACTAACTGGCATAAACAAGCAACAGAACAACACTCACCAGAAATAACCAGCATAAACCAGCACCAGGTGAGCACCAGTATAAAGCAGGAAGAAATAAGCAATAATCTGCATTAACCAGCACCAGACAAGACCAGACTAAACAAGTAGTAGAACAGTATTCACCAGACGAAACCAGCAGCAGACCAGCTTCAACCAGCATCAACAACCTTGCACCAGCATAAACCAACAAGAGAACAGCACTCACCAGAATTAACCAGCACCAGACAAGGATTAACCAGCATAAACCAGCACCAGAACAGGACTAACTAGAATTAAACAGCACAATAACAGGAATAACCAGTTTAAACCAGCACTAGACAAGAACTAATCTGCATAAACAATCACCCGGTGAGCACTATGACCCAGCACCAGATAAGCAAAAATCTGCATAAACCAGTACCAGACCAGGACTAATGAGTATAAACTAGTACTAGACCAGGACTAACCAGTATAAATCAGTACCAGACCAGAACAAACCAAAATAAATCAGTACCAGACCAGGACTAACCAGTATAAATCAGCACCAGACCAGGACTAACCAGTATAACTTAGTACCAGACTAGGACTAACCAGTATACATCAGCACAAGACCGCTAACCAGTTTAAATCAGTACCAGACCGGGACTAACCAGTATAAATCAGTACCAGACCAGGACTAACCAGTATAAATCAGTACCAGGCCGGGACTAACCAGTATAAATCAGCACCAGACCGGGACTAACCAGTATAAATCAGCACCAGACCACTAACTAGTTTAAATCAGCACCAGACCAGGACTAACCAGTATAAATCAGCACCAGACCGGGACTAACCAGTATAAATCAGCACCAGACCGCTAACCAGTTTAAATCAGTACCAGACCGGGACTAACCAGTATAAATCAGCACCATAGCATGGAACTAACAGTATACAGTCGCACCTACGGTACTAACCGTAATAAATCAGCAACTAGACCAGGACTAGCCCAGTATAAATCAGCACCAGAACCACTAACCAGTTTAAATCAGCACCAGAACCAGGACTAACCATTAAATCAGCCCATCACGGGACTAATTAATAAAATCAGCACCATACTCTAACCACTTAAACAGTACCAGGCCCGGACTACCAGTATAAATCCACCAGACCATGACTAACCAGTATAATTCAGTACCAGACCACTAACCAGTTTAAATACATCAGTACCAGACCATTACTAACCAGTATAAATCAGCACCAGACCGGGAAACTAACCCGTATAATCACCCCCCCACCAGACCGCTAACCAGTATAAACCATACCAACCCGGACTAACCAGTATAAATCAGTACCAAGACCAGGACTAACCATATAAATCAGCAACCAGACCGGGACTAACCAGTAAAAATCATCACTAGACCACTACCCCGTTTAAATCAGTCACCAGACCGGACTAACCCAGTAAAAATCAGCACCAAACCACTAACACCTGTTAAATCGCACCAGACCAGGCCTAACCAGTATGATTCGCACCAGAAACCGGGCTAACTCAGTAAAAACTCCGTACAGACCAGTTTAACCAGTAATAAATTGAGTACCAGACCACTACCAACCAGTATTATCAAGCAACAGACGGACGAACCAGTATAATCAGTACCAGACCGCTAAACCCGTTTAAATCAGCACCAACCAGGACTAACCAGTATAAATCAGCAGCACCAACCGGGACTCGCAGTATAACTAAGCACCCAACCGCTAACCAGTATAAACCAGACCAGAAAACCCGGGACTAACCAGTATAAATCAGTACCAGAACCAGGACTAACCCAGTAGAAATCAGCACCAGACCTGGACTACCGTATAAATCAGCACTAACCAACAACCCGTTTAAATCAGCAGCCAACAGGACTGAACCATTATAAATCAGCACCAACCACTAAAACCCGTTTAAATCAGCACCATACATGGCCTAAACCAGTATATATCATCACCATACGGACTACCATATAAATCAGTACCAGACCAGTTATAACCATATAAATGAGTAACCAGACCACTAACCAGTATATATCAGCACCAGACCGGGACTAACCAGTATAAATCAGTACCAGACCGCTAACCCGTTTAAATCAGCACCAGACCAGGACTAACCAGTATAAATCAGCACCAGACCGGGACTAACCAGTATAAATCAGTACCAGACCGCTAACCAGTATAAACCAGTACCAGACCAGGACTAACCAGTATAAACAAGTACCAGAATGCTAACCAGTATAAGTCAGCACCAGACCAGGACTAACCAGCATGAATTAGTACCTGACAACCATGAACCTTACAAATTTGCTTGAACCAGTACTGACACTGTGTGAATTTTAGCAGGATTTTGTTTTATACCATTCATTACCTAAATATACTTTAACTCAGCTCTTCTTCACGTGTGCATGCTGCCATATTTGCACCATGTTATCCATGTAACACCGAGTCTTTCCACTGTAGGAAGAAATTCCCTGCAGTCTTTCTCCTCTGGTGTCCGATAACTCGGATGGGAGTTCCCTCCTGCCAAATGCTAATGCGACAATTCAAAACAACTTCCTACAGCCTGTAATAGCTCATTGTTAGAAAAAAACACATTTTAATTAAAGACCACTTACTCTTTATCTGACTTACACCGAGACTGCAGATCTAAACACGGCTTTTGTGTTGTGCCGTACACGGGCGTCTGTAAATTCGACAACGTCCCCCGGACCTCCTGCAGCACCATAGCGGCAACCTGGATAGCGAACGCTAATACACAGTGTTAGCTCCTAAGTGCCACATCTGTCTCAAGCGACAGTCAATTTACACTGTGGTATTCTAACCTGATTTATTATAGCGTGATGTATTTTAGAGACTCTTTTATCTGGAGTACAAAAGTGCTGACAGGAACCAGAACATCCAATTTGGCTGCAGCCCAAACCAAAGCAGCACAAAATATAGTTATCAGCAGCGATCTCCGCAGGCCTTACATGGTCACAAGTGGGATTTTCTTTGTCTAGTCATTGCATTTTCATGCATTTTAGCCAGATAAAATGAGCCTAGCTTTTATTAGTACCAGGCAGGGACACCATCAGACTCATTCAAATTGTGGAGGTAAAAAGTAAATTTGATCTCGTTTTTCTGAGCAGAACTACCGGACATGCTACGCAAATTCACTGCAGGCACTACATTTCCCATGATGCCCGAGCAGCGCTTTCAGTCTGAGCCAGTTCCTTTCGGTTTTTCTCATGGAGTAATAGACATCTGCAAATAATTATAAAAACATCAGCCACACTGCAAACTTCAAATTCGTTTCTAAGCGCATTTTCACTCGGCGCACTTGCTTAAACTTGTGTGACTCAAGCCACATGACTCATGAGTCATGATTCAGTACGCAGTGATTCAGTGATTCAGATTCACAACAGCTCTCTCAGTGCAGATCTGCGCTGTGTTTGTGGTGTTTTCCTTTATTTTTACATCTACAGTACTGTACTCTTAGTGCAAATAAGTCTCCATGGGTCCTAAAAAGGTTAGTAATAAGAGCCAACCGAAAGGAAAACAGAAACTGAATCCTCCAGAACACAGGCTGCAGAGATCACCTCTGCGAGTAAGTATTTTGCTTTTACTTTTTCAATCCATTGCTCGCCAAATGACATAAGATTTTTCAACACTTTATTCTAGAATAAGCTTTGTGTTAATGATGTTAGGTAGCTGTAGGTTAATGTAAGTGTTGATGTGGAATCGGCTCCTCTATGATGCAGTACAGACGATATTAAACTCATCAGTTCATGATCCATTTAGCTCATGATGGATTTGTTGAACATATCAACACTTCAATCAGGGAGCCTTATACAGGGGGATTTGTTGGGGGTCTGGAACGAATTAATTCCATTTACATTCTTCCCTAAGGGGAAAATTTTAATTGTAATTGTGTGAAAAATAAATCATTTAAATTGGCTACTAACAAACTACATGCAACCAACCCTATTAGATAGTACCAAAATTGTATCCTGTGTCTCGTATCCATAGAAACAAGCAGAACAAACCAATAAAACTTGCAAACTGTGCCCCCAACAAGTTGTCATTGTTTATTCTCGCTGGCTTGTGAATGATGTAATATGTAGAAAATACCCAGTGGAGCACCTTAAGACCTCTGTATTATTATTATTATTATTATATTACTATTACTAAATGTTAGATTTTATAAGATCCATACCACGGTCATAACAAACCAGCACACATAATTTTTTAGGGTCTTTCTGACTGTGTAACAATCGTCTTACACTTTCCATGCCCATGTCATCGAACCCATAACCGGCAGTAAAGGGCACAAGGCGGGAACCAAGCCTAGACAGGGGGCCGGTCCATTGCAGACCACACACACACAGGCACATTTAGGCTGCGTTCAGACAGCAAGCCCAACTCTGATCTTTTTTGTCAAATGTGACACAGATGCGCTATTTTGAATCTGAATCTTTCATATGTGGTACTGAAATCCGATACTGATCCGGTACACCGCAGTGTGACTCAGACTAAGCAGCCAGATCAGAATTCGTACGACTTTCATACGATGTCATTCCGACTTGATGTTCGTCATACATGCGCTGAGGAGGAGGAAAATGAACGAGAGCAGTGAGGGAGGTGTCCAGTGGTGGGAGAGTGAAATAACAGAGCTCATAAATATTTGGGGTGACGTCTCCGTGCAAACAGATTAGACAGCACACGCCATGTTTGAGGAAATTTCTTAAGAAATGGCCAAACCTGGCACGGACGTGGCTACACTGCCACAGGAAAATAAAAAGCTCAAAAGGCAAAGTTTAAAGAAACCAAGGATGCAAGTACCTGTTACTGTTGACATTTTGATTTTACCTCTGGACGAGCGGGTCATGTGAAGCGTTTGCGCAGGAGTGTCAGTTTCGGGACTGTTCAGATGAATCTCTGATATAGGCCACGTTAAAAAGAGAACGTGAACAGCCTAAAAACAGAATCGGATTTGGTGACAAAACACTGTCTGCTGTGACTGTAGCCTTACAGACGGAACTGGACCTAGCACACGTCTTAGGAATGTGGCAGGAAATCCACATAGACATGGGGAGAACATGCAAAATATACCCCAATAGCTATAACCAATGAGTGATGAATGAGTGCTTATGTTAGAGGTGGAACCCGCCCGGTCCTGGAACGAGAAAGGAATTTTCCCATAAGAAATAATGAACGCAGGCTCCCGCTCTCCGAATATTCACTATCCAAACCATTTTTAGGGGACATTCAGATAGCAGGGTTTAACTGAATCCTGTTTCTCACATCCACTGTCCCTTATCGGTGCCTTTGTTTTGTTTACCTACACCAGCTCTTAGCAGGGTTTGAGTCCGATTATTTTCTTGCGCTGTAGCCAGAATATCCTAAGGAAATCTGTACTGAGGAGAGCACAAAGCATGTGTGTAAGTCACTCTGGAAAAGATAGGTTTCTAAATACCTTGAATATAAAGTAACTGCTTCGCTAAGCACTAGTACACCCGCGTGATCACGTCACTGAACTTCACAACTACCTCCGTCTTCACTCCGGTCCTCCACGCAATGCTAGCCTGGTTGCCCACCGAGCTTCCTTTCAAACCCTCCCGTGAGGCTGCTTTGGATTCCGTCCAGCCTAATGGCACCGTGTGGAGACCCGACGCCCCAGATCTCCACCTGACATGACTGGTGTGTGTAATTATATGCTACGGCTCAGGAGCAGGCCGCTTGATTGCTTGTAACGATTAGATGCGCATTGACATACATTAGCTCACCAGATGCTGTCTCTATCAACACACAGCCATAAACCAGAGGCTCTGCTAACCGACCGCTTACCTCACTACTCATAAAAACGCTGGCTTTTACTTCGTTCAGACCTTCTTTATTACCGTGCATCGTTTGCAGCCACAATTGGATATTAGAAAGTGTTTTGTGGAGAGTGAAGCAAGTATCTGCTGTATTCTCAAACTTTGTTTAGCATTGCTAACCCACTGGAGCAACCTGAAAACAAATAGTGCTTAAGCAGTGGCTCAAAATCGTATTATTCTCAAACAGTTGCTCATCTTTTTGGCATTGATAGCCAGTTAAAAGTCCAAAACCTTCTTAACCTTTTATCTTAAACCTTAAACCTACCCAGAGCAGCCTGAAAGCCTGAAATCAAATGTTAGCTGATCCTTTCAGCTAAACCTTCTTACCTTATTATTCTCATACATTAGCTCTGATCTGTTTAGCATTGCTACCTAGTGGAAGAACAAAAAATCACTATACAGTGGTACCTCGGTTCCACCTCAGAACTTGGAGAATTCGGTTCTCGATGCATTTTGACTAGAAAATGTGTCTCGGTTCTCGTCATCTGCTTGTTACTCGGCGCACTTGGTTAAACCTGTAGTCGAGTCGTGCGACTCATTAAACTCGATTCACGATTCATGAGTCACGATTCAGTACACAGTGATTTAGCCTTGCTACCCCGAGGAAGATCTGAAAATCACTATATTATTAAACTTTAGCTAATCTTTTTAGAATTGCTAGCCACTGAAAGACTTCGATTTCAATTTCCGAGGTTCCACTACACTCTTTTTGAATTGCTTTCTACTCCGTTCTTTATTGCTTTATTGATTCCAGTCTTATTAGAACCTTTAGCCATTTGTCTAAGCTACTCCTTACAACGATGTGGTGGCATTTCAGTTGCTTTTACTAGTCCTGACGGTTATTATGCTAGGTTTGAAATTGCTGCTGGGTTTTTAAAACTTCTTTCCAAAGAAACATCTTCAGCACACATCCACACTGCACAGTAATCTCTCTGTAACCATAATATGACTTTTCCAACTCATATTCTCTCAATCTTCATATCCGCTTAATCCAAGTCAGGGTCGTGGGGGGCCTAACTGGCAGCACAGGACACAAGCCAAATCAATTCACCCATACACTAACTCGAGGCACATTGAGGGGAATCAGGCACTTTAGAGACAGCAGTTGACCTAACGTCTTTGGAACGTGGGAGAAACTGGAGTACATAGACTCGAAGCCCAATCGCAGGTTTTAGTTCAAAATGAAACATAAAAAGTGGTGTGTGTTCAAACGCTGGCACCTTTTCTCCATAAAGACTGGAGTTTATGGTCTCAGAACTTGTTAAAGGCTTATTAATCATTTTTACCTTATCTTTTACACACACACCTCCATCCTCTCTGGCTGACACAGACTTTTTGTGTGCTGTTGGCTGTTCCAATTTTCATTTTTCTCTTGATAAAGTACTTGTCCAAAACAGGCACCGTCGTCGAGCCAGAAGCAGTTAGAGCCACTCAAACCCTGGCTCTGATATAACGTGTGCAAATCTTGACATTTCCCTTGTAAGGAGCCTTCCCATTGCTGAGTTTCATTTTGAAAAATATGCTGAAGCGCTCAGAACTTCCTCTGAATATCGCACTTTGGAAGGCGGTATCATTTAATCATCATTACAGCAAGCCTTTTTGCCAGTTCAGTATTCCTCAAGTGCAAAATGCAGCTTATGCGGTAGGCACAAAAATAAGCAGGGTTAAAAAATAATTGACCTGAAGCTCCAGGTCACACAGGTCAAGTAAGAGCCTTGTTGTTTTTATTTACCACGATGTATAATTAGTCTGAGGTCGCAGTGGGTGACATTACAATGTCTGATTTACATTAGTGTAAAGCCGGAACAAAAAAAACATGTTGTAATGCCTGAATATAAAACATTTATAAGAACAAAATATAGTGGCAAACAGGGGAGTTTCTAGATTGCTTGTCGTACTGGGGCTCACATAATTGAGAGGGCCCCCTGTGTGCCAATCAGTCATGAGGGCACAACTGTGCATAAAAAATAATTCTGTTAAACACGAAATAGATTTAACACTAAAGTGAGCACTGATTGGTCAGTGGGTTTGGGCTCTTGTGTTCTTTTTCAAAACTTGATGTGTGTTTTTTCGTCTGTAAAAATCAGACTCGGTGTGAAATTTGCCTTTACGACAAATTCAACTCATAAATCGAGGAGTACCTGTATATTTTTTCTTGTTCTACCCTTACATCAAGGTCATGGGGGGCTCTGGAAGGGGTCTCTGTTGCTGTGCACAGGAATGCTCCCCTGTCTGGCCTCACCTCCCTCAGACATGGCAGGTATGTGTCTGTTTCTTTCTTTTTTCAGCAATAAGCTTTTTCTGTCCTGCTTCTGTGAAGTGACCTTGAGACTGTGAAAGATGCTATATAAATAAAACTCACTATTATTATTGTGTGATGCCCAACCCAACCGGAAGGCACCACTGGGACTCAAACCTGGGTCACTGCAGTGATGGGCTAGTGATGGGAAATGCTGCTGCGCCACCTGAGTGCCTGAGTAATGTTAGATGCATTATTTCTTTGGATATTAAATCTTTATTAGCGAATAGGAATTTCAAAATGATATATATACAGGTAAGCGCCATTTAACGGACATCAATTGAACGTCCGTTAACTTTAAGGACTGAGGTTAAAAATTCTAATAAATTATAATAAGCAATAGAAATCTGTCTGTTTAACTGTGGACGCTGTGGCTGTAAACAGCCATACATCTTATTTATACCAGACTTTGGTGTTTCATTTACATTTTTTGTTTAATTTATGTTCTTGAATATTGATTTACTGATTAAGTGGGAACAAGAAGAGATCTGAAAAGGAAAAGTTTGTAGTCTACTTAAAGGTTTAAAGGTGATACTGAATTGCCTGTTCTGAAATTTGTGTTTCTTCAACTGGACGCATTCCCTCTTGCTTGTGTGCAGCCAGTGAGGTAGTTTTATGTTCATATTTTGGTTCTACATTGTGTGTGTAGGTTAAGAATCACAGTGTTGTGTATTTCCTGGAAGGAGTGATGTGCAGAACAGTTCAGGTTTCGGATGCTGTGTCTCTTTTCAGCGGTATCTCTGACACATATATGTATTATTTGCGCACATTTTTCTTCTGATATAAAATACCCTTTATATTTACATTACAGTAGCTTAAAAGGACTATGTGACTATGGTAATGTCCAGTCAGCGCCCATTTTGGTCCCTGTTTCACAGAACGTAATGCAGCCATTAAATGGTGCATACCTGTATAAATACACATAGCACAGGTGTCTATAAAGTAAGTCCCACATTAATACATGTTTTACTCACCAAACAACATACATGAGCGGCTGGTTTCAGATTTATATGAAGCACGATTTAGTGAGAGACGAACATGTTGACCGGACATTACCATAGTCATATCATCATTTACTTGACACACGGCGTTATTTTAAAAAAGAATATAAATTAAAACATAGTATGAAAACATGTAGTACAATATTGTCATTCTTGTCTGTGTATCTTTTATAAAGTTTGAAATGCTTACCGAAAACAAAGGGAGTGGAATGTTACCATGTTGTGTTCTGCCTTCAAGACTGCAATTCTCTTTTCTGTCAGCAGGTGTCACAACTGTTTGCTCGTTCATGTTTTTGTCATAAAGATGCAAATAAGATATATTATTATTATTATTATTATTATTTAAGACCTTGGATGTTATGTTCGCACCAATATCTTATAAATTTAGTATAAGGTAGAATAATCGATACTTATTTCAGGTGGAATTAGACACTAAATAATGCAGTCCTGTTACTGAGTCTTAGACTGTACTGAACAGATTCACTCACTTTTTTATATGAAATCATGTAAATGGTCACACGTCTCAGTAATCCCCCGAAAAGGTGTATCTGAGCTAAAATTATGGCTCTGAGATGGCCCTGGCCCTGAGATGGCCCTGGCTCCCCCTGCTCCCTGAACTGACCTTAGTCGGTATGTGATTGACTAAAATAACAGCTGTGCATTCATGAACCATGAATTATGTCATTTCTTTATTGAATATTACATACATTTCTCTGAAACAAAACAATAAAACGACCTTGGATGGTGATTATCAGAACATCTTCCACTCAATTACTGCATGAAAGCCACAAAAAGCTGCAGTAATGCTTCAGAGTATCAAAACATCCACTTACATTAGGCTAATGTTACCCAGAAATCATGTGATCCTGCTGATAATGGAGCACAGCAGTGGGAGTTCGGGCACATCCACAAAACACCTCGGCATATCTGAGAGGGAGAGGATCAATACTAACATGGTGTTACTCTATTGGTTCATGGTAACTATGGTTACGATCCATTAAATCAATATTATTCCATGAAGTCCATGAAGTTGTCCTATAGATTCATGGTATAAATGGTTACAATCGATTAGATCATTATTAACATGATATTACTGTAGCGGTTCATGGTAACTATGGTTACGATCAATAAAATCAGTATGTCCATGATGGTACTTACAGGTTTGTGGTAACTATGGATACAATCGATTAAATCATTATTATCATACAGGTTCATGGTAACTATGGTTACGATTGACTAAATCAGTATGACCATGATGTTACTGTAGAGGTTCTTGGTGACCATGGTTACAATCGATTAAATCTTTACTAATATGATGTTACTGTATAGGTTTTACTGAGACAGTTCATGGTAACTATGGTTACGATCGATTAAATCAGTTCTGCCATAGAGTTTCTGTACAGGTTCATGGTAACTATGGTTACATTAATTGTTATCTATATTTCCATGGGTTTTCTGTATGTGTCCACCATCCACGATACACCCCTGTCTCTGCCCGGACTATTTCCAGGCACTTAGCAGAAGGAAATTTGTTGTCACGGCACCCATTACGTGTCCTGCCATGGACAGCCAGACACTGTCACCTTCGTTTGCAGGGGTGTCGTGAATGAGAAACCTGGACTCTTAGGGACTGGAGCCGACTTTCATGACAAATCCAGGTTCTGTTTGGGATGCAATGAGAGTCGGGTTCAAGTATAGAGGCCTCGTGGTGAGCACTTCAATCCTGCCTTTGCTGTGGAGCGACACACTGCCCCAACTGCTGGTGTGATGATCTGGGGAGCCATCGCATATGACAGTCGGTTACCCATAGTTGTGATACAAGGGACACTAACAATTCAGCGATATGTGCAGGAAATCCTGCGGTCACATGTGTTGCCTCTCATGGCAGGGCTTCCAACTGGCCTTTTTCAGCAAGATAATGCTCACCCACACAGCAAGGGTTTATCAGGAATGTCTCCTCCAGATTGTAACACTTCTTTGTCCTGTCCGGTTGCCAGATTTATCACTAACTGAGCATTTATGGGACTCGCTGGGACAAAAGCTCAGCAACCTACGAGTGTGGAGGATCTACAGGCCCAGCTGCAACATCTGTGGGCAAATGTGCCACAGGAAACCATACAGAATTCATCTCATCTTGCATCCAGACTAGAGGCAGCCTAACAGGATAACTAGAGCCTCCTTTCAATTGTACAATTTTCCCGAATACGCTTTTCTTTCGCTCTAATATTGTAATCACTTACATATAAAGTTTCAGTCGATCCCAACAACTCCTTCTTGGTGAGTTATTGTTTTGTCAGTGAGTGTAAATCAGTACTAAACTGTAATAGTTTACTGTGCATAATTCACAATTATTGGACCAGTTTTTGAGTTGAGTACTGTAAGGAATAAAACACAAGCAGTTGGAGATATGTTAAAGTCTTAAGCAAAGGTTTGTGCACCCTTGGTCATGTAGGGTCGATTGTTTTTGTTGATTTTACCAATAACAAGGTGTAACACAATCACTGTCATTTAAATATGACACATTTCTTGCATACTTTAATACAAACTTTAATGCAATACTGGAAAAACATCTTTCTCCTTTTCCTTTTTAGAAACAGTTGCCCCACAACAGTGTTGTCTATTACCCTTATGACCAATCAGAATCAAGAACTCAAGAGTAGTTATGTAAAACTGTAGCAAATCTACTGTAATAATGATGGTACAGCAAATAAGACCCAACTTATCTCTTGACCCACCCCTTATATTCTACACTTCTTTCTCTTGCCCTCTCTTCCTTTTCGAATGCTTGGACCTCCGCCCCTCTGTCCTCTCTGCTTCCCTTATGCAGGTGCACACACACTCACACCCAGAAGACCTTTGGCAGAGCAGTATTCCACCTAATAACTGCCTCTTTAATGATTTAATGAATTTTTCTTGCAGGAAAATGGCATTCAGGTACAGACGGGACGATGTACAGACTCACAAACGAGTAAACACAATCGAACAAACACCAGTGCATGCTGAGTTGGTATAGGCTATCACAGAGGCACCCTCTTTCCCTCTCTATGTCTCTTTATCCATACACTCTGTCAGCCCTGATGATAATCCTGAGATGCCACCCAAAATGCTTTGAAGTGTCTAATCTGACCCTGGAACGGCGAGAGCGAGGGAACGGAGGACCAAGGGAGGGGTGTTTGACTCCTCTACCAGCCATCGCTCAACATCACCTCCTTCGCCATGGAGGAAAAACAGCATCCTCCCTCCATAGATGCTCATTAGCATGTCGTACCTCCACACACACCACACACACACCAAGGGCAATCGGAGAGCAATCTGAGCGAGACAAATCCGATGCCGTGTGCGGCTGTGGGAAGATGAGGAAAAAGATCAGCCTCACCGTGTGTTCACCATCCATTCAGGATCTGCAGGTGAGCCTTCAGACAGGGTGTGTACGAGCCGTCCTCCCGCGTCTCCAGCAGCCTCACATCTCTCGAATGCACACACACACACACTTGCACACACGTTCGCAAGCCGCTCTAGGCTTTTTCCGTCCCCTTCCTGTTACAGCCTGTGTGCTGTTTCCTCTATGGTTAGCTCCAAGGCAGTTAAGAGATACTGCAGCGATGGGGGAGGAGGGCGTGTGTGTGTGTGTGTGTGTGTGTGTGTGTGTGTGTGTGCGCGCATGCATGCATGTATGTGTGCTCGTGTGTGTGCGTTCGGTAATGGGCGTGCAGGAAAGAAACCGAGGGAGGAGTCAGAGGCACGTAGAAAAAGGACAAGAAGATACAGGATTGAAGCAACACAGAGAAAATACAGCGATGAGGCTGAAATCCTACAAGAGGAAAGATGGAAGGTGTGTGTGTGTGTGTGGGTGGGTGTGGGTGTGTGTGTGTGTGTGTGTGTGTGTGTGGGTGTGGGTGTGGGTGTGGGTGTGTGTGTGTGTGTGTTTGTGTAATAGAAAAAGAGCCCAATGACTGTGTTTACAGATGTACCATAGTCCTGCTGCTCCTCGGTTGTGATTTCATTGATGGCTGAAAGAGCATTTCATAGAGAGAGAGAGAGAGAGAGAGAGAGAGAGAGAGAGAGAGAGAGGGATGGAGAGAAACTGAGGGAGGGGTAAAAGCAGAAGGGGAGGGTAAATGGTTGATGGCAGGGGGGGGTGGAGAGCATTGTTTTTGTGCCAACTGCTCGTGCATATGAAGTGCCACTTCCTTTCCAGGCAATGCTCCTGTGCAACAAATAACACAATACATCTTGCTAAGGGAAGAATGAAGAATGAAGAATAAGGAGGAAGAGCGGTATGAGGAAAAGGAGGAGGAGGAGGAGGAGGAGGATGAACAGGAGTGGAGAGTAGCAATATAAGAAGGAAAAGAGAAGAGAAGCAGGAGAGTATGAGAAAGAAGATGAAGGAGAACAGGGAAAGTGTGGAAAGGGGGAAAATATGCAAAGGAGGAGGAAGATCCGTGGAAGGAGGTGAAAGGAGGGCTGTGAAAAGTGTATGTACAGGAGGCAGAAAAAACTGACATGCATAAGAAGTAAGACAAGGTAGAGAATGAAACGAACGAGGCCGAAGAAAGCAACGAGAAAGAAAAGAATGAGAAGGAAAGAAAGAAAAACAGGAGAGAGAAAGAAAGCTACAAGGCAAGACGATAGAGAAGAAGGAAACTATGGAGTAAAGCAGCAAGAGGAGGATTAAGAGATGAGAATGGAGAAGGGAAGAAGGAAAGAAGAGAGAAGCCACAGGAAGATGTAAGGGTTACATTAAATTACGTTCGTTTTTCTGCCGACACTGAGCTGGATCTCCAGCAGTGGTACAGCCCGAGCTTTTACATCACTAATTACAGGAAAGAAGAGAAACAAAATAAAAAGAAGGCTGAAAAGCAGGACAAGAGAGGAGAAGCAACATGAGATATGAAGAGGAGATGAGGGAGTATAGGTGTGGAAAGGGCGAAAGGTGAAAGAGTATATACAAAAAAGTGAAAAAACTGAGATGTGTGAGAACTATGACGAGGTAAAGAATGAAATGAACGAGGCTGAAGAAAGCAATGAAAAAGAAAAGAATGAGAAGAGAGGAAAGCAAAAGCAAGACTGTGAGAAAGAGGAATATGCACTACAAGAATATAGAAGAGAAGGTAGAGAATGGGGAAGGTGTGTTCATGGGAAAAATATGATGTGCAAACACTAAGAAGGATCTCCAGCAGAGGTACAGCCCGAGCTGTTGAGGTACTAAGTACAGACATCTAATATAAGGAGGAGGAGGAGGAGCAATACGTGTCGCGCTGACCCCATCCTCTGACGCAAGAGGGCAGCGTCGACTCACGTTCTGGCCTGGGCATGCTTGGTGTGATCACGCAACATGAGATATGAGGAACAAGATGAGGGAGAACAAGGAAAGTGTGGGAAGGGGAAAAACATAAAGACAAGGAGGAGGAAGACAACAAGAGCAGTGGAAGAAGGTGAAAAGAGGGCTGTTAAAAATTGGACAGCTTGGGGGAAAAGGGTATGTACAAATGTCAGAAAAAACTGAGATGAGGTAAAGAATGAAAAGAACAAGGATGAAGAAAGAAATGGAAACCAAAAGACAGAAGGAAAGAAAGCAGGAGATATAAAGAAAACTGCAAGGCAAGGAGACAGAGGAAAAGGAACATATGGAATGATGGAGCAAGAGATGGAGACAAGAATGGAGAAAGGAAGAAGGAAAAAAGAGAGGAGCAACAGGAAGCTGTTTTTGTGCCGACACTAAGCTGGATCTCCAGCAGAGGTACAGCCCGAGCCGGGGCGGCACTAATTAGTGTAAATTACTGGCAGTAGAGGAACTGATGTTAGTTTAAGGTTAGAGCTCTGTTTGTTCATGTATGTGTGTGAGAAAAAAACATAATTAGTGAAGTTACAGAGAAAGCTGAAATGAAAGAAAGCAAACAAGGAAAGATAAATCACAAAAGTTACAAAGTTGAACAGAAGTGTGGGAAAGGTAAGTAGAAGGAGAAAAGACAGAGAATGATATTAGTTAAGAAAACTGAGAGAGGTAGATGGATGAGGTCAAGTTTGTCTTAATAGGCAGTTTAATAGAGAAAAAAATATATAATATAAGTTAAAATATAGTGCTATAAAGCCAATATTATTATTATTAGTTTGGAAGATCTGGACAGATCTCAGCCTTAGTTTGTTGGTTGATTTTCTTTCTTTCCTATTTCTGGCACAGGGTTTCCTTTTATAATTATATTTTTGTTTGTAGACGCAATTTTGGACAGCAACATTTGTTCTAATGTCCTGCCAGTTTTTCTGGTCCACCATATACTGGACTGTGAGATATACCATTGTTTTAGCAATGGTATAATGACTGTACATAATTATTTCTCGGTCTCTTTACTAAAATACAGCTAGTGCAGGAAATGTTTTCCAATTGAGCAATGCCAGCATCTGACAGCTTCATCGGGAAGCCAAGTTGACCCTTCTACAGTCTTCAGCCTGATCAGGAATGGTCTGTTTAGAAGGGCATCAGCCAAGTAAGCTGAACCATGCTTAGGCTCGGAAAGAACAGGGGAAGGCAGCAAAGGAAGAAGACAAGGAGGACGGAGAAAGAAAAGTAGATGGTTAAGGAGGAGTAAGACAAGGAGGAAGATGAAGTGGAGAAGGAGATAGAGAGGATGTTCGAGGTGGAGGACTGGCGAGGTCGATTTCTAAATCAGCGTGCGCCCACTCATAAACAACTTTTCACGCAAGCCTGGTCCATATGCCTCACTTTCAGAGCCAAAATGTTCCAGTGCTCCCGCAGATCCTCAGGTTCCTCTCCCAGTACCTCCTGCAGGACCAGATCTGAACCTGCATCCTCCCATAATCGCCTCGTCCCAGCCCAGCTGAAAACCATTAACGTCTAATCAGTGCTGACTGCACACTCCTGACATGTTTACACAGCTGCACCTTACACTTCTCACTCTTCACACAACCATGCGATTGTCTTAGCACCCACCCGTATACACCACAATGTGGCTCGTATTTAGCCCGGGCTTTGTGTGTTTATGTCTGTAGCTCGTGTATATACACTGATAATGTCGTGTTTGTATCCAGTGCAACTCGGTGCACTTGTGTTTCTGTGTCCTGATCCCCCTGCAGAGCAGGTTTCCGAAAACCAAACCGAATTCCTGCACTGATGAGGAAAGTCTGAACGGATCCGTGACGAAACAAAAATCATTTTAAACAGATAAAATCCCTTGGATGGCTGATTCTGATTAGTCATTCAGACCATATACACATATGAACTATAGTGGGTTTTTGACAAGGTTCCTTTATAGGAAACACAGCGGGAGCTCAGAAAAAGGCGAGATAGCATTTTTTTTTTTCGCAGTGCTCCTTACATTTTACTTTTATTTCATTTCAGACAGTATGAACCCGAGATATTACATATTTTGTCAAAGTTGTCATTCCTTTTCACCACACTTAAAAGATGTTTTGGCACCGAGGACACCAGGTGATTTAGTGTTTCAGGTGATATTTTGTTCCATTCTTCCTGCAAACATGTCTTAAGGTGTGTAACAGCACAGGATCATGGTCACATTTCCGTTTCTAAATTCCTGACACATTCTCTGTTGAGGACAGGTCAGGACCGTAGGCGTCCAGTACCCGTACCCTCTCCTTCCACAGCTGTGCCTTTGTATTGTGTGCAGCATGTGGTTTTGCATTGTCTTGTTGATAAATGTACAGACGTCCCTGGTAAACACGAAGGCGGCTTATGTTGCTCTAAAATCTCAGTGTACTTTTCTGCATTAATGCTGCATCACAGAAGTGGAAATGACCTTTACCAAGGGCCCTGATCCAACCCCATACCATGACAAAGCCTGGCTTTTGGACTTGTTCCTCATAACAGTCTGGATGGTCCTTTTCATCCATTTCTTCCAAAAAAAGATCTGTTATTCTGATGGGTTTGAGCACAATCCCCGTTCCCACTGTATGATGGTCCATCCCAGATGACCCCGAGCCCAGAGAAGCCGACGCCGCTTCTGGACATGGGTATAACATAAGGCTTCTTTTTTAGCACAGTAACGTTTTAAGTGGCATCTGTGAATGTAACTCTGTATTGTAGAGCTTGAAAAGGTTTGATAAAGGAATCCCTTGTCCATGTGGTTCTATCAGCTATTGATGAATGATGGTTCTTGATGCAGTGCCGTCTGAGGGAGCGAAGATCACCCCTCTTCAGCCCTTTATACACTGAAATTCCTCCAGATTCTGAATCGTTTAATGATATTATGCACTGTAGAGGAAGAAATATGAAAATCTCTTCCAGTCTTTTTTGAGAAACATTGTTTTTAAATGTTTCAATCATTTTCTCACAAATTTGTTGACAAACTGGAATCTTCTGCCAAGCCTCTTTTGTACCAAATCATGATCGCAATCACTCATTGACATCAAATAAGAAAACCTGATGTTCCTGAGCTTCAGGAAGTCTCCTTTGAAGGAGTTGGACAGAGATTTCCTTCAGCGTGGCAGGAGCTTTTCACGGATGAGAAAAAAACAATGTAGTAATAAAGACGCAGTAAGAAGATGAGTCTGAGCTTAATCCTCTGTGTTTGTGTAATTAGAGAGTTTAATTCCCCTTTTAGAGGAGAAAAGGATCTGCTTCCACTGTCAGCACAGTGATTCTCCCTCATGTCAGAAGAACATTAGAGCCGAATATTGATCAAGTGTTTCATCAATGTGGAACCAAGTCCTGTTTAATTATTCATTCATCAGACACTTTTATTGAAAGCGACTTACAAATGAGACGGAACACAATCCGAGCAGAGCCGAAGGTCTGAGGTCTTTAAAGCCTTTGAGTAAGAAGTTCGTTGGCAACTGAAAAGGTTCCTTGAAAAGACAGAACGTGTGATGCTCCTGGATTATTGAAAGAGCCCATCAACGTCAGTTAATATAATAAGGGAAATATCCATACCCCTGAATTGGATCAAGCAGGTGAAGAAAAAAAAAATTAATTCATGAATGAATAACATAAAATATTAAATGAAACACACCTTGGGTTCCTGCATCCCTGCAAGAGTTCCTTTAAAGGAGAAACTCCTGAAGCTCCTGGGTTCTTGAAAGTCAATGGCAGGACACGTAATGGGTGCCGTGACAACAAATTTCCTTCTGCTAAGAACCTGGAAATGATGGTCCTGGCAGAGACAGGGGTGTGTAGTGAAGGTGTGTCTGGATGGTGGATAACCAAACTCTGGGAGCTGCTACTGGGGGTCTGTCTGGGTCATCCGGAGCCTGTTCACCGTGTGTGTGCCCCCATAAAAACACTGCTCGCAACACTTCCTAACAGCTAGGTCAGAACGGCCCAGATGGAGGCAATTATTTGAAACGTCCATCCTGCTTCTCTCAGTCCAATGATGCTCCCCCTATCACAGTCTGTCAACTGGACAAAATGTCTAGCAGCAACAATCTCTCACCAAGTGGTACACTACCCAAAAGTAGCCTATGAGAGCCTTTTTATTGGGCAGCACTATAGGGAAGCACTTTTATGCCCTCTTGTGGCAAGACCCAGTGTCGAATCAGACCACACCTGTAATCATTTACATAACTACCTGAGACAGAACTGCATGCTGAATTTTGCAGCGATCTGACATTTCTATCTGGGTACGTTATTTTTTTGTCAATGAGTATAAATGTAATGTGAGGAAACATCTCATCCAGGACAAAACTCAGACACGCAAACCTATTACACCTCTCCAGAGGCGTGATACGAACTGGGTTCCCAAAGATGAGACACTCTGGTCTGGCTTCCAGGGTGCATGTTTGGTTCTGAATGCCTGTGTCTGTTTTCATCTCTTATAGTTTCATGGTTCCTTTGGGTAACAGGGGCTGGGCTTTTTTAGGACAAGCAGACTTAGGTTACCCCCATATGATGCCTGTTTGATGATTGTTTTGTTGGTTTCGCACTGGGGCTAAGGTTATGTGTGTTTACTTTCTCTTCACAATAGGAGTAAGCATGAATAACCAAAAACTTTATGACATGATATTTTGCTCTGGGTTTGTCCTGAACTTATCCCTGTTCACACAGCAGGTAAAAGTGGCCCAAATGTAATCTTTTACATCATATGTGACACAGACATGTTATTTTGGGGGGGTTTGTGAATGGAAAAAAAGAATAATTTGGGTCACTTTGCCTGCTAAGTCAATGTAGTCGATGTTTCTCAAATTTGTAAGCAAATAAATTTTCACAAACCTGAATCTTGTTTTTTTGCCTCATCATTCAACTAGTTTGACCTTTTCTTTGACTTTCTTGTGAGCGTGTGAAAGGGTTTGCGTAGATTGTGGTGACTATTCTGATAAGCAGTTTGTGCATACGTGTGTGTGTAGTTCCAGCGAAAAGGAAGCCACAGTAACCAAAGTGAATCATAACCTGAATCAGACTCGCCATCACATGTTCTGATCGGCTTATCACATCCAAAAACCAGCTCTCTGTTGAGAAACAGGAACCTACCAAACTATCGCACTTCACCTATTACTAATTCTGATAATGCTACACAACCAGTGTAACTTATGTACTGGCAGTGAAGCTTGTGGGATCAGGCGTGCAACAAAAAGCTTTTGTCTAAGCGTCCTATTAAAACAATGGGTGCAAGATGATGCCATAGACCTCCAGAGACACACAGGCTTCAGTGAGCGTCTGTTAGTTCTGTGTTAGGAGATGGAACACAGCGTTAGAAGGTTTGAGTTTAAGAAAGGAAAAGCACAATATTGCTGTGACATTTTTGATCGTTTGTATTGGGAATATACTGAATTCCACCAAGGTTAGTGAATAATATAAACACTTCATTTAAATTTTAATGAAATCGTGAGTGAAGCCATGCATCTCATGTACTGTAGTCTGAAAGCAATCGCTTGTGTGAGTTTCACTGTATATATATATATATATATATATATATATATATATATATATATATATATTAAGAGATACACTTTCAGATGTTGGTAACCCAGTTTGAATCACCGTTGGAAATAATAAATCGTGTAGGGTGTGTAGCCTCTGTCCCTTACAAATCAGTTCATTACGAATCATATAATCAGCAGTACCATGGTATGGGATACCACGGTATTTAAAAATGGTGACGGTATTTTACATTTCTGCTTCACGCACTGGATTTACTTAAAGCACCGCTAGAGCAGGCAAAAGACAGCCGATGCTCAGACAAGGAAGCTGTTATTGACACATAACGATCGCTAGATGGCGACATTGGTTACAACATCAAGATCAAACCAGTCTCCGTTTCCGTGTTTATATTCGGTTTAGAGAGGTTATTAGTTTAGAACGCTTTTCCATCTTTAAGCGTAATATTCTGATTATTTATTTATTTCTGGCATTACAAACACAATATGAATCAGACTTGAGTGGTGCTGGAGAATAGGCTGTTTCAGTTCTGAATTCCTCCGTCTCCATGAAATTATTGCATGATGTAGGCCTATTTGAAATTATTTATTTATTTATTTGACAAAGGATGAAGTGGGTCGAATGTGATTGAAACTTAAACCATTTTTAAATGTTATAAATAGGCTGTCCATTGACTTGCTTCCTATCTTAACCTTTATATCTTCGTGTAAGCTTAATAACTGATATCTTTCTTTAATGTTTAGCTCTCAGTGTCGCCAAAATGCTACTGATTAATGAATATATTGATTATAGCAGCCCATCTATGCCTTCACATCCTCTTTAATCACCCACAAATTGCCCTGAAAGGATATTATATTGAATATCATACCAGTAATGTACACCCCAAAATCCCGCTCAATAGACTGTCCTTAGTTTAGAACGCAAACCATCAGTCATAAATCATACCACGAGTTGCATATTGTGTTATTCCGTGTTAATGCCTGCTATTGCTTGCCTCTTTTGATTGGTAAGTGGTCAGTGAGAGTCGTTCTAATTGTTTTATTTTTGTAATAAAACATGTAAACACTATCATTTATATAGTCTAACGTTTATCATCGTCGTCCCATCAAGGCACCCAACCCTAATCAGCAACACTTGGAATGAAAAGCTCTTTAAAGATAATCTTTTGAAACATTAGGGGTTTAGGTCAGGTGACTGTGGAGGAAAGTCCATGACAGTCAGCATTTCTTGATCTTCTGGTTTTTGAGTAGTAAGTGAAAAAGGTTTGAGGTGTGTTTTGGGTCCTTATCTTGCTCTGCAGTGTGAATCGTTTGCTCCATAAAGATCCAAAAAGGCATTATTATCACCAGTGCTCTCGTTTGGCCTCAATGTACTTTGTGCTATAGTAGTAATGCACATTCAGTATTACAACATTACTTATAATGCAGTTTCTACCGGATGTTTCAAACCAAGATTAAATCTGAGCCAAAAAGCAAAGCTGCACTGCTACGTGAAGATCTGCACCATCAGTGACGAACAGATGAATCACAGAGATCTTTTGATCAGGCAGGAAGCTGAGGATTAGACGGAACCCCGTTTACTGAGTCTTTTTATTATTCAGTATAGCACCGATCAGATCTCTCTACAGCTCCCTCTCTCTCTAACTCCCCCTCCCTGATCACCCCTGTCGTCTCCTAGCTGTCTCTCCTCTCTCGTTTCTGTAGCTCCTTGCCTCCTGTCTGCTTAATCCCTAATCCTGAGTAAATCAGGCAGGAGGAACAGTGCAGCTTTGATCAGGCTCCTGTCTTAGCGTTGTTTGTAGTGTCACTGATACCTGTCATGCTCAGGAGCTCCCAGCATGTCCGACCGGGCCAGAGCCAAAACCGTAAGATTAACCATCTTCATCAACAAGGAGTCACGAACAAGCCAGCTGAAAAAGAGATCTATGTTACAGCAGTCCTTACTTCATTACTGAGAGCTAAGTAGGATTAACACTACCAGATGATTAGATACTAGCTGTGCGGTGTAATATGTGCCATTAATAACACAGACGGGTAAAACTTAGCTAGTTGATATACTATACTAACCCCAAATCAGAAAAAGTTGGGAAAGTGTGGAAGATGCAAAAAAAGTGTTCCTTACATTTACTTTGACTTTCATTTCATTGCACACAGTATGAATCCAAGATATAAACATCCATTCCTGCATTTCAGGCCTGCAACACATTCCAAAAAAATTGGGATGGGAGCAATCTAGGGCTGGTAATGAGGTTTTAAAAAAACTAAATAATCACCAAGTCACTGGAGCTGCTGCTTCTGTAGAACTAATGCTAAAAAGTCAAGTTATTCTATATAAAATATTTTTTTCTGTTGCTGGACAGAGAAACCACTCTCTGACAAAACAAACATAAGGGAAATCTTACAAAGGAGCTTGTTTGTTTTCAAACTAAAAGACATTAACACAAAATTCAGTGGAATGCAAAGACTGTATGCAGCACTAAAGGATTTTTTGTTTGGCACTGGAGCTCCCAGGCTAATGAGGAAAGAGGAAAATTGAGGTTAGGTGAAAATAAATTAGATTTTTTAAAACACATTCTCCTTACTGACTTGTACTGCAGATAAACAAAGAGGAGAAATAAACGTTGACAAACTGACTCATAGAACTAATAGAGAAAATAATACAGTTTATGATTATTATTACCAACCTATTCTAATCTACTAGCATAGTCTGTGCACAGAAAGGACTGGAAGTGAGCGGCGCTACTGCTACAGCACACACGTTTGTTTGATGACTAAAGCTCCTGCTGGCTGATTTGGAATGAATCAGGGTGTGACAGTCAGCACTCTCTCTGTTTCTGACCTAGATACCATTCAGCAGTGAATTCATCTCCCTCATCCCCCTCCCTCTCTCAGCCTTCATTCATTTTTTCCCCCACTGCACCACTCTCACCTTGTTCGGGAAATACAGCTTTGTGGACGCACAGGATGGCCTTTAAGTGCAGCATCATAACGCTGAAGTATATTGTACGAAACATGATGCATCTGAGCGAGGAATGACAAATAGATCGGGAAACTGAGGCTGAGTCGAACAAATCACATCTATGCCACAGTCCAGCAACATACTGCTAATATATCCTGCTAATAAAAACAGTAAGACCAATCAAGGCTAACGTTTGCGGTGGTTAGTGCTGGTTTACTTTGTGAGCTCATGGTCTGGCTGTTTGAACAGCAGTGTCCCAAACACAACATATGCTGGTCTTTGCTTTAGCATTGGGAACTCGAGTCACATGACTTGACTTAAGTGAGACTTAAGACTTGACACTTGCTTGACTAATAGTGTTAAAAACTCGACTTGACATTGACTTGGTATTCATTTTGTATTCAATTGAGACAGATGACTTGAAATGACTTGATTATTATTAAATATTTGATAAGTTAGACATTTTTAGGGATTTGTTTTGTTGAAATAGCAGAAACAGACTGGAAACCAGCAAAGATAAAAGTACAAATAAGCTTGTAACATGGAAGTGGCTAGTCCAAAAAATAGTGACGTTTGGATTCAAGCATTATGTTGACGAAGAAATCAGTCAAACGAGAACAGAGACATGAAAGGTCTGCGGATCAAAATCAGAGACATGATCACCACGACATCAAACTTCACTACAGACATCGCTACAAAACCCACATAGAAAAGGACGTGACTGCCCAGGAAAAAGTGTACTCTGAAATTTGACAATAGAACCATGAAGTGGCCAAATTACCATCAAAATTCATAGTAGCACTGTGAAATAATTCATGGTCAGTTCATAGTCCACCAACTTTACAATTGTACTATGACATTTGACAGTAGGACGATGAAGTGGCAAATTACCATCAAAACTTCCATAGTAGAACTGTGAACATCATGGTCAAACTGTGAAACTTCACATTAAAACTGTGATGCTAACTTTCTTGTTAGTCAGACATTAGCAAGGAAGACAGACTTATAATTTATAACTTATATGAGTTATCACTTGTAAGAGAAGTTTAGGATATTCAACTCTTTATGGCCGCTGCATTTTTACTGATTTAAACGTGGTAACTAGAGTTAGCGCATCATAATCGCAATTTTGTGTGACTTATAGCAGGGACTTTTCTTGAGTTAGCTACTTGAATATTACAAACTTGGGACTTACTTGAAACTTTAAGGTTAAGGCTTGAGACTTGCTTGTGGCCAGCACATATGTGACTTATTCCCTCCATTATTAGGAGAGTCATCATAAATTTTGAGGAACGGGAGCCATGCGTGATAAACCACGGACCGCGGATCTTGAGTGCATTACTGAGGCTAATATCGTCATTACTCCTGCATTATTAACTGTGTGCTTGTTCACTGGGTTTGTGTACCGATAATAATCTATTAAATCATCTACTGAGCACTTTCTGTAAACAACAGCGTTTACTTTTACTCATGAACATATCGTTTCTGTCTTTTTATGGGATTACATAAAATATGTTTGTAGTAGAAGTAGAATAACCGCTACTACGTTTGCTCGCTATTGTGGTTAATTTCCTTTTCCTAGGTCTCCATCTAGTGGTGTATGAAGGAAGTGTACTATAGATGAACACAGACTAGTCATCGGACCTGGTAAACTTTTGCCGTGCCTCACTAAAATCACGGCGTTAAATAGTCCATTTATACTGAATTGCTGAACAGAACTGCAGGATACCCCACTGAAAGTCATTATAGGCACTACATTTCCCACAACGCCCCAGCATGATGGACATCCGTAAATTTAAAAAGTCAGCCACGGGGTAGGTAATGATAGCTCATAGCTCTAAGTTTTGACCGCAAAAATGTTGACCTCGAAATCCTCGTCCCTGACTCACCTGAACATTAATTTTTAAAACCTGCTTGTCCTGCTGGGGTACCCAAGATTTCACCTATTAAGAATTCTCTGAAGCATGTTCTTGTCTTGGAACGTGTGTACTGTCCTACTCTCTTAAGTTGGTGAGTTTAGAATGAAGAAGAAAAACAAGCGATGTAACTTCACCATCACTTCAGTAAATCTGCATTCATGCCGAAGACGTTCATCGAGATCTTAGAGCACCATGAGCTGCCTTAGCTGAAATAGAGGAATGGATGTTTTTTTAAATGAAATGAAGTTGACCAGACATGTAACTGACACTGCGATTATTTTTTTAAATCGCTTTTTCCACACTGGCCCAACGTTTTCTGATTTGAGGTTGTACTTAAAGTATTTAACGTCAGCAACAAACATAGTCAGTGTCGTTAGAGGAGTCAAAGTCAAAGTCAGATTTATTTCTGTAACGCTTTGTACAGTGGAGCATTGTCTCAAAGCAGCTTTACATTTTTATATTATCTGTTAATATAAATCAATCCCAAATTGCGCGGGGTGAGAGTGGCAAGGAAAAACTCCCTAAATGTTATAAAGAAGAAATCTGGAGAGGACCAAGACTCAAAAAGGACCTGCCTGGACGGCTAACATATTAAATGTAAGAATCTAATTTATCTAATTAACACATTTATAGTGATTGTTTAAATAAATAGAAGCTAAGTAAATATTAACAGAGATAACATATTTAAAAAATATAATAATTAAAATAAAATATTATAATATGCAGACTCATAAATTAGACATAATGTAATATTATGAAGAGTATAATAAAATAGAGAACATGAAACTATAATGTGTAAGACAGTGGTGTTAATAAATAAAATATTGAACAAAATATTAAAATATATATCAGCATTATTAAAATCACTGTAGAATCTTGTGTCCTTAGCTGGAAAGGTCTGATGTCGTGGCATCCTCGGTCACCCAAAGGATGGAGGGAGTTACTGCTGGAACTGATCATACTCTCAATACATGGCATCATTATTTTCAGTAGGTATATACAGTGAGGCAAAAAAGTATTTAGTTAGCCACTGATTGTGCAAGTTCTCCTACTTAGAAAGATGAGAGAGGTCTGTAATTTTCATCATAAGTACACTTCAACTATGAGAGACAAAATGAGAAAGAAATCCAGGATATGACATTGTAGGATTTTTAAAGAATTTAATTGTAAATCATGGTGGAAAACAAGTATTTGGTCACGCACAAACAAGCAAGATTTCTGACTCTCACAGATCTGTGACTTCTTTAAGAAGCTCTTCTGTCCTCCACTCGTTACCTGTATTAATGGCACCTGTTTGACCTCGTTATCTGTATAAAAGACACCTGTCCACAGCCTCAAACAGTCAGACCCAAACTCAACCATGGCCAAAACCAAAGAGCTGTCGAAGGACACCAGGAAGAAAATTGTAGACCTGCAGAAGGCTGGGAAGAGTGAATCTACAAAAGGCAAGCAGGTTGGTGTGAATAAATCAACTGTGGGAGCAATTGTAAGACATACAAGACCATTGATAATCTCCCTCAATCTGGGGATCCACACAAGATCTCATCTCATGGGGTCAAATGATCATGGGAACGGTGAGCAAAAATCCAGAAAACTACACGGGGGGACCTGATGAATGACCTGCAGAGAGCTGTGACCAAAGTAACAAGGCTACCATCAGTAACACAATACGCCGAGAGGGACTCAGATCCTGCAGTGCCAGGCGTGTCCCCCTGCTTAAGTCAGTACATGTCCAGGCCCGTCTGAAGTTTGCCAGAGTGCATATGGATGATCCAGAAGAGGATTGGGAGAATATCATGTGGTCAGATGAAACCAAAATAGAACTTTTTGGTAAAAACTCAACTCGTGTCTGGAGGAAGAAGAATGCTGAGTTGCATCCCAAGAACACCATACCTACTGTGAAGCATGGGGGTGGAAACATCATGCTTTGGGGCTGTTTTTCTGCAAAGGGGACAGGACGACTGATCCGTGTTAAGGGAAGAATGAACAGGGCCATGTATCGTGAGATTTTAAGCCAAAACCTCCTTTCATCAGTGAGAGCATTGAAGATGGAACATGGCTGGGTCTTCCAGCATGACAATTTTTTTTTTCATATTAGTGAGTGGCAAAAGTATGTAAACCTTTGCTTTCAGTATCTGGTGTGACCCTACTGTGCAGCAATAACTGCAGCTAAACGTTTCCTGTAGCTGCTGCATGACCCACCTTCTCTTGAGATTCAGTTCATGGACAGATGTCCTGACATTTTCCTTTCAAATTCTCTGATGTCATTCAGAATTCATTGTTCCATCAATGATGGCAAGCCGTCCTGCCCAGATGCAGCAAAACAGGCCCAAACCATGATACCACCACCACCATGTTTCACAGATGGGATAAGGTTCTTATGCTGGAATGCAGTGTTTTCCTTTCTCCAAACATAACGCTTTTCTTTTAAACCAAGAAGATCTATTTGGGTCTCATCCGTCCACAAAACATTCTTCCAATAGCCTTCTGGCTTGTCTACGTGATCTTTAGCAAATTGCAGACGAGCAGCAATGTTCTTTATGGAGAGCAGTGGCTTTCTCCTTGCAACCCTGCCATGCACACCATTGTTGTTCAGTGTTCTTCTAATGGTGGACTCATGAACATTAACATTAGCCAATGTGAGAGAGGTTCTTTAAATAAAACAGGGTACCCACTCACACCTGATTGTCATCCCAGTCACTGAAAACACCTGACTCTGCTTTCACCTTCAAATTAACTGCTAATCCTAGGGGTTCACATACTTTTGCCACTCACTAATATGTAATATTGGATCATTTTCCTCAATAAATAAATGAGCAAGTATAATATTTTTGTCACATTTGTTTAACTGGGTTCTCTTTATCTACTTTTAGGACTTGTGTGAAAATCTGATGATGTTTTAGGAGAAATATAGAAAATTCTAAAAAGAAAGTTAGCCTCTAAAAGGCAAAGTTAGTCTGACTAGTTCGGTGTCTGATTAAACTGAGCTGCTTTTGATGTAGAACCGACACAGTTTCACCTCCATTAGCTCTGAAGAGAGTTTTTTCCATTTACTGAAGACATGATCAAGACGAGCTGTTGATTCAAAGAAAGGATGGTTGTTGGTCTGAGTATTTCAGAAATGCTGATCTACTGAGGTTTTCACACACAGCGCCATCTCTAGGGTTTACAGAGAATGGTCTGAAAAAGAGAAAATATCCAGTGAAGGCAGCTCTTAGAGGATCAGAGGAGAATGCAGACTGGTTTGAAAGGATAATAAGGAAACAGTAACCAAATAATCACTCGCTACAACCAAGGTTTGCAGAAGAGCATCTCTGACCAAACAATAATGGGGGACTTTCTTGGCACACTTTGGACACCTTAAAACCAACTGAGCATGGTTTAAACCCCACAGCCTACCCGAGGATTGTTGCTGACCATGTGCACCCCTTTATGTTCACAGTGTACCAACTTCTGATGGCTACTTCCAGTAGGATAACACTCCATTAAACCAACAATTGTAATAAGTTCACTGTAACTGAAACAACTCCACAGTCACCAGATCTCAATCCAATAGAGCATCTGTGGGATGTGGAGGAACAGGAGATTCACATCCTGGATGTGCAGCCGACAAATCTGCAGCGACTGCGTGATGCTGTCGTGTTAATATGGGCCAAAATCTCTTAGGAATGTTTCCAGCACCTTGTTAAATCTGCACCATGAAGAATCCAACCCGATACTAGCAAGATGTAAATAATAAAGTGGCCGGTGAGTATATGTTGAGATTTAAAGCATAAAAATATTTTTTATTTTAAGTTGATCTCTAATAATTAACTTAGGACAATTAAGCTACTGCTATAGTTCATCATGAATATGTGACTACATTCTTTTATTTTGCACCCTGCTAAGAAGTCCAGCATGTAAGATCAAATAAGATAAGATACTTTATTGTAACTTCCGCAACTAAAATTTCACAACAGCTCTGGGATTAAAGCTGCTCCACAATCTATTTGTTCTGGTGTTACGCATCCTGCACCAGTTGCCAGATGGTATCGGGGTAAGCAAACAGTGTCCTGGGTGGGTTCCGTCCCTAAAGTTACTATTCACCTTCCTGCGCAGCCGACTAGAGTGTGAACTGTAAAGGGGCCGGATTCACATACCTTTCTTAAGTCAAACGCTAAGAAGTTCATAAGAAGAACTTAAGAACTTCTTAAATATGATGTTAAGAAACTCTTCATTGCTTTCTTATGTAGGCTTTATGTTGCATTTTACAGCTTACAATACACGGACCAAGACATATTTTGAATTTATATTTACTGTTATTTATGTTATTTACTTTAGGACAGAGGACAGCAAAATGGAGGAAAAACATCAAACCAAGCATTCGAAACATTTAAAAAAAAATGGATTAATTACTGTTTATGTACTAATGATGCAAGCCATTAGTATGTTGTTGGTGTTATGCTTATTAGTTATGAATAGTAGCCAGTGTGACAGGGGCACCCATGGTCTGAGTCATGTGACTACTGACCCAGCTCCCGGCCCTGTCACTCAGGGGGTCTCCGATAACATATGACCACAGAACTCGCGCCCTCTGTCCTCCAAGAACCAGACCTTCTGTCTCATCCCTGTGCAAGACCTGGTCCCTTATTTCAGACCATGTTCTTCTCTTGGTCCTTCAAGCTTCAGACCTTCTTCGTCTATCCTGCACACAAGACCTGGGTCACAACATAACTGCCAGTCTTCACCTAACCAGAAATCCGACAGGGCCCCGGCACAAAATGGCACAAAGAAGAGAACCCCGTCTGGAGTAGGGGAGAGACTGAAGATCTGGTGCACGGAGGACTGAGAGAGCAAGTAATGGGGTTTCACCTTTGCCAGGGCCCCTCAAGGGCCCATGTGATATACCAGGGGTTCCCCCATCACTGTCAGGTTATGTGCATTATCTGCAAGCTGTGTAAAGTCCATGACTTAATACAGTAATAATAAGTACAGACATGCATCGTTTGTTCATGCAATCAACATCTGTTCACTTTTGCATCCAACGTCCAAAAATCTGTATTATATACATCTAATGCATGTCTGAATCACAGAAAACTAGTACAAGTGTGCGTTTGCGACACCTGCTGACAGAAAAGAGAATTGCAGTGTTGAAAGGCAGGGAAAAAACCTGGTATTGTCATACTTTCTCTGCGGGGTTAAATTGAATCGAGGTGAACCCGCCACAAAGGGAAATGCGGAAAGGTGGATGGTAAAATAACCGCTACCAGAAACAAATCACTTTTTTGCATGCTGTGCCTATAGTATCTCTAGTTTGTAGTCTTGAGCCACTCTGCTTCGTGTTCTGCCTTTTTCGAGGTCAGTCCTGTCCGTTACATGTCAGATGCCACATAACGTCCAGGTGTGGGTTCTTGGCACTGGAGGACAATCAAGGTGGGTTACTGTCACCTTTGCAAGGTCAGTTGCAGTCTGGTTTCTGGAGGTGTGCTTGTTCTGGATGCCTTTCCACCTCACCAGAGGCTCCCGAGTTTCAGCGCTCCTCAGACTGAGGCCTGGGATGGTCGTGTCTTATCACGATGACCAGCGGCCCAAACCTTACAAAAGCTTGGCAATACATTCTGAATATGTTCACATTTAGTAAAGTGTAACAGACACAGTGCATCAGTACACGTTATAAATCAGTTTGTGTATGTGTGTGTGTTAGTGTATGTTAAACAAAGGACAGAATAATTAAACACTGTAAAACCAAAATATTACGTAAAGGACAAACCGTCCAATCAGCAAGCTGTTAAGCACTTATAAAAAGCAAAGCTTGTTAGCTAAACCCAAGGGGAAGAACCTGTTTGTAACTGTTGAGTGATAAACGAGGTAGCTCATTTGAATGAGTATGAATGAGTGATTTTTTTTTAAAAGCATGTAGCCGGTACAGGAGCGAGCAGATTGGTGCTAATCTGCAGGAGCAGCAGGTCCACACAGCTTTCTGTAATCCACAGCTGAAGGGATTTTCTTTATTGCCCAGGATAATGCTAACTGAACAGTTATGTATATTTACTAGTGATTGGAAGGCAGTGACTCGAGTCATTTGGGTTTATTTCAGATTCATTCACCCTTTCAGTCAGTTCCGTAGTTTATCCTGATCAGAAGTTTAAGGCAGAGAAGAAAGAGCTTGTAAAATAGTGATAACTAAAATTACAGCCTGCAATATTGTGTTTAAAATATGACTTTTTTACACCCGGCACAGATTACTATCACTGAGCATGCACTGAGCAATAAGGAGACTCTTAAACAAGAGAAACTGAAGCAGAAGATTAAATGACTCAGTAAATGATTCACTGATTAAACGCTGACTTATGAGAGAAGACCGAATCTCAACTCCAAACAATTCACTGATTCAAACAGTGAACCTCTGAATTATGAATGTCTGTCATGACCAAATGATTAACTGATTCAACTGAGTCTCTATCACTGAATGAGAAAAATCATCAATCTAACAAGGCCAAATGACTCACTGATTCAAACACTGATATGCTGGTAAAGAGAGGATTAAATTTCCGCCATGATCAAATGATTCAATGATTCAATGATTCAATGAATCTTACTCCTATTTTGCTCAGTAGGTCAGAGACAGAAAATGATTCACTGATTTGAACATTGGATGGGAGAGAAGCAAATCTTGGCTATGGCTAATTAATTCAATGATTCAAAAACTGATTAGCTGAAAAAGAGAGTAGTGAATTCTTTCATTAAATGAGAAAATAGCCATCAGAGAAAATCTCTCATCACCAAATGATTTACTGATTCAAACACTGATCTGCTGAATAAGAGAGTAGTGAATCATTCACTGAATGAGAAAATAGCTATTCTAAAGTGACCAAATGATTCACTGATTCAGACCTGGATGGATTAAAAGGATGGATTAAAAATAGTACGGGCCCCTGGGCAAACAGTTGCCCAGGGCCCCCCACCCCGTGCGCCCCCTTCCAAAAACATAAATAAATTAATACATTAAACAACCTGTCAATAACTAACCCTAACACATGAATCTATTTTGTATAAGTTTCTTTCTACTCTTCTTTCTTGTAAAGTCATCCACTAATTCATCAAAATTAAGCTGTCTGACCAAATCTGATTCTATGGCCAAAAGTGACAGTGTGTTCAGGCGGTTTTGGCGCATCCTAATCCTGACTTCATTCTTAATACGAGCCAGTTTGGAGAATGAATGCTCCCCTTCACAATTTGTGATAGGCACAGTCAAAAAAAGTCTAAGTGCTATGTAGACATTTGGAAAGGTTGACTGTAAATTCAAATTTGTCATGGTTTTGAGCATTTTACTAGGATTTTACTTTTTCTTTTTCTGTTATGAATGATTTGTATTGTATCAATTCATCTGCCAGGCTCATGTTCAGATCTGAAGGATATGCTGCAGCGAGTGAGTTAGCCTTTAAAGTGAGCTCACTGTTGGACATATTGTTAGACATGAAAAGAACATCAAATAGCAATTTGTAGGTCCCTAGAAAGTCAAGGACCCATGGTAAACGACTTCTATGGAAGTCACTTGTGATCTAGGGCCCTCTAATGGTATGCCCTGCTCTTCTCTAGGGCCCCCTGGTGGGGCTCTCATAACCAGGGCCCTCTAAAAATATGCCCCCCTTTTTCCTAGGACCCCTAATAGCCAGAAGTCGAAGTCAGAGCAGGGCCACAACGCCTCATCCATTTTCATAAGGGCCCAAAAGCATGGCTAGGGCCTGGGGTCAAAGTCCCTAATAGTCAGAGGATCCTTAAAATGGAGGGCCCTCGGAAATAAAAACATGTTGTATCATAAATGTTGATAGGCATCGCAAAATGTGTTGGGCCAGGGCCCCCCGTGGCAATCTGACCTCCAGGGCCCCTGGGCGCTGGCCCCACTGGCCCGGTCAGTAATCCAGCCATGAATCCTAGAGGTTCACATACTTTTGCCACTCACTAATATGTAGTAGGCTATTGGATGATGTTTTATGTCATATTTATGCAGAAATATAGAAACTTCTAAAGGGTTCACAAACTTTCAAGCACCACTGTACATTTAATCAACGTCCTGTTTCATGTATGTGGACATTAAACGACGCATGTCTGTATTTGCCATTTTATTGTGTAATTAATGTGCTGCTTGTAATTCAGAAGGCGACAGTGCGCGTTCTCGAGATTCGGGCACAAGGCGCGTCCTCGAGGCGTTTATAGAAGCGTGCGCGTTCTCGCTCATCTCGCCATACAAACAAAGCTCTCTGCGCCGCTCTGAGTCCGGACCAGAGGCTCTGTGTATCTGCATGCAGACGGACAAGAAAACCCACCAGAAATGGATTTATCTCGGGTCTAACGGGTCGTTCATGCCGAAGCCTGTTCTGAAGCGCTGTAGAAACGGCAGGACGTCGCTGTTTCGGAAGAAATTGTGCTTTTTGCCGGAGTGCTTTGTCTTTGGCCGGTTCAGCAAAGCCATCATTGTCATTTAAGCTGCTGTTACAACCGTATCGAGCTGATGATCCCGGAGGGAAATAAGCAATCGCCATGTTGTTATCAAAAGGCTTCTAGTAACGAAGGTGGACGGTAAAACTGTGGAGGGATTATATCTGCTTTTGATCGGGGTCTCACCGTTTTGCTGACTATTTGTCCTCAGCGACATGGCGGAGCAAAGCTACTCCTGGTGAGTGCGCATTTGCTAGAATGGATTATAGTGCTGGTTTTTATTTTGTCAGCGTCCTTCTTGTAATCTAAACTGGTGGAATTTGTCATATTTTGTTCACCACTGACACACTTGGGTGCTGTCATGGGCGTAAATAGATGTTATCTGCACAATTTTTACATACACTAACAATGACTGGGGCTGCGTCCCAAACCGCATACTACCCTACTCGATAGTATACGATACATTCGATGTCCCTGCTCATTTTTACCATACTATATAGTAGTGTAGTATGCTGTTTGGGACGCAGTCTGTGGCTTATGGTTCGATGCGTGTTTTTGCAAAAGCCAAGCAGCATTAGACAAATAAATGACATATTTGCTTAAAAGCACGTTGTACTGTGCTCTGACTGATGATAACATATTCTAACATCACTCTTGTGTGTCAAAATTTAGTTGAACGTTCTTACGTTGGCTTGTAGCTTTAGCTTAGCCACATGCTAACTAGTAACAAAGAAAATCCCATTTCGAGCGCACTACTGCGTTTGGCTCTCATTCACGCTCACTTTTGGGTGTAATTGGACGTTAATTTTTATGAAATGTTGTGTGTATCCAAACAGAAGCCTCAACGTTCTTTAATATATCTCGGTTTAGCGATGCGGTAGCTAATATCACCGCTTAGACTAGGGTTGCGTCCCAAATCGCGCACTAGTGCACTTAAAAGAGCGTCAAAAAGCTATGTCACTACTGGTCTAATCGTAACTATTATGGCACACTTTGTTGTACTTAGGTTGTTATTTTGGAACACGGCCAACGTCGTAGCAGAACGATCGTTGAGAACGATTTGAAACTGTGGTTTAAATACTAATCGTATTTACAATTCACTGAGATGTTGTTTATTATTCAAATAAGACGAGCACATAGCTAAATCTTGCTACACCCCAAATAGTGTCCTAAAACCTCCGACACTCGAAGTTGACCAGCAAGCACCTCTAGCGGTTGGCTAATCTCAAAAATATTTAGTTTTGTATAACAACACTAACCATGTCCAAAGTTTACTCGCTGTTTTATAATGAACAGGCTGAACTTGTTATTTAGGTTTGTGTTATTAATGGTTATAGCTGGCTATTAGCCTTTTAGATGGCAGGGCAGTAATTGCAGAGTTAGCCTCCATAACGCTGCCTCTGTAGATAAAAGGCTGTTGGCTAACATTTAACAGCCGGTTCAGTTTGTCTGCGTATTAGTTTAACAAAAAAGTTTTAATCTGCATTGTATTCCCTTAAAGACTTAAATTTTGAGGCCTGCGTTTGGTTTGTGTATTGTTATAATTCCTTAACCTTCTTAACGCAGAAAAAACAATCCAGTTTCTGCTTGCCTGAACAGAAAACAACACATTGAAACTGATATCTGATATGGATATTTTCATAAAGTGAAATAATCCATAATACTTGAATCTGTAAACCAGGAAAGTGGCGAAGGCAAAGCTGTTATTTCTATAACTTGTTCAGTATGACTAGCTACTCCCAGGTTTTCATCAGATAATCTTCTCGAAGAAATGGTTTATGGATCCCGCTTTCTTACACTTTGCAATGATCCTAACACAACTGTGTCACAGTTTTTTAGGTCTCCATGAATAGTGTCATATTATTTTTTAAAATCCAATATGGGTCCGAACTGTGAATATCCTATAAATCTCATTGATTGGCTTTGCGGTGAGGAATAATTTGTAAGTAGTAGTGAGGCCTAGCTGTTTAATGTGGTCACTTATAACCCTCGGATTTGTCCATGTTGTTAAGTATTGTTTCTTTGGCCTGGTAAAATTTCGTAGTCTTTCATATGTCTCTGCTATTGTTGTTTGATTTAGGGTCGTTTCTGGCTATTGCACACTTCGGTGATTGGCACACTCTTTGGGGTGCTTCCTTTTTTGGTGGCTGAACAGGTTAAGTTCGCAGAAGGTCTGCTGGTGTCCTGTTTGCATATTATGCACTCAACTCTTGTTTTCTTCATGTCTAATTCCAAACTAATGATGTTTTGTTTTCTTTCATGTTACCGAGTTGCCAAAAAAGGGCAAATTCCCACCAATCTGGCTCCTGTTGATTAAGTCAGGAGCGTCAGTGTTCCTTGGTTAAAAGCGTTGTTGTATATGTAACTGTACTCTTGTTGAAACAAAGTCCTGAGGGAACATTTTGGATCCCATAACCTTAGTCCCCTGCAGTTAATAGAAATTGGGAGTGAAACTGAGAGCGGATTATGGTTTTATTTGGATGCCAGTCCAAGTAGAAGACGCATAAAGAGATCAAGTGTAAGTGGGGGGACATTGTCTCTGGTGGAATACCGACGGATCACAGAAATTTAAACATGGAGTCATGATGCTAAACGCCCTTTAATACGCCATTATGTCTACATATGCTGGAGTTCATGTATCATCAGTCATCAGACTCGCGGTTTTACCACTGTTCTGCTGCACATGAGCATCCAAAGAAACTGGAGTCTGATTCCACTGGGGAATCAGTACAACACCCACTTAATTTTGCACGGGTGTGTAATAGAGCGGCATCATGCGACTATGTTGTTAGTATGAATATTAAATTATTTGGATTATGAATCGTTCAATTACCCTATAACTCTTATGTAGCTGTCAGCCTTGACGTTTATCTTGAGGTTGTTTTATGCTCCATGTTATAATGTATTAAAATAATTCACTGATTTAATGAACTTTCCTACTAATACAAAAGTTAAATAAAAATAATTTCCCTGTTAAAATGTAAACCAATGATGTGCAGTGTAGCATCAGCAAAACCTAACTGAACCAAATCAGTAACTAAGGGTTTGTGAGTATTCGCCGACGTTCTCCTGCTCCCCGAAATTGAAAGGAATGCACTTATGTCCTTGTTGTTAAGACTAAGATGTGATGTTTAAAACTAGGACTGGGCAATATGGCAATATTTTATCATATGATAAATTCTGCTTTTCTGAGCATTTCGAAGGTTAGTGCTTAAAGAACGCTGACCAACTGCATCTTTCATTATAAAGAATGTAATTGGTTCTGTTTAATTCATAATGTGCAGCACTTTATCCAATTAGAGTCCTTTATTTCGTAGGGAGTGATATACGAATAGTACTTTGAGTCAGACGCTACTGATGCATTTGGTCCGCGATCGCATGTATCGTGAAAATGTCTTTAAATATCGTGATAAGATTTTTCCCATCTCACTCACCCCTATTTAAAAGTGTAAACATCGTTTGGAATGTGAACTGGTTTGTTGGGAATAAGTTACTCGGTCCAACTCTAACGATTCAAAATTCAACGTGTATTTTGAAGGGGAAAACCCTAATTGTTTTGGGGCGGCTTTTATCATTCGTTAACACAACTAACTTAACGAGGCAGAGTTCCCTTAAGGTGCTCAAACATGGAGGATGTGCTTCCATGCCAGCTAAGGTCGGATTTACAAGTATTGTAGTAGAATCGACAACTTTTTTCCAGAGTGAAGTGAGAAATTCTCCCACCCGTTTGGGTGTTTTGTTCTCGAGGCCGCCATCGCTCTTGTATTAAGACTCCAGTAAGCAGTAACGTAAAACCATTCCTACTTCGAGTGAGAAACGTGTGATGATGTCACTGACTATTCAATTAGCTGCTGAGTCAATCAGCAGTTGTGTACTATTCTGCTCTGTGCCCACTTTATGCCCGGAAATCAACGATCTTGGTTGTAATGTTTGGTGACGCATGTTGTCCAATATTTGCCGATATGTGCTTGTTTTTTATTTTTTTTGTTTTGGTTTTTTTTGTCAGTTATTGGCATCGGTCCAATATTAGAATTTCAGCTGATATTTTGACCGATATTTATTATCTACTTACATATATTCTTTGTTTTTTTTTTCTTAGCCGTTACTCATTAAGTCATCATAAAATGTCTGATGTTGAGAGTGGCTCTGTATCCAGTTCTATTCTTTGTTGGAGCTTCTCAGTCATAAGTTTTCTTACTTGCTAAGTTATTTTGTTGCTCTCCGTACCAACTCGGTACTAAAAAAAAGATTCTTACCTTTTTAAATGAGGGCTAGAAAATGACGAATTAAACCATTTTGCCTTTGAGTGAGCGCATCTTATGTTTACAGTAATCATCATGTCTGATTTAAGGGCTTAATTGCTAAAATACATTGCTGTATTTTAAATGTAGAAAGGTTCAATTATTGGGTTTTGACATCGGTATCTATTTCCTAAATGTGTTTTAATGGACACACAAATATTTTAATTCACTATTGATCTGCTGCTGCTCAGACTGAATCTTTACAGCGTTACTTTCTTTGTTTTTGAGTCATCTTTAAAATATTTAAAATGTGATTTTAAGGCTTGATAATATGTTGATTTAACTCTGTTTCCAGCGTTAAAGATCCCGTCTCGACTTGCTCTCACACGCCGCCTGACCCAGCCCAGTGCCGGCGATGATGGGGAGCTTAGTCTCATCTGTGCTGCGTTTCCTTAAACGTTGCTTTTTAAACCCCTTGTTTGAAGAGTTTTCGTGCCCAGTTCAGTGCTTTGTTCGTTTCCACTGGCCCAGCCTGAGACTTTTTAACTATCCGCACTAATCCACGCCTATTTCATAGATGATTAGTTATTCTTCAGTAATTTATGTAATTAACTTTTCCGGGATGTTTTGATTCCAACTCCAGTCTTTACACTATTCTTCGTCTTTTGTTACCATTTAAGATGTCTGTGTGAAGTTTTGCTGTTCTTAGTTATCAGGTTCATGTGGACCTTTATGCACATGGAGGTTCTTGGGTTTCCATCAGTCTTCGTTTTAAGCCACATTGGGCTCATTTTATTTGTCCACAAAGTCCTCGTATGTCCTGGTTTGCCGTGTGAGCCTGATGTGTTTTTCTCCTGCTGAAGATTTAAACCTGGCGTGTTTGAGATATTGGCTTCGTTCACACTGCAGGCTGAAGTGGCCCGAGTCTGACCTACCTCATGCCGGATAGATCTGAACAAAGCAAACAATGAAACGCCTCTAATTCTGTTTTCAGCTGCTTGCATGTGCGGTACAGAAGTGTAACGTGGTTATGTCATATCACATGTTCGTCTGTGTGCTGCTAAGGTTATTGTCCTTATGTTTAACAGTGTTACCTTATGGGAGGTAATCAAATCCAACAGCAGTTGTAATGACGGGGTAATGCTGCAGAAAGGTTTATTAAATGTAGAGAAACGAGCATTTGATTGTAAGGGTACAGAGGGTGATTAAGGTGTGCAGCCATCTGAATGGCAAACAGCTGAGTAAAGGCCTTTTCACACCGAGTACCATTACTACACTACAACTACCTTCACATCAAGTGCGCTCTGTTTTCTGTCTAAACCGTCTGAAAACTCCCCGTCCACTTCTGCTTTCTTTAATTTCCCTTCTCCTAATGTCTAGTGGAGATTTCTTCGTGTCTTTTTCAAATTGTCAACCTAAAAAAACAAAGACACAGTGCAGATGAGTGCAGGAAGCTCTAGTTTGTGTTTTTGTGATCATGAACAGATCAGAATGCACTTAGATAAATAATCAGACGTTTCCATCCAGTCCCGGTGAGCTTTATCTCCATCATTCTCCAGCCTTTCAGTTCTATTCCAACAGATCATTTCTTTAATATCCATGCTTTAGAGGCAGCCTGTTGCTCGTCCTATAAGCTCCTGATGAGCTGTTCTGCCCGTGACCGAGCTCTGATTGGTCAGCCTGATTTTAATGTAGAAATTAGAACAGACTCCAATTTAACATGTTCTGCAGCGTTTCAGGCCGTCAGTTTCGGACTCGGTGTGAAGGACGGCCTTAATGCATGCGTGTTCTTGGCGTGAGTTTTCTTCGTCTGTAAAAACCGGACTCGGGGGTGAAAAGGCCTTTAAAGTGAATTCTAATCTAGACACAAACTAGAGCTTTCTGCACAAATCTTCGCTCGTGTCTTTTTTTCTAAGTCAATTGCTTTTAATACTATTTAATCCAGTCAGTTATGTTTTTCCTGCGATCCTTAGCTGGTCCTTGATTCAGTGAGCTTTGAGCACTTGGGCTTATAAATGTTTGGTCCCCACACACAGTTAATTACAGGTGACTCTCTTTGCTTTATATTTGCACTTTGCTGAAATTTTCCAGTGCGTCTATCTTAGCTTTGGTTTGACCGGACACGTGAACCAATAAGATTTCCTGCATGACTAGGCATTCATTCTTCAAGTGAATTGAAATCTATATTTCGTGCTGTTGTCCTGGCGTTGCGTTTTACTTGCTGACAGCAAGAGATTGAATCCAGCGTGCTACAAATTTGGTGTTTACATGTCAAACACTTGGACATATTTGCTGTTCTTAAGCTCATGTTTGCTGGATTTGATGGTCATTTATTAATGACAGAATAATTTATCTAGTGATATCTTGTGGCTCATTGGCCGCTTGATAAAGAAGCAGAATTATCATTTATCAGTCGATGCTGAGTTCCACACGACTTTCTTATGGTTTTATGATGGCTTCGTGAGTAACTTTTTTGGAAAGCTCTGCTCCGGAGTCGAGTCTGGTCTTTGTTTGGCGTTGATGTAGTATAGGGCCTATGAGGGCAAAAAAACAAGAAACCCCCAAAACAAAATAGTCGTTCATTAATCGTAATGGAGGTAAAATGTTCAGTTAATGGTGGTATTGATTGGTATTGAGGTCATATGGCCCAGCACTAATGTACAGTGCATCTTTAGCTCCTGTGCCTGTGATTGGTAACTGATTCATATGTGACAAATGAACCCTTGAATGTGGAATTGAGACTGAAATGCACACCAGAGACACCGATTACTCGGACTGACTGAGCATGTCTTGAAAACACATTTACTCAGTCATGGTTTGCTTCACTTCATCTCAGTTGTCCGATAATCAGATGCACGTTTTCTGTCGCTGCTTCGTTCTTCTCTGTGCTGATGCATTACGTCTGTCATTAAGTATCAGCACAGTCGTTGCAGTTTAATGTTAACCTTCTGGTTTTCCAGGTCAAGCTTGAATGCGGGCTGATCCAGAGCTAAGAGATTCTGTATTAATGAGCACAGAGCAGAACTTGCTGATGTTTGTGTTGGCCAAACCAGCTTGGTGAGCTTTAATGCACTTGGGTGTTTAGCCTAAAGATGTCTTTCTGCAGGGTTATTGTATGTAGTATGAGAATCCGTTGTACTTAAGTTCATAGTTCGGCCAGATTTCATGGATTCCTTCCCTGGCGTCTTAAGAGGATTTACATCGGTGGGTTCAAATGTTCAGAAGTTCGTAAGTCCAACATGTATAGCCTAAGCATCAGCTTGTGATTCTCCATTTTAGTGTCCGGTGTTATTTCTCACTGCTTCTTATAGAGATCATCATTGCTTTTAATCTTAATATCAGACATTCTAGGTTTAAAGTAGAGCAATAATTCCACAAAAAGGAGGTCTGTACTGTAACGGGTCCTACCGGACTACACTTCCCAGCCTCCTTCGCTCCTTCCACGTCATTCCTGCTGGCTGTGTCACCTTTGTTTACGTTCTGTTCCTGATTTAGTTCAGCTGGTTAGTTTCTGTCTCATTAGTTCGGTTATTTAAACTCTGAATTTCCTTTGTTTGGTTTCTCTTCTGTACAGTTTGCTCTGTTCCGATTTTGGTTTCCCCGGTCTTAGTTTTGTTATTGCTCTCAGTTCTCCAGTGTTTCTCAGTTTCTTAGTAAAGCTCTGCTCTGTACCTGCCTCTAATGTTCATCTCCCGCTCTCTGCCCGAGCATGACCATCGGTAACACGACTAATTGCCGAGTAAATAACAACGTTCTGAGCTTCCGTTAAGCACCGGAGATGTGAACTAACCCACCACGCTGAGACACAACTTAAATAATTTTGTACTTATTGAAATAATCTTCAGTGTACTGCACATTTGCATCTTCGGAAGTTCATTAGTCAAAGGTTCGTAACGTCAGATTGTGTATTAGGATGAGGCAGTTAAGTTTGAATAAAAGAAAGCAATAAATGCAGCCATCGAGATGTAATGAGGTTAACGAAAACAGTAGGTTTGCACTTGTAACTTGGTGCTGTAACGTCTAGAGGGCAGCACTGAGTAATGTTGGTGTATTTGTTACCTGTGCAGTTGATTCGGTATGTCTGGCATGTGTGCTTTTGCTTTGCGTTTTTCTTTTGGTATATTTGTAGGCATTTGTGAGTTTTTATTTTTTAAATTTTATTTAATATGTGCTGCGCTCTATCCAGTTAAACGATTGTAATACTGCTTGGCATGCTTCCCTTTAAGATGGTTGTTCCGTCTGCAGACAAACCTTTCAGATCAGTGTCTGCTTTGAAAAACATTGAAATGACACCCTTTCCGATACCAAAGTCAGATACTGTGTGCTCCTTTTTTTTTTTTTTTAGATAATCTCATCCAAATATAGTTTATTATTCAAATGCTATTTACTGTAATACTGTTTTGTTATATTATTTCATTAATTATATTATTTTAGACTACACCATATTGTATTTATATTCTAATAATGGTAATAAGCTTTACTGCTGTACTATACTGAGTATTGCCTTTGAGTAGGTCTTTGAGTAGGTCATTCTTTACTGTTTTAAAAACAAACAGAAAGCAGACTGTCTGCCAGTGTCTCACTTAGATTTTTATTTCTCGGTTTTGTGACGTTTGTCTCAATGACGGTCAATTGTAAGAATTTAAAGATGCACTGTTTAGATATTTCGTTCAATATTTCAAAGAAAATTAGCCAAGTTCTGACCTGGAGCAAAAGAAAAGCAAAAATAATGAGAATATGGACAGAAAAAGCCATAAATAGCTTCTGCATATTTAATATTTAGATTAAATTATAAAGGGACTTTTTCAGACATGGTAACCATGGAAAATAATCCAAATTCATGCTTGACAAACGTGAGTTTTTACAATTTCTTGACAATATATTATCTTGGTTATTCTGCTTTTTACCCAAGAAAAACACAAGTCCCTGTTTACTTGTTTTTGTTTACAGCCCAGTTTTGCCTGGACCAATATGGCGGACGCGTTTGCGTATCTTGGCAGCGGCCCAAAGCGGCCGACTTGTTCGAGGCCCCTGGTTTTCCGTCCTTAATCCACCTATAAGCTGAAGTATTTCCACAGAGCACTCCTGCTGCTTTCTTTGTTAGTTAAGACGGGCTACAAACTGTCGGATTGTGCTTCAGCTGCCATCTCAGCATAACGAGCCGCTCTGTGAGATACGGGAGCCTGGGTGGGTCAAACTAAAGCGTGGTTTGATTTGAATGTAACTGAAACTGTGGAAGCTAGTATTGTATTGATATTAATCAATATTTTCGAGAACGCACTTGTGAACCTAGCCACTTCCATGTAACTGAAGTCACTCCTGTTTTAAGCACAAGTTCCTCTTCTACAGTTGTATTCTCTCACCTCTGCCAGCCTTCCTTCCTCAAAAGGAAGCCCCGCCCACCCTCCCTCAGCTTCTGTTGACAGCTGCAACTTGTGCTTTAATAAATGTGATATAAACCAGTAGATACATTTTCCAGCCGCACTGTAACGTTCATACAGACGCGGATTAGGTCCAAACCGCCGGCAAATTCATTTTTGGTTACGTCTGTTGCACAAGAAAACCATAAGTGCTGCTTCAGAGGCTCTTTAAGTGTTGTCATCATCTATCCTCCTACTTACCCCAGAGCATCAAATCCCCCTTCAGTAATGCCTTTTAAATCTGTTAAGTGTCGTAGAAAGCGCAGAAGTGTTTTTCACCCATGGGATAAATTAAGGTAATGAAAAAGTCAGGAAGCTTCTCGAGTAGCTGCTGCAGATTTAAAGCTGAAGTGGGGAATGTTCTTGGGTGATTTGTGCTCTGCTGTTTGTTTGTGTTTTTCTTCCTGGTGTTGATGTTCATCTAGGTCTTCAGAGTGATGAGAATATTCATTCCTTCATTTAAAGCGAGCTGTCCAGATATGAACCAGTTCTGAGCGTGGGTTCGCATGTCCAAAAGTTTAAGTCCAACATGTCTAACCTAGGCATCCAGCTCGTGACCCTCCATCGCCTGATCTCTTACTTTAACTTTAGCGTCCGGTGTTTCCTTGCTGCTTCTTAGACCATCAGTGCTTTTAATCTTAATACCAGACATTCTGGATTTATAATGGAGCAGTAATTCCACAAAAAGGGGGTATGTACTGTACTACACTTCCCAGCGTCCACTGAGACCAAGTAAATAACAACGTTTGGCTCCAGAAATCTGAACTAACCCACTGTGCTGAGACATCTTGGAGAGACAGACAGGGAAAGATGGACAGAGAGGGTGAGCGAGACAAAAAGACAAAGACAGACAGGCAGAGAGAGGATCAGGAAGCCCAAATAAGGAGCTACACTTTAGAAACAAGCATCAAAAACCTCCAGATTTATTGGTGAATTGAAAGTAAAATAAGCCCAGAGTCTCCTGGAATAAGCAGACCTGGCAACCGTGTTCCAGGACAGCTCTACGCTTTATCCGGTTATGTTTGCATGCATGTCCAGACTGAGTAAACCGATTGAAATCAGAGTAAGGGGATACACGCAGTGAGAAATCTGATTACTGGAATAAAATTCAGCGCTCCTCTGATTTCTAGGTCTTAGTCTGACCTGAGATGTTGGAGTATGCTGTTTCCACGATCATTGAATAATCATGCAAATACGTCAGTGTTAAAGTTACGATTCGATACGTGAATGTCTTCATGTTTTATTAATGTAGTGTGTAAACGTATAAACTGGTGCAAACTTCTGGCAAGATGTTCTTTGGTGATATTGCTTCAGCCTCCGAACACAACCTGGTGCTTCTGAAGCGTATCAAATCAATAATAATCTGAACGGCGTACCGATGAAATTCACGTTTGTACTGATTCCGTTTCAAATGACTCTCGTGCTCCGCGTTCTGCCAGCAGGATAATGGCTGTCGGTGGAACAATACCAGCACATGGCTTTTGTCTTCTCCACGTTTGCCCCTTTCACTGTAGTTCACTGGGAAACCGAAATGTTCCCAAACATGAGGCTCACTCACGAGGTTGTATGACTGAACGTGAGCTAATTCAGTTCTGGAATCTGAGAGGAAACTGGGTTTTTAGTTCTGTTAGACGTTTTAGAAATGTCAGAGACACCACACTAAGGTTTCAGTCGGCTACACATCAGAGCATAAAAAAGGCGTGTGGTTAAAGATAAACTTGAGTCATGCTTTATTTGTTTAGATAATTGCGTGTACGTTGTGTGCTGTCCTGGTGGATTGCTTTTAAAGCACTTTTATTGCTGTTTATGACGTGTCTGTCCCTGTTGCCTTATCGGCCTGACTTAAGTGGATGTTCCAGTGTTAGGAGATGAGCTCCGTATTTGGGCCTTTTCACACAGTCTGATTTTTACGTACGGAAGGGAAAAAAAAAAAACTGCACAAGATATTAAAGATAAGATCAGGTGGAATAGACTTGAAAGGCTGGTGAATGATGGTGATGAAGCTCACAGGGATTTGGATTGAACCGTTTGACTATTTACCTAAGTGCGTTCTGATCTGTTCATGCTCACCAAAAAAAGAAAAAAAAATATATACACACACACACACACACACACACACACACACACACATAGTAGATATATATATAGATAGTATAGATATAGATAGATATATATAATATATAATATATATATAATATATATATAGAGATATATATATATAGAGACTATATATATATATATATAGATATATTGTGGGTTGTGTGTGTGTGTGTGTGTGTGTTGTGTGTGGGTGGCTGGTGTGTTGTGTGTGGGTGTGTGTGTGTATGTATGTATATAATATATATATATAGATATATATTTTATATATATATATATAATATATATATATCGATGTATATATGTATATATTAGATTGTGTATTATATAGGTGTATATATATATATATATGTGTTGTATATATATAATATATATAATATATATATATATATTATATATATATATAATATATATATATATATATATTATAGAGATTTTTTTTGATATGTGTATTATACATATATAAACACACAAACATATATATATATATATATATAATATATATATATATATATATATATATATATATATTATATAGATATATATATAGATATATATACATATACATCTATATAATATATATATATATTATATATATATTATATATATATATCTGCAGTGTGTGTATATATATTGTGTATATATATATATAGTATATATCTATATATACATATATATACACACACGCGCATTATATATATATATATCTATATATATATATATATATATATATATATATATACAAACACACAAACCACACCAATATTATATATATATATATATATAGATATATATATAGATATATATATATATAGATATATATATATATATATTATATATATATTGTGTTGGTGTGTGTGTGTGTGTTGTGGGTGTGTGTGTTGTGTGTGTGTGGTGTGTGTGATGTGTGGTGTGTGTGTGTAATATATATTAGTTATCTATACAACACACCACACCACATTATGTGTGTTGTGGTTATACAGTGAGGACGATATATTAGCCCCATTTTACAAATAGTCCGTGTTTTTTAAGGATTTTCCAAGTGATAGTAAAACCAGAGCAAAATAAACTGAAGACAGGCTTTTCTAGACACCGGTAGTTTCTTTGGATTGCTTACACTATATTATCTTCAACTCAGAAATGAAGATATTACAACAAAACACAAAAAAAACTATCAGGGGTCAAATATTAGCCCCCCACATCCTAATAGTCAATTGTGTTATCCTTTTTGCTGGATACTGCCTGCAGAGTTGTTGTAGTTTACAAAAAACAAGTCTCTCACCACTTCATTTGAGGAATTCCTGGCCCATTCTTCTTTGGCAAATCTCTCAGGTCCTCTAGATTCGAGGGTTGTCTGGCATGGACTTTTTCTTCAGGTCACCCACGATTTTCTATTGGATTTTAAGTCAGGGCTTTGTGCAGGGCCATTCAATGACATTCCACTTGGTCATCTGGAGATAGTTCTTCACAAGGGGGATGTGTGTTTTAGGTTCTGAATGGTGGAAATGAAAAATTGGACGTCTCAGACCCCGTTTCAAGCTGAATGCTTAAGGTTCTCTTTCAAATGCCACATTATTTTTCTGTATTTCATGATTCCTCCACCTTGACAAGATTCCAGTTCCACATGCACTGAAGCTCCCATTAGCATAATTACTCCACACCATGAGTCACTGGGGGATTGGTGTTCTTTGGGTGTGAATGCCTGTCATTTTTTTCTTCCCATTAAGCAGTGGTCCCTGTGGCCAAAGAGCCTAGGTTAGTCTTCATCAGACAATAAGACACGCTTCCAGTAGAATAATCTTTCTCCAGGTTGCACGAGCATACTTAAGTCTGGCTTGAGGTGGGGCCTCTCCTCAAAAGTGGAGTTTTCTTGGTTCACGCTCGCAGGTCTTTCCTGTGCAGAGCTGTAGTGATGGTCTTCTTAGAGACTATGATTACCTGATGTGGCCAAGTCATTGCCAGTGCCTTGGGAAGGAATAGGGGTCTCTCACACATTCTCAGAGATTCTTTCCAGTCTCTCTGAAATCTTTCTTCTTTCTACCTTGCCAGGCTTGTTCTGCAACTGTGTTGCTGTCTTGAATTCTCGGAATTATGCCTCTCACTCCAGTTTCTTGACACTTGGAACGCGTGGTGGATATCTTTGTATATCCCTCTCCTGCTGTGTGCATCAATATTCTTTTTCTCAGGTCCCCAAACTGATTTCCTTTGTTTTTGGCATGTTGCTTCCTCAAACTGCAGCTCATAATGCAGGCTTTATACCATGTTTAATACATGAGTTAATTAACTTAATTGAGTGCAAACTTCTGTTTCACCTGATCAACATTAGGAATCACTGTGAAGGTAAAGGCCACATCACTGCACAAAAGTGCTTTGTGATGACTAAAAATGTTAATTTTTAAAGGGGGCTATACTGAGGTCCCTGGTCAGTGGAGCTTATTATAAATTAATATGTTTGTGGTGCACAAAGATAAATATTTTTACTTCTAATGAAAAATTGTATGTTCAGAAATGCTCTGTTAGAACGCCTTGCATCTTGCTAAACGGATCTTGCCAGAATCTTGAGGAGACTGATTAAATTTCATAGGGGGGGATATAATAAGAGCGGTCCTCAACTGTGTTGTGTGTGTGTGTGTGGATATAGTATATATATATATTAGAATATATATTATATATATATATAATATATAATATATATATATTATATATTAGATATATATATATTATATATATATATATATATATATATATATATATATATAAATTCTATAAATTCTCTTGTTGAGTCTCTGGTTCATCTGGCTGATCTTGCGTGTTGTTCCTAATGCTGTCTGCAAAAGTATCAGGTCCATCATACCGTCCTCTTAAGTGTTAGGACTATAGCCTACACAGGGTCAGAGCAGTACCTTACTGGATTTCTATAATTATAGTGATTTTCTGTAAATTACAAAAGCTCTAGCTATTATATATATATTATATATAATGTATAATAGTTTAGGCTTTACTCGTGTTTGATGCATTTATGTATAGTTTTCGGTCAACAACCTGTTTCACAACGTAACTGAGACCTTAGGCGACGCATACCTGTACTTTAATGTTGCAAAATGCAAGCAGAGATCCAGTTATGATAGTGTTATGAAATATAACCACATCCACACGAGGAGTTCTGAGATGATTGAATGAGGATGAAAATGCAGTAGCTGATGTGGTTAAGTGTTTGTAAAGCATAACATTAGTGGTTATTCCAGCAGGTAGTTACCAAACACCAGACTCACTGAAATAAGAATTAGCTTCCCTTTGTTTAGGCGAGCTGTGGAAACAGTCACTTGCTTTTGTGGAGTGTTTTCACTTCAGAACAGCTTTCCACTAGATTTTGAAACATGACTCTCGGTAATGAAGCCCTGACCCGCGGTCGGCATTCTGTTTCATGTCAAAGGTGTGGGCGAGTTACAGGGTCTGTTAGGGACCCGGAACTGACCTGCTGGAGGTGGAAACCTGTCTAGTGTCGTTATGCTTGTCCATGCCTGTGTTCTTCATCTTAGTGAGTGTGATTGAAGCGGCATTCCTTAGAAGGGCGTCCACATACTTTCGGACATGGGGTTTTTCACTTTACGTGAGCTGTGGTTCTGTTTTGGAATAGCATACTGAGATGAGGCAGGATATTTTAACCTTAAACTTAAGTTTAAATTTAAATGAAGCTTTATAAAAAAAATTTTTATTTATTTAAAGTTTGCTTTTTGGCAAAAATGGACAACTCCACCTTTCATGTTTTGGAGCTAAACAAAGCCATGTCGTGCAAGTTTCTTTTAAGTGCCATATTTAACATTCATTAACATAAAACAAGCAGGTAAACAAAAGCAGCCCCTTAATGGACAGTTTTAAACGTTTTATTAGATCATACCTGTGGGAGTGTGTGCGCTTTATGATGGGTTGGCGCCCTCGACCTTGACCATTATTAAGCAGATGAAACAATGAATGAATAAACTTGGGAAATCCATGGAATAAACTTAAGTTATCCATGGTTACAGAAGATAAAGTTGCTCTGAAATTCAGACAGCAGCATCAAATCCGTTTACAGTTCCATAATGTGCTGGACAGATCTTTATGGGGTTCTGCTCAGTCTGTTTGACTGCTTCTTGGGCTTCACAATGCTCCGTGTTAAGAATAACTCCCTCCAGTTAGCGTGTTTTCTTTAAAGGACAGCGTTTCGCAAATGACCTCTTTGCGTAGTACAAAGCTTCGCCCTGTGAGCACTCGTTATGGTTTCGCTCATGACCTGCTAAAAATTTCGGCCTAACCTCCGAAACATGAATTCATTTCTTAATCAAAGGTCAGTGCATTTCTGATGTGACTTGCTCCATTCTCTTTTGTTTGTGTTTTGTGCGCCGGAGCAGGAACTAGCCACTCAACTTTCTGGTTGTTTCAAAACAGGATATTGCGTAGGCGGGTCACGTCACCGTCGGGGCATGTTTTCGTTGCGTAGCCGCTTGGGTCAGTCGGGTAATTAGCATTTTGAGGTTGGCTGTTGTGGGCTGTGGAAATGGTCCACTGAGCATGAATCAGTTCGCTTTCAGTATCAGTATAAAGTTAGGGCTGGTAATGAGGAAAAACTAAATCGGTTCTCTATCAGGACGTTTTAATCCAGTACATAGAATAATGGAGGTGTGCAGTAAGTATATGGGCTCTGTAGGTTATTACTGTACAAGGATGCTAATCCTGTTGCGTAAAATAACACAGGTGAGTTGTAAATACACACCTGTATACGTCGGCCCGGCTGTACTTACCACAGGTGAGGCGTTGGCTTAGTGGAGGCTGTTCTCTGACATCGTTGCTTCGGACTGTTTCCGGAAGATGATCAGAAGGTTTTCCGAACGCACTTGGTATTAAATGTACGTACGTGTATCGTAGGTATTGTATAGCGAAGCTGTATGGGGTTCTGTGCTCTGACTCGTCTCGTCTAGCCACTCTCTGATTCACTCTGAGTCATGGATTGCTCACGCAGCAAGCCAGAATGATTTATTCTTCATCTGTAACTTTCTGGTTAAGTACTAGTTTCTCCCCTGTGTTTAATAAAACTTTCTGCACCAGAGGCGGCGCTGTTGCGTCTGGGATCACAACTGTGTGTAGGCAAAGTAATAAATGGATTAAACAGGTTACTGGTCTTAATAGTTAGAGTAATTACCTTATCGGATGATGGGCATACATTATGTGGACAAAAGTATTAGGACACCTATGTATAAGAGGAGCTTTCAGGTTGTCCCATTTTAAATCCATAAGCATTAATGTGGAGTCGTTAAGTCGTGCATTAATAGCTGATTTATCTTCCACTTTTCCATCTTTCCAATTCCAAGTGATAATGAAGCTGAGTAATCCAGTCATGAAGCTCTAGCAAGCTTCCGTTCGTTTGCCTTCAGGGTTAAGTAATGCTTTTTCCTCACCTGTTCTTATTACTCCATAATTACTCTGCGTTACTGCTGATGTTGCAAGTCGGAGTTTGTCCCTGCACACCCTCACGTTTCTCTTTTGTTCGACTGATGACGCACAGCGTCGTGTTTAGGCTCTGCCTTGTTGACTCGGTTCGCGTTAAGTTTTCTTACCTCATCGCAAACCCAAATCGCTCTCTCTCTGGGTTTTGGGTAATTTCAGCGTGGTGAAATTGCTGCTGTTTAATTTGGGTTGTTTTGTTTCTTGGTCTTTCCCTTCGTGATCCTCTCGCTCTTTAAATACAGCTCATGTCTGTACATCAGCACATCGTCCTAACCGAGCGGCTGTCATCTCAAACCCCGTAATGAGAGATGTGCGGGGAGGAGAACTAGTTTGGCTGCAGAAACCCTCAACTGTTTCCGCAGCGTGTTGTTCCTTGTTCGCCCAGCGCTGACACCTTCCTTTCGTCCTGTCGTGTGATTTCTGGTGTTTTCTGAGCATCTCAGTACCGATGGGGTTGCAGTCGACTTCAGACAAAGAAATTTAGACAAACAAATGTTCACTGACCTTCACATTTTAGGCTCTTGGGTTGCCTCTGTCCTACACTGCAGTGGAATTTAGGAATTCGAACGCTTCTTCACTCAAACTGTTGTTGTTGTTGCAATACATTCCTTTCCCTTATTTGTGCTTTTAATAGTTAATTACCTGCACAATTAAAAAAATCAGTCATTTGTGGATCGGGTACGGATTATTCCTAGTTACGTTTCTTCCAATGACAATTGAGTTCGAAAACCGAGGTTCTACTTTATATGGACAAAAGTATTGGGACACACAACCGTTACTCCTAAGGGTCTTTTATGACATCCCATTCTGGTACCTCCTTTGCAGCACTAAATCGTAGGCAAGGTGTAGATTTTTGGGGCATGTTTCATGCTCATGTATCACTCTCCCTCACCAATATTCCTTTAACAATGAAATTATAGCTTTTTTTATTATTTTAACTCATCAAGCAGTCACTCTCTCACTTTGTAGTAGGTTGCCCGTTTTGGGCTTCTTTTGGGCTTGTTACCATAGACCTGGTTACGTGGGATCTGGCAGCCCTGGAATGCCAGATGCAGAACACGTGAAATGGCTACCAAATTCTTTCAGCGACACTGACATGGTACATATTTGAGGAAATTAGAATATTCTTTATTTTATAGATGGTGGGAAGCATCACACTAGTCAGACATGCTCAGGTACGGTACAGCATATTATTAACCTATGAATACAATACTAGTCTAATTTCATCTAAAAATAGTCTGAAATTATATAGTTAAATAATGAAGGTAGATAACAATAGTAGATGTAGTATAATACAGTATACAAAATGCTGAATACTATTTATACTACATATATTATGCACTATTGCTAATCTATTACTATTGTTTTATTATTTATTAGTAAAACCAGGCATGTTTTTTCCAATCCAATCTTTGGAGAATTATGCAAAGTTGCCTGGACCAGTATGGCGAGGACGTTGACGCATGATCCAGTGACCGATGAGACGTCTAAGAATTGTCTTTTTCAAGACTTTTCACTCACATATCAGTGGTGTATTCATTCTACAGTCCGCATAAAGGATTACTTGGGTAAAATCTATGGCCCAGTCCAGAGCCTGGTCACAAACTCAACATCTGACTAACCCTAGTCCCAGTGTTTGCTGCTATGATTAGAGAGAGCGCCTCGGTTTAACTACAGAGCCTGTGATTGGCTGCAGTAATTACACTCATCAGAGATCCAGCAACTACAAAGGTGTTTAACAAGCGTTTTATTTTACATCAAAATTTATTTAAAGTAGTAAATTGTTTCTGCTTCGTAGGAGCCATGGGATTCTGAAATGAAGCAGTGCAAAGACGGAATCAGTTCAGTTATGTATCACAGCCACATAAATAATATTTAGCATAAATAAAACAAGAGGAGGGTAAGGAGCTGTTTTCTCTAAGCAGCTTTACAAATATCTAGGCCTCCAGCCCTAATTGAGCAAGCCTAGGGTAACCGGGGCAAGGAAAAGCTCCCTAAATGTGATGAGGAGCCATGTAAAGGAACCCAACATCCTTAGGCAGGCTAGATGTTATAGAGAATATAACTAGAGCCCTGTCTAGGGTCCTTCCTGCCGGCTTGAACGGGCTTTCCCACGACCCTGAGCAGGATTAAAATATAAGTAAACTATTGCATGTAAAACAAGAGGGTATATAGTAAGTGAAATAAGTCAAACGAGTGAGTCTCTTGGCGTTGAAAGTCCTAAAAGTAGATCAAGAGAACCCAGTTAAACAAATGAGACAAAAATATTTTACTTGGTCATTTATTTATTGAGGAAAATGATCCAATATTACATATTAGTGAGTGACAAAAGTATGTGAGCCTTTGCTTTCAGTATCTGCTCACTTCAGGTCCTTCCACAACATTTCTATTGGATTAAGGTCAGTACTTTGACTTGGCCATTCCAAAACATGAACTTTATTCTTCTGTAACCATTCTTTGGTAGAACGACTTGTGTGCTTAGGGTCGCTGTCTTGCTGCATGACCCACCTTCTCTTGAGATTCAGTTCATGGACAGATGTCCTGACATTTTCCTTTAGAATTCTCTGATATAATTCAGAATTCATTGTTCCATCAATGATGGCAAGCCGTCCTGCCCAGATGCAGCAAAACGGGCCCAAACCTTGACACTACCACCATTTAACTCTGCACACATTTAACCTTTTAATTTTCTCTTAAAGTGGAGGCAAACTTTTGAGCGTCCATGTTACTCTCATGCTCTAGTGGAGCATATCAAAACAAAATGACGCAATGACATTGCATGAGGCATCGGTTCTGCAGGTGCCTCCTTAATACAGCCATGTAGTAAGAACCAAAAAGTGGAATCGATATGATATTTTCCGGTTCTTGGGTCGTGGGGCCGTTTGGCTTTTTGAAAAGAAGGTTATACACGAGTATCATTTAATTAAAATGTTTCTTTATATTGCCTAGTTTCCTTTTAAACTATATATAAAAGCACAGAAGTGCCAGATCCACGTCAGTAAGTGCCGGAACGCATGCGCTCCATACATAAGAGGTACCGGGTCTTGTTTCGGCAGAATCCGGCTCCAGTTAAGCGCTGACTGGACGGTTCCGCTCAGCTTTCCGGTGTTGTGGTACCACCCTTCCCTCCGCTGACAGTTGAGCCTCCTGTCACTGTATATCAGGAGGCTTTGGCATTATCTTCAAAGAGTCTGTGTGGTTGCAGGTCTTCATTCCAGCCAAACAGGAGCCACACCTTAGTCATTTTGAGACCAGGCTGCAGTGGAATCAGGTGGAGCTACTGTTGGAGTCGTGTGAAAGCCTGCAGGATCACATTGAGCTACGTAGTCTTTTTTTTAAGGATGATTCTGGTTACTTTTCCAAACCCAGGCTAAGAATAAAAAAATCTGACAACCCAGACAGAAAAGGCGTTACTGAAAGAGCTGCACGTCGAAACGGACAATTGATGGCCAGGTTATTTTGTTGCTGCAATTTTGTTTTTTATTTTTTTATTTTTTTTAAGCAAGCTCATGCAATCTAGACCTTTGTGGCATGTGCCATCTCTAGCCCGGCTCCTTGCCGCCCGTCTTTCTCCTGTGCGGTTGTTTTAACATGTCGCAGAGCGTTTGCTTTGACACATGACCCTCGCAGCAGCTGCTCACATTCCACACCCTTGGTCATAACCGGTGCGTTTGAGCGTGAGCCGAGGGTCAGGAACGCCTCTTGGCATGAAGGTCAACTCCTCCATAAAGACTGTTTGCGCTCTGCAGTGTCTCACCTCTGTTTGTCCGTTCGTCAGCCTGAGGGCACAAGCCTGGACCTGTAGAGCACCGCGTTCCTGAGTAGCAGCTACTTCATTTCGCTCTGCTGTGTCTTTGCAGGATGAAGATGGTAAATGGAAAACTGTTCAGTCATGTAAAGGACTTTTTGATGCGACAAACTTTGATTGATACCACGACATTGCACATTATTTGAAAGCATGTTAACGAGCTGATCTGCTTCATATGAGGTACTGGACTGTGGATCAGAAGGTCTAGGGTTCAAGCCCCAGCATAGCCAAGCTGCCGCTCTTGGGTTTCTGAGCAAACCAAACCCTAAACTCAATTGCTTTTATTACACATTGTAGGACTGTATCAGATGTACAGTTCAAAAGTCTTAGGCCACCATTAGATTTGTTGTTTTTGCATTTGGTATTAATCTTCAGTCTTGGATTCGTCATGCCATAATCGTCTCTTCCACTGATGTCTATCTTGGTCACCCTGTTCCTCTTCCAAAAAGTGGTTTCTTGGTTGCTGCCCTTCCAAAAACACCATTTCTGATCAGGCTTTTTACTGCATACAAATGTTCTGTATTTTCCGGTTGTGTTTTAATAAAGAAGAAATAGACCTGAGAAATAATTATATAGATCGTCATTATGTCTTTGCTATAACAAAGGTACATCTAATCTAACAGTGGCCTAAGACTTTTGCACAGTACTGTTTTCTGCTTAAAGCTCATCATTCCTTGGCATCGCTTCAGTGGAGTGATTGAGTTTTGTTGTGAAAAGTATTATCACAGTGGCTGGAACTCTGTCTAAACAAAATTAGACCACAGTTGGTTCCGACCCCCAGTCCGATTGGCTGAGAGACGTTCTAGGTGCCGATATTGCCCGATAATGTCACTCTGACTGAAGCTCTTCAAGTATTATTCCACCATAGACACATAATTTAGCAACCACGCCAGTCAAAACAAAGCAGAAACGTTATGGTGATACGAGTAAAAGAAATGAATTATAATGAGGTTATAAAATCTACGGGCTTTGAAGCCATTTGAAGTTTGTTAGATGAAGCCATTAATGAGAAGCCTGATCCTTCCGATGAGCCGAGGTTCATCACCCTTAATTACCAACGGGGATTTGGATGAGAACTTTAGTCAGTAGAGTAAATCAAGAGCAACGAAACTGAAGATCAGTTTTAGTCCCATCAACAAAATGTCAGAAATGGAAAGGGGGAGTTTCTTCGGTTCCATCAGCTTTGTTCTTTCTGATTTTCTTCACGTCGTTTGCTGGTGTTAAACTCGGCGTCTTCCATTAAACACCATCCATGGCTGATCAGCGTTTCGTTCGTGGATCTGTTAAGCCCGGCTCTTATTAACCCGACTGAGCTGCTGATGCTCTAGAACTCTAACATTTCTGACCGATACGGTCACCGTCAAGAGCTTCATCTAACACATTTAGAATCACTAATCAAAATCCTAGACTTTTTGTCTGTGTTGGTATATGCTGGAGAAACAAGTCTGTTCCGCGGAGGCTCTTTGTAAGACTTAAAAGGATCTGCTGCTGACGTCTTGGTACCAGAAATCAGAGGACAGCTTTAGCTCAGAGCAGGATCAGGCTGTTATGGCTGGTCGGTGTAATGAGTTACATCATTATCCTTTCAGTTAATAAACAAATTGGCTAAAGTGCAGCTTGACTTTCTCGGCTTCTGAGTTGCCTCTGTTATGGTAGATAGAAATAAGGACAGTTGGTGCATTTCTCTGTTGTCTAACCTGTGTAAGTCTGTTTTGCGCATCCTGTTTTGAAGATCTTTCAGAGATCAAGCTTAATCCTGAACTCAGAATCAGAGCAAGTGGATTGTAAAGTTCGGACGGAGCGTCGCTTTACTAAAAAATACTAAAAATAGATGCGTTTCACAGTACAGTAGAGCTTCGCGCGTCTCCAAAACCCTCCCCCAGCATTATTGGGGCATGTTTGTGATAATTACAGCGTGGTTTACTTTGAGCTCGATAATTAGTAGGTCTCGGATCTAACGCGTAAGCATGGAAGCTGTGACTTATCTTTGTAGCTTATTTATAAAAGTATCGTCTATAATTATTTGCACGTTTTATGTTGAGGGTAACAGAGAAGCGCTTCTGCGGGTGGCCTGAGACGACCGCGGTATGTGAGAGTCCTTAGCAAGGTGTTTGTTCAGGTAACTTGAATCACCTGCGATTATTTCTACACGTCGGTTTATGTGCGAGAGACCCTGTAATCAAACGCAGGACAAGACGATCCCTAAACATTACCAACAAACCTGTTTCACACGCTCGGGTGGCACAGGTCTGAGCCTCGGCGGTGCCACATGGGCACGACTGCTGAGGGAGAGGAGGTAGGATCATCCAGAATTGCATTTCAACCACTAGAGAACATCAAATACAGAAGACAATGTCACAAAAAGAAAAACGCCTTTTATTTTGGGGGTTTATAATGTGTGTGGATGATGAGGATGGGAAATTATCCATGCTGTACTTTTGTTTCACCAGGGACTTAAGCGAAGTCTGAAATGAATACATTAAAGTATTCAAGAGGTACACAGCTTTTTCAGTATTTGTCACCAAGTATTTGTCTCAATATCCATAACCTCTAAATACAAAAAGAAACCTGTCTCTATAAATCAAGAGGTTGCAAGAGTTGTCTCCTGTGATAGAACAAACAAAAATAAGTCACAGTTTAGAGTTCTTTCACCATTTCTCTGAATAAACTGGCCTGAGTAAAGTGTTCTGACCCTTTAACTTAATGGACTATGGACCAGAAGGTCCAGGGTTAAAATCCCACCTCTGCCCAGCTGCCACTGTCGGGTTCTTGAGCAAGAACCTTAACCCCCAATGGCTTGGATTGTAAGACTGCTGCAAGTCACTCTGGATAAGGGCGTCTGCTAAATGACGTGAATGTAAATAAGAGATTTTTATTTTCTGTTATAATTCGTCAGGTCTTGGACGTTAAAGTGAGCAGACGTTGATAACGTCAGAAATTAAATTGAATCAGTGAAATGTGAGAGTGAGTGGTCAAGGACATCCAAGTGCATTCATAGACTGAGCCTTTCTGGTTCGTATCCCATCTCTGGCAGGCAAAAGATGCGGTTGCATTTTGAGATGGCGAAGAGTCTCGTTGGGGGCTTTAACTGTTGAGTCACGACTTCCAGGGTTTTGACCCGGCAAGGAGTGTCGTGGTTCTGACTCTCGTCCGTCTGTCCTTGTCTGGCTTCTGTCTAGCAGTAATCAGAAGTTTGCCAGTTCAGATCTGAATGCTGTACACGTGCAGTGCGCAGTTGTTTCTGTGAACTCTCTGTTTTGTTTAGAAACAGCAGAAGCAGCTATTACTTTGCTATTGCTTGAAAGCGAGTGCAGATTTTAGAGTAATCCAACGTTCAAAGCGATATCGGACCGGACGTTTGAACGTAGCTGCTCCGTGTACAAGTTGTTAGCATGCAAGCGTTTTCAGGCAGCCGGATTAGAAGGTCTGCGCTGTGTCTTAAACATTTTTTAAGCAGTTCCATAAATTCATGGTTGGCTCTGTGTAAATCCTGTAATAGCATATCATTTACACAAATACCAGCTCCAGCCCGGCTATAGATACGAGCTGCGCTGCTGCTCGCTTCAATAAAAGCCTCAGGACGATGCAGTTCCTGAACTTCACAAAGGAGGACTGGAAATGTTCTAGAACCTGGAAGTTTAGAGCAGGCTCGGTCTCGGTATGGAATCGACACGTCCCGGTGGTTGGTGGTAGGTTCACTTCACTTGGGTAGAGAGTTTCTCTCTTGCATGTACACACTGTGAGAGAGGTGATGTGGCAAATACAGGTTAATTCTTAATCATTAACCGCCCAGACAAAATATTAGTCATGGACTGTGATGGCCTAGCAGTTAAGGTACTGGACTAGGGTCCAGAAGGTCCACTGTTCAAATCCCAGCTCTGTTGAGCTGTAGGGTGCTTGAGCGAGACCCTTAATCCACATTTTGCTTGGATTTTAAAGTTGTAGCAGTTGCAAGCTGTCTGGACAAATGACGGAAATGTCAGTGCCCTGTATGGGACCCCATAACACACCTGGAATACCCGTAGCTAACCCACGAGGGACAGGGAGAACATACACAATCCACAAAGGTGGAGTCTGGACAGGACTCTAAATATGGTCATTTCATTGCATCACCAAGCACTTTTGGACTTCAGATTGCAAAACTTGTTTAATTAAAAAAATCGAACAAAGTTGGATTTGTTTTAGTTATCGGTATCGGTCTGATATTAGAATTTTAGCTGATATTAATACCGATATTTATTATTAAGGATGCACCGATATTGAATTTCTTGGGCCGATAGGATAACCGATGTTTAGCACATTATTGTGGCCGATCCGATGTTAAAAACTGGTAATTGAACCTTTCTGCATTAAAAAAAAAAACGTTCACATGATAATTCATATATGAACTGTTGTTCATTTTAGCAATAAAATAATAATAAGCAATATAAAATAAAACATCATTCTTGGCATCATCTTGGCAGGGCATGAGTAGTCAACAGGAGGTGGTGAGGGGGAGTTGGATTACCCAGACGTCTGATGGGTAAAGGTATGGGCTGGTACTGGAAGAACCAAGGTTTTGAGATGTAAAATAGAAATATGATATTTCATTCACTAGCACGGTGTTGTTGACTTGGAAAAACAATCCGATTTCTTTAAATCCTCAGCTTTATTAGAGCTTAGTGCGCCCTTCTTTCTGTGGTATTGACTTGATGCTTCCCCTTTCAAGGGCCCTGTTTTAGGACTCGGTTCTGTCCATCATAAACTCCATTACGTTTGCATAAGAGCAATGAGCCGTGCAGAGCTGGTGCAGGTTTGTCATCAGTTTGCGCGCTCGACTCTTAGCCACTTCCTCTGTTGTTGGCGGTTGTTTGTAAGTCGGTGCACCTTACATGGTTGCAAGTCTTTTCTGGTTCCCCACACCGGATACAAACCAGGAACTAACTCGTGTGTATTTCCTAAGATGCTTCCGAGATCAGAGAGGACTCGCTGATTTCCAGGTTATGAAAGATCTGAACGAAAGATGTAAATGACTTGTGGGTTATTTCCTCCCACCTGACAAACACCACCTGTCCTCTGAGGTGAGGCTTCACCTCAAACCTGCTGAGCAATTCAGCTAGAGAACCATTGGGGGATTGAGGTCTGGAATACTTTTGCTCTTCCATATGTGATTGCAGATCTTACCGGTCCGTTCTTTAGCCGACTTATTTATGATGAATCCCAGAGGTGCCTGAACTCTCTGCCAGGAATTTGTTGGCTTGAATTAGGGAATTTGAATCGAGTTTTATGGTGATGAGGGCAGAACCAGTTCAAAATAAAGTACTCATTAAATTGGACTCCATCTTTTTAAGGACAGAGTTCATTTGCAAAAACCTGACTGTTGTGAGTTACTCTTAACACGCAGAGCTTTCTGAACCCTTTTTATCATGCATTGGCCATCGTCAAGGCCTTGCAAGGTCACGTTTCACAGCAGAAATAGTCAAACACCAGTGCTGCTCTGGAGACCTGACGATAAATTTGTTCAGTGAAATAAATCAGTAAAATGGTTTATGGAATGTGCAAATGACCTCTTCAATTTTAGTTTATTTCCGAAGCACTCTTAGCAATGGATATTGACACAGCACCTTCAGATTAACCAGTCTGGACTTCAGATAATCGTCCATAGCTGACAGTGGCAAGGAAAAAGTGTGTGTGTGAGAAATGGTGTTTTCAGAAAGTCCAGATGACGTATTGTGTATTTTCTCAGAACATAGACATTAAGTGGTGCTTAAGTTTGTGAACCGTTTAGGATTTTCTATATTTCTGCATAAATATGACATAAAGCCATCAGATTTTTACACAAGTTCTAAAAGTAAATAAAGAGAACCCAGTTAAACAAAAACTGATGGCAAGCCGTCCTGCCCAGATGCAGCAAAACAGGCCCAGACCATGATACTACCACCACCATGTTTGACAGATGGGATAAGGTTCTTATGCTGGAATGCAGGGTTTTCCTTTCTCCGAACATAACGCTTTTTTTACACCATAAAATTCTATTTGGGTCTCATCCGTCCATAAAACATTCTTCCAATAGCCTTCTGGCTCGTCCACGTGATCTTTAGCAAACTGCAGACGAGCAGCAATGTTCTTTTTGGAGAGCAGTGGCTTTCTCCCTGCAGCCCTGCCATGCACACCATTGTTGTTCAGTGTTCTTCTGATGGTGGACTCGTGAACATTAACATTAGCCAATGCGAGAGAGGCCTTCAGTTGCTTAGAAGTTGCTTTGGGGTCCTTTGTGACCCCATCAACTATTACACACCTTGATCTTGGAGTGATCTTTGTTGGTCGACCACTCCTGGGGAGGGTAACAACGGTCTTGAATTTCCTCCATTTGTACACAATCTGTCTGACTGTGGATTGGTGGAGTCCAAACTCTTTAGAGATGGTTTTGTAACCTTTTCCAGCCTGATGTGCATCAACAACTCTTCTTCTGAGGTCCTCAGAAATCTCCTTTGTTCGTGCCATGATACACTTCCACATACATGTTGTGAAGAGCAGACTTTGATAGATCCCTGTTCTTTAAATAAAACAGGGTGAACACTCACACCTGATTGGCATCCCGTTGATTGAAACGCCTGACCCTAATTTCACCTTCAAATTAACTGCTAATGCTACAGGGTCACATACTTTTGCCACTCACTAATATGTAATATTGGATCATTTTCCTCAATAAATAAATGACCAAGTATAATATTTTTGTTTCATTTGTTTAACTGGGTTCTCCTCATCTCCTTGTAGGACTTGTGTGAAAATCTGATGATGTTTTAGGTCATATGCAGAAATCATGCAGGTTCATAAACTTTCAAGCACCACTGTATGTAGAAATAAACACCCAGACGATTAATACAAAGCTTCCTTTGCGCGCACATGCCCAAATCCACACCCTTCTCCAGGACCCTTAAACAGGACGCATTTCTAATTAAATAATGAGCTCACGCAAGATTAGTGACGAAGATGACGAAGCCATGCTGAACAAACATAGTTTTAACTTTTTTTTTTTTTTTAAATGATGCTTTCAAATCATCACATCGTTTAATCGCATCAATCACGGGTAATTACAGCTTTGCCTGCTTGCATTTGACACACACTGTAAACAAGAGAATATAAACCCTACTTTTTCCTCGAAGCAACAGGGGGCCATTGGCCAAGTGTTCATGTGTAAAAAGCATGATGTGTCACCAGTGAGTGAAGTGACCCTGCTCTATTTTTTTTTTTTTTTCAATGCCATCTACCATCGAAAAGATAAAATTGAATTAATCTGGTCTGCCTGTCTATACATACAGTACTGTGCAAAAGGCCACTATTAGATTTGTTGTTTTAGTGACAGTATAATGATGGTAAAGAGAAATAATTATATATAGTCTTACCATATACCATTGCTAAAACAAACAAAGCAGTCAACCAAAGGGTGGCCTAAGACTTTTGCTCAGTACTGTGTGTCTGGGTGTGTCTATAGATGGATAATGCATATGCTATGCCCACATTAGCTTTTTTTGCTTTTGTGAACATGTAGTGAATAAGGTTAATAGAAGTTATAATAAAGGTTCTGTCAAGATGTACAAAATTATTGAAAGTGCACATATGGCATGTTGTAGCAGAACTGAAACTGGGCATTCAGCGAAACGTTCTGTGGATGTGGGGGTTGGTGTGTCATTACCAGGACAATGGTTCTAAACGCTTCCCAGGGGGGGAAGCTGGCAAAACTCTGGCAAAAGTTCGTCGCTTTCTGGATGTTGTTAACGAAAGAAGTTTGCTGTAATGTGATGGTTTGTAGTTAATACGCTAGTGATTCTGCTGCAGTACGAGCTTCTGGCGTCCGACTCGTATCTGATTTACTTAACAAGGTCATGATGGCAGCTCCCACTCTTTGGAACTCCCATCCGGCATCTGTTCGGGTTGCTTCTACTCTTCTACATTTTTAATCACTTGTAAAAACTTTTGTTTTCGTCTTTTACTAATGTTTGTGTCGTCTTGTTTTGAACTGTTGCGTGTCTATTGTGAACAACATCGGTTTGTTGTTAAGCGTCCTTGTTCTGTGAAAGGTGCTATACAAATGAAATTTATTAATATGTTTTTAGAGGCGGCTTGTTGCTCGTCCTATAAGCTCTTGATGAGCTGTTCTGCCTGGCGACCGAGCTCTTCGGACTCGGTGTGAAGGACGGCATGATATAGGCGTGTTCTTTTATAAAACTGGACGTTGGGTTTTTTTTCGTTGATAAAAATCAGACTTCGGGTGAAAAGGCCTTATTAGTGCAATATGTGATGTATAGCATGTAGTGAATAGGGGGCTATTTTGGACACAGGTCGAGTAACAAAAATGCGGTTAATTGTGTTAAAAAATGATTAAGGTGCTGATTTTAACTGTTCTACTTTAAAATAATGGAGATTCTGCGACCACAATTCAGCTCATGGTGGATTATATTTCATTTAATTTTGTAGGAACATTTTGTACCAGACCCCGTGTGCCACACATGGAACAGCAGCTAAAGAAGCAGATGTGCCATGATTCTTCCACTAACGTTTCTTTAGGCTCAGTGAGTTTTTTTTTCCTGACTGTTTTTTGTTGTTGTTCTTTTAGGGCGTACTCGCTCGTCGACTCCAGCCAGGTGTCCACCTTCCTCATCTCCATCCTCCTCATCGTCTATGGGAGCTTCAGGTGAGCTCGCACCCAAACCCTCCACCCCTTATCCAGACTTACTGCTGTTTCGCATTCGTTAAGGGTTGTCAGTGCTGGGACTTGTGCCCTCAGCCTTCGGGTCAGAGGTCCAGGACTGCAGAAGCAGTCCAGTCAACACACTAATGTTATTTTAGTTATTTTACATGATGTCTTTATTGTTCCAAGTTTTTGCTGCAGGTCTGGGAATCGTTTTGTTAAAACAGTCACTTGGGTGCGGAATTCAGCGTCAGAATAATAAGTGTTTTATAAATCTGTGGCATGACCTTTTATTTTGTAGGTCTAAAGCTCACTTTATTACCTGCAGCACAGATAAGGGAGGCGTAAATGAGTCCCTCCGTGTCCCTCTGTGTCCCTCGCGTCTCTCGCACTGGCCTGGGTTGACCTGTCATAATCCTCATGAGATTATTTACACCAACCAGGACACGGAGCCACAGATTCTTTCAACCGTCTATAAGAGGCTCAGATCAGAAAAACAGCACAACCAGTCCGTGTAGAGGTACCTTAATAATAGTAGTAATAATAATAATAATAATAATAATAATAATAATAATAATAATGTCAGTGTCAATTTTATTTATAAAGCACATTTAGAAACAAGTTGACCAAAGTGCTGTTCTCTAGATGTCGCAGTAACCAAATAAATAAGTCAAAATTAATGATAAATAAAACACAATATGAAAGATGTGACAAAATAACAAAAAATAATCATTAATACCATTTTATAATGTTATTATATTGATCTTTTTTTTTATTGCTGCTTACTACATAAATAATAAATGCTAATAAATAGTATTATTTATTATTACATAATTAACAGATTTGATCTCATTATATTCGGTGTGGCTTGCTTGGATTCCTTTTGAAATGAAGGTGTTAACAGGAGCACTTTCTCTTCCTTTTATTCTGATAATTACCACGTTATTAGTCAGGTTATAAACTAGGGGTGTGTGAGCCGGATTGTCTACGATAATATCTTAGGAGGAGGAGGACTGTCGAGGATCTGCAAATTGTCGGAAATCGGTTGTCGTTGAAGACGGCTTAAGAGCAAACTTATTTCCCCATCTGTGAACTAACCACCCTGCAGAATATGCAGATCAGGAAAAGCCAAGGGCCCAACCCAGACACACTCAGCAAACCTTGGAGGAGTCATCGATTCTCGAGCAAGTTTGACTAGAAACTCATCTCCGTTGTCGGCGCACTTGCTTGGACTCGTATGCGTCGAGTCGAGTGACTCGATTCATTATTTACGATTCACACAGTGATTCAGTGATTCAGATCCACAATAGCCCTTCCTCAGTGCAGATCCCCGCTGTGTTTGCAGCAAGACTACAGAACTGCAGATTAAGTCAAAGAGGTACTAAAAAGGTTACTCATAACCGCCAACAGAAAGGAATCCTCTTGGCTTTCAGGCTGAGTTGTTAGTTCACCATTAGAGTAAGTGTTTTGCTTTGACTTTTCACTTTCAATCCATGATTCACTAAATGATGAGACTTTTCAACACTATTATAAAATAAGCTTAATGATGTTAGGTAACTACATTCATGTGAGTGTTAATGTCGAATCGGCTTCTCTATGATGCAGTACAGACGATATTAAACTCATCAGTTCATAATATATTTATCTTATGATGGATTTGTTGAACATATCCCCATCATAAATCAGGAGCTCCTGTACAATACAGCTCCATTAATGCTGATAATGCCTCATACAGGGGAATTTTCTGGGGACCTGGAACCTCAGTCTCACTGTACTGAGCAATGTATTGAAAGTGAATGATGAAGCTTGGTTATTGTGCATCCATGGCTTTCCATCACTACATTTCCCAGCACCCATCACTGCTGCCTCTGTCTCTCTGTAGATCGTTAAATATGGACTGTGAGAACCAGGACAAGGATAAGGATGGAAATCCCACCACTAACGGCTCCTTCAACAACAGTAACTCCAACAACAGTGAGACACACACACACACACACACGCACACAGCTTTTATAATGCTGTATTTGTGTGGCTTTATTAGTGCTAAGTAATGTAACCCTACACTCATCCGAGTTAAAGAAAATATTAAAGCTTAAAGGTTTTTTATATTTTGTATACATTCGGTTCTCACACAAAGATGGACGGACACACACACACTCTCACACACACTCTCTCACTCACACTCAGAGAGGCTAACACAGAAGACTAGGACTGTTTGGGACTCTGGAAAATCCAGTGTGTATCTGTGTTCCTATAGCGATATGGAGAGTTTTTTATTTATATATATATATATATATATATATATATATTATATATATATATATATATTATTATATATATATATATATATATATATATTATATATATATATATATATATATATATATATATATATATATATATATATATATATTGTATGTATGTGTGTGTGTGTGTGTGTGTGTGTGTGTGTTGTGTAAAGCAGCAGAAGTATAATGTGTGTACAGTTGCCAGTATCCGATGAGTCAGTATGTGGCAGATTTTTCACCTGTATACCAAAACAGTTTCCTTTTTTTCCTGTTTGTTGCTAAATGTGGGTCAGTGATGACACCCGGTGAATTGAGACTGTTCACACTCTGCTTGTCTATTCATCATCGGGTGTGTTACTAGGGTGAAGGAGACATTTGTTAGGGTCCAGGCGGACTTCTCATAACTCTCCAAAGACTGTATTGGGGGAAACAACATGCTTGCTTCTACTAAGTAATAATAATATAGCAAAACATTAATAGATTAGCAATAGTACATGTACAGTGGGGCAAAAAGTATTTAAACAACCACTGATTGTGCAAGTCCTCCTATTGGACAGATGTGAGAGGTCTGTAATTTTTTCATCATAGGTACACTTCAACTATGAGAGACAAAATGATGGGGAAAAAAATTCAGGAAATCACATTGTAGGATTTTTAAAGAATTTAATTGTAAATTATGGTGGAAAATAAGTATTTGGTCAATAAATTTGGTTCAACTCAGTACTTTGTAACATAACCTTTGTTGGCAATGACAGAGGTCAAACGTTTCCTGTAAGTCTTCACCAGGTTGGCACACACTGTAGCTGGTATTTTGGCCCATTCCGCCATGCAGATCTCCTCTAGAGCAGTGATGTTTTTGGGGCAACACGGACTTTCAACTCCCCCCACAAATTGTCTATGGGGTTGAGGTCTGGAGACTGGCTAGGCCACTCCAGGACCTTGAAATGCTTTTTACGGAGCCACTCCTTGTTGCCCGAGCGGTGTGCTTGGGATCATTGTCATGCTGGAAGACCCAGCCACGTTTCATCTTCAATGCTCTCACTGATGGAAGGAGGTTTTGGCTTAAAATCTCACGATGCATGGGCCCGTTCATTCTTCCCTTAACACGGATCAGTCGTCCTGTCCCCTCTGCAGAAACACGTTTGTGCTGGTAGATTTTGTTTTCCTGTACATTTTGAATCAGACACACCAGCACTCTTTGATAAACAGCTGATTGCAGAACCCTGTCGGGGTGTAAGTAGGGTGGAGGGTACGATGACATCAGTGATCTAGTTCTGTGTGTGTACCCTCTGCTGAGCTCAGAACCTGTTCGACCCTGTGCAGGGGCAGAGGGAAATGTCAGACCCTGTTATCCAAATTCCTGCTGTGACCTGTGGGTTAGGTTACACCCCTTATTTACCATCTGAACCATAAACACACTCTGACGAGTGGCGGCTTCCATTAACCTCTACCTACAACCTCCACCGACCCCCGATTCACAGATAACAGCAGGCAGGGGGACGACTGCAGGGTGATATTATGTCGATGTCATTGGAAGTAGGTGGGGTTATAAATATACTGGAATGAGGTAGGTATTTTGGCATGGGAAATATTTATAAATGGCTTCTCGCTATCCAAATGCCTGTACTCCTCTGATGTGCAGTAATACATGATGGTGTGTTTCAGGTATTCAGACCATCGACTCCACACAGGCTCTGTTCCTGCCCATCGGAGCCTCCGTCTCACTCCTCGTCATGTTCTTCTTCTTCGACTCGGTCCAGGTGGTCTTCACCATCTGCACTGCGGGTACAAAACACACACACACACATCTCACATTTCACCTTTCTACACCCTGATCTGATCTGACGTTCATGGTAGCCATAACTGTGACATGCAGTGATGGAGTCTCTGTCTTTCGCTGTCTCACTCTCGCTTCGTCTCTCTCATTCCCTTTTTTGCCTCATCTCTCTTGTTCTCTCCTTTTCGCTTCGCCTCTCGCGTTTTCCCGCTCGCTCTGTCTTTCTCTCTCTTGCTCAGTGTTTTCTCTTTCATTCTCTCTTTCATTCTTTCATTCTCTCTTTCTTTGTCTCCATCTCTCTTCAAAGTCTTCAAAATCTTAATTTCCATGACTTTAATGAGAACAGTATTGCTAAAAAAAAAATAACGCAAAAATAAGTACAAAAAGTGGCAACAGTAGTGAATAGATGATAGTAATAAATGCATTATTAATAAATCTCTCTCTCTCTGTGTGCAGTGTTGGCCACCATAGCGTTTGCATTCCTGCTGTTGCCGATGTGCCAGTATCTGACGCGGCCCTGCTCCCCACAGAACAAGTAAGCGCTCATGAAACCTGTCTCATTAGCTCCGGCACCGGGCCTGCTTCTGGAACATCCCGTTGTCAGCGGTGAAGCAGATTCATGTCACGTATATCATGTTTAAAGGCCTTCAGCCTTCCGACTTTGCTTTACCTGCTGCCATCAAGACACATTAAACTGTGTGTGTGTGTCGGGTCATACTGTCTGTGTGTTGTGGTTATTGCTATGTTTTGTGTGTGAGTGTGATTATTACTATGTTTCTTGTGTGTGTGCAGAATCTCATTTGGTTGCTGTGGACGTTTCACTCTGGCAGAGCTGCTCTCCTTCTTCCTCTCAGTCATGCTCGTCCTCATCTGGGTGCTGACGGGACACTGGCTCCTTATGGATGGTAGGACACACACACACACACACACACACAGCTTTCTGATGTCACATTATAAGACTCTGCGCTGCACTGTAACGTCCATAACGGAATGGCCAGCTTTAGTGAGTGAGCTTCATAGCTGAAACAGCGCCCCTAGTGGTGTAGATTTTATTGTTGTCATTGTTGTTGCTGTGGTTCAGTGCTGTGGTGTTTCCTGAGCTGGAGTTTCTGTTACTGTGCTTATGTTTTGTCTCACACACACATTCATAACCGCCGGTACAAAGGTGTAGGGAAACGAAATGTGGCAGCTCTGGAAGCTGTGCCAACAGCACGACAGACAGAACAGATAATAGCGTACAGAGTGTGAGGGGAGGTGAGAGGTGAGGGGAAGTTCTAGGCAAACACGGTTTTGAAGAAACGAAAGGGAGCTTGGGGAACTAGAGATGGCAGCCACTGAAGCCACATCACCTTTGATCATTATATATGTTAAACACTTTTCCTAAAAGATATTAATGAAACTGCAGTGTTTAAGGAACTGTGGATCAGTCAGAATTGCTACAGATCGGCTAATAGAAAAGGGAAAGAAATTAAAAAGCTCAGCGTCACCCAATCACAGTAACTACGTCGGTGGTGTATTAGTGATCTGCCAGATCGGTAATAATGTTATTACATCATATTTTATTAAAGAAACACAGCCAATTTATTTCTATAGAGCCTTTTCAACGGAGCGTTGTCTCAAAGCAGCTTTATGAATTTATGATCTATTCTTACTCGACCTTCTTAGGCAGCTTAGATGTTGTGTGACAATTAAACCAAGTTATCTAATGAATACAATTTTTATAATAGTAACTAAATAGAAAAAATGGAATGGAGAATACAATTAAAAAAGAAAATGTAAATAAATATAGACTTAAATACAGTGTTCTAAATAATGTTGGTGTTTATGAACCTGTAATGGTATAAAAAGCAACGCATCCCGGGTTCTGCCCCTCTCATCCTGGTCAGGGTCGTGGGGGAGGGTCTGGACCCTAATCCAGATGTCCGTGGGTGCAGGTGAGGTGCAGTCGGTGCTGGTGTTAATAGTACTGTACGTGGATATAATAGCTCGGATACATCATGGCATGTTTGTCGATTTAAATAAACCAATTGTTCTCCTGTGGTCTTACACGTTTAAGATGCATTTGAATTGTTTCCGGTCGTATATAAATAGTGTCTTTGGTTCTCGCATCCGATTCATGAGGTCTGATGTTCTGTTGTTGCAGCTCTGGCGATGGGACTGTGTGTGGCCATGATCGCTTTCGTGAGACTGCCCAGCCTGAAAGTGTCCTGCCTACTGCTCTCGGGTCTGCTCATCTACGACGTCTTCTGGGTAAGAACCAAAAGTATTAGTATTGCTCTGGCATTTTATGGTCCTTTCTTCTCATAAGGTCCTAACGAATGACGTTCTGAAAAGAACAGTAGATGTTCTGAATTGTTCTTGTTTTATTCAGTGGTTAAATGTGAGGTTTTTATATTATTTTAACACTCATTGGTTTTAGCACTCATGGTTAAGACGGTTCATGTACTGGACTGCTGACCTGGAGGATGAGGGTTCTAGAGTTGGGCCTTAGATCACAGCCATTAGCCTCAGTTATTTGGAAATGTCCTCCCTGTGCCGCCCCACCAATGTAGCTGGTAAATGGAACCCTATAAAACTAAAGCCTAAACGATTAGAAATAATGTGCTTGTTTGATTTAGACCAACATCAACAGGTAAACTACTACCTTATTACTACCTACTAATAACTTATAAAAAATAATTTATGAGCATGTACTTAAGGAATTTGAGAGAGCAGATCGAACCCACCTACACACACCCACACAAACACACCTAGCCTGCAAGTACTGGGAGTTCTCCTAAACCTCATGTGGGAACATTGGGAACGTGTGCTGACGTTCACAACATGTTCATCTTTGGAATTTTGAAAATGTCAGCTTTTTATTTAAGCAATAACACACTCGAGGTCGTGCTTTAACGTGAGATACTGGCACGGGTGTGCTTAGTACAGATCAGAGCCAGTCGCTCACATTACAGCACGACCTCAGGTGTGTTATTGCGTTTATACCGCAGTTCAGTTATCAACGTTTATTGTTAGATTTTAGATAAAGAACACAGAACACACGATTTGTTTATCAGCCTTCCTAAGGTAAAATGGCTCCATGCTATCGTTCCCCCGCAGCTAAGCCCTTCAGCCATTAAAGCAGAGGAACAGAATGACCAATAACTTTATTATACAGACAATAAACACAAATATATCTATTGTAAGCTTTAATTTATTAAAAAGAAAGTGTATTTACATTCAGGGTCGGGTTTATAAGGCAGGCTGTTACTAAGATCCACTGTTCTACCGCCTGAAGCAGATCGGAGTGAGATCCTGATGTTATAACCAAAGTCTAGGATCCCGTTTGATTAGCGATTATAAATCTGTATGATGAAGCTCTTACTGGTAATCTGATCAGTCAGAAATGTGAGGGCAGAGCTACAGAGCATCAGCAGCTTCTCTGGGTAAGAGCTGGACTTACAGATAACAAACCGTCAGATGAACGAAGCTCCGATCAGCCGCGGATGGTGTTTAATGAAAGAGCCGAGTTTAACTCCAGCAAACGGCGTCTTTGTGAGGGATGAAGCTGATTCAGCATTTTTGTTGATGGGACCAAAACTGATCTTCGTTGTGCTTCAGTCGAGCTGTGAGTCCATTAAGAGCCGGAACGTTTGATTTAAAGCACGGACTTCGTTTGGCTTTTCCGGAGCTTCCAAATCCTAAAGCTGATAAACCTTTGGCTCAGGTTGGTCATTAATAGCTTCTTCCAAATTTAAGTTGTTTTCAAAGCCAATATATTTTATAAACTAGTTATTGCTTTCATTCGGCACTCATTAGAACTTGGCTGCTTTTGAGGGCGGGCATCGTTGCTAGGTTACGTGTGTATGCCACGGAGTAATACTTATAGAGCGCCGGTCAGAGTGACATTATCGGGCAATAATGGCACGGCTGGAGCATCTCTCAGCCAATCAGATTGCAGGGTTGGAACTAACTGTGGTGTAATTTTTTTTATTTATTTATTTATTTATTTGAATTGAGTGTCTTAAACTTGGCCGTGAGCCCAGAGCTTAGACACACTGAGCTCGATTTAAACACCAGAGAAAAGCACAATGCAGAGGATTCGGCCTGACGGACCTGCAACAAGCAGACCCTTTATCGAAGTCCTACACCGACGTCAGCGGCACCTGGGAGAAAATGAAGCATGACTGGTGTGAGAAATTACGCCCACGGAACTCTCCCTTCGCAAAAAACATAACACCCAACAGAGAGTGGTGTTTTATTGCGCTGTTAGTGTGGTGGTGGTGGTGTATCATACAGAAGTCTGAAGCAGGGCAGGCAAAACTGATTTGCAAAAATACCAGCAGGTTTTCTTTTCAACCAAAACAGGACCAACAACTAAAAGCCCTGATGCACCTGGTGTGTGTGTGTGTGTGTGTGTGTGTGTGTGTGTGTGTGTGTGTGTGTGTGTGTGTGTGTGTGTGTGTGTGTGTGTGTGTGTGTGTGTGTGTGTGTGGATTTCTATCTGGATTGTGTCCTGTGTATAGATGAGTGGGTGGGATATTTTGAAAGGAAGCAGGAAGGGGTTTTGGCACAGGGCGACGGTGGAAACTGGTGGTTATCGCTTCTATATCGGGACTTTCCCCGTAGCGGTTTTTGCTTTTTTGCAAGTCAGCATAAGAGATTAAATGGGAATTTAATTTTATTTCCATCTTTTCACTTTAATATCATAAATATTAGGATGCACCGAGTATTTGGCTACCAAAATTAGCCGAATAATTTTGTTCCCTAATATGTATGACTGAAATTCGCACTTCCGACATGTTTGCTGCATTTATAAAAAGCACCTCGCTCCACGCTGGTTACGGTTTGATCATGTCATTGTTCAGTATAAATGAATTGGCCTTTTCACTTTTTTTATTTTATTTTATTTTTTTTTCCCCCCTATTTCAGGCCGAATTATTTCGGTTGCCAAATTATGGATGCATCCTTGCAGAAATGTATCGGCTATAAGTCTGTGCCGATTGTAGCCTCAGATTTCTATAGTATCTGACAGGACTGGAACCTGTGAGTTTCTTTTGTCGTCTTGCTCATGTTTCACTCCCCTCCAAAACTTTGAGTAATGGAGCTGAAGTTTGCTGTGGACCTGTACCTGCTGGACTTTGTGCCACCACACGGTTGGCTGGTTGGATATTTGCATGACCGGAAAGGTGTCCAGGTGTTTTTTCTAATAAAGTGGCTTTTTAGATGTAAATGACTGGCACAAAGTACAATTTGTTTTTTTTGTTCCATCATGTTGTTGTTAAATTGTATTTCTGCAGTTGTGTTTGGGGGATACAGGATGTACAGTGGTGCTTGAAAGTTTGTGAACCTTTTAGAATGTTCTATATTTCTGCATGAATATGACTTAAAACATCATCAGGTTTTCACACAAGTCCTAAAAGTAGATAAAGAGAACCCAGTTAAACAAATGAGACAAAAATATTATACTTGGTCATTTATTTGAGGAAAATGATCCAATATTACATATTAGTGAGTGGCAAAAGTATGTGAACCTCTAGGATTAGCAGTTAATTTGAAGGTGAAATTAGTCAGGTGTTTTTCAATCAATGGGATGCCAATCAGGTGAGAGTGGGCACCTGTTTTATTTAAAGAACAGGGATCTATCAAAGTCTGCTCTTCACAAACATGTTTGTGGAAGTGTATCATGGCACGAACAAAGGAGCTCAGAGTTGTTGATGCTCATCAGGCTGGAAATGGTTACAAAAACCATCTCTAAAGAGTTTGGAGACCACCAATCCACAGTCAGACAGATTGTGTACAAATGGAGGAAATTCAAGACAGTTGTTACCCTCCCCAGGAGTGGTCGGCCAACAAAGATCACTCCAAGAGCAAGGCGTGTAATAGTTGGCGAGGTCACAAAGGACTCCAGGGTAAACTTCTAAGCACCTGAAGGCCTCTCTCACACTGGCTAATGTTTATGTTCACGAGTCCACCATCAGAAAAGAACACTGAACAACAATGGTGTGCATGGCAGGGTTGTAAGGAGAAAGCCACTGCTCTCCAAAAAGAACTTTGCTGCTCTTCTGCAGTTTGCTAAAGATCACGTGGACGAGCCAGAAGGCTATTGGAAGAATGTTTTATGGACGGATGAGACCAAAATAAAACTTTTTGGTTTTAAAAGAAAAGTGTTATATTTGGAGAAAGGAAAACATTGCATTCCAGCATAAGAACCTTGTCCCATCTGTGAAACATGGTGGTGGTAGTATCATGGTTTGGGCTGTTTTGCTGCATCTGGGCAGGACAGCTTGCCATCATTGATGGAACAATGAATTCTGAATGATATCAGAGAATTCTAAAGGAAAATGTCAGGACATCTGTCCATGAACTGAATCTCAGGAGAAGGTGGATCATGCAGCAAGACAACGACTTGTGTGAAAATCTGATGGTTTTAGATCATATTTATGCAGAAATGGAGGCTTGCTCAGTGAGCCAATATATTTGTAAAGCTACTTTGAGACAATGCTTTGTTGAGGAAAAAAAAGCACTATATAAATGCATTTGACTTTAAAATTTAAAATTGTAAACAATGTTATGTTGTAGCTTCAACACATCTTAAATTCATAAAGATAATAAGTAGATTTCTGATGAGTAGAACATTTTTGTACCTTGGTCACATTTTTTTATCAGATTATTTTGAGTGACTTACAAGGTTGCTTACAAGCAATTGAGGATCAGTCCTTGTTATAGGGCCCAAGCAGACCAACTTGGCGATGCCTTTGGTCCCATTTTTTCCTAATAAACACTTAACCTGGATGCTGGACTTATGGGACACCCTGTATCATTCGGAGTTTATTTTGCCCGCCCTCTGTGTTTCTTTCAGCACTGTGTTAGACGTTGTGACTCGAAGGTGTTGATGGTAAAAAGGGGCAGAACTGGTGGTTCTAGTCTCCCAGTATAATGGACGATGGGGTTCAGTGAGGTTCCCGGTTTGAGCCGGCTACGTCTCGAGCTGAACGGGTATCCTGACACGTCTCGCCCTGTCTCTAGGTGTTCTTCTCGGCCTACATCTTCAACAGCAACGTGATGGTGAAGGTGGCCACGCAGCCGGCCGACAACCCCCTAGATGTCATCTCACGCAAGCTGCACCTAGGTCAGAGCATGGGCCGCGACGTGCCCCGTCTCTCGCTCCCCGGCAAGCTGGTGTTCCCCAGCTCCACGGGCAGCCACTTCTCCATGCTGGGCATCGGCGACATCGTCATGCCGGGCCTCCTGCTCTGCTTTGTCCTGCGCTACGACAACTACAAGAAGCAGGCGAACGGCGAGGTCCCCGGCACGGCCAACATGTCGGGCCGCATGCAGCGCGTCTCCTACTTCCACTGCACCCTCATCGGCTACTTCGTGGGTGAGTCCGGGGCCAGCTGGGCTGTGGGATTAGTGGCTCTTAAGCTGCGCCTGAACGTCTTTGATCCTAAATCCTCGGGTTTGTAGCTAATGAGCAACAGATGGTTCTGTAGTGTGTGTCGATCATTACTGCTAATCTCCTAAAAATCTGTTTAGGTACTCCTGTTTTAAAGATTAAAAAAAACAAAGACACGAGTGCAGATGAGTGCAGGAAGCTCTAGTTTGTGTTTTTGTGAGCATGAACAGATCAGAATGCACTTTAGATAAATAATCAGACGCTTCCATCCAGTCCCTGTGAGCTTTATCTCCATCATTCTCCAGCCTTTCAGTTCTATTCCACCAGATCTTTCTTTAATATCCATGTTTTTAGAGGCAGCCTGTTGCTCGTCCTATAAGCTCTCCATGAGCTGTTCTGCTCGGCAACCGAGCTCTGATTGGTCAGCCTGATTTTAATGCAGAAATTAAAACAGACTACGATGAATTCGGATCCTGTACGGAGCTTTAAACACAGCTCAGCCACTGGTTGGTTTGTTTGCGAGATGGTGAAGGTTAGAGTTCAGTTTTGAGTGCTACTTGGTCCACTAAGTAGTCTCTCTCTGTATTACGGACACGGCCGTGTGGAAGCTCTTCTTGCGGAACATCTGCTAAAATATTCACCCCGCTGAATATGTGGAGTTTGACAAGGCTAACAAAGGCAGAGAGGTTAAAGCTAAAGCTCCGTCTCTCTCAGGTCTGCTGACTGCGACCGTGGCCTCCCGAATCCACCGTGCGGCTCAGCCTGCTCTTCTTTACCTGGTGCCCTTTACCCTGCTGCCTCTGCTCACCATGGCCTATCTGAAGGTAAGTTTGAAACTAATTTCTGTAGTAATATAAAAAAATTAAAAAAAGCACAGAAGAGAAACACGAGATCACTTGGGCTATTTAAAAATAAACTCCCATGTTCTTGGCGTCCAACAGTCGTGTGACCTCATAAGTCATGCTCCGTCTGTCCACAGGGCGACCTGAGGCGCATGTGGTCCGAACCTTTTCACGCCAAGTCCAGCAGCTCCCGCTTCATGGACGTATGATGGCCATCAGAGGACTGGACGTGTTTCGAATCATCCCCAGCACACAGAGAGAGAGGAGGAGGGGGGGGCGAGAGAGGAGAGCATACAAAGGAGGAGCTTCAGTCATCTCATGGTCTGTAGTTCAGATGGAGGGCGGCTCGGCACTTTCTGCCCGTCTTGTTACCCTGTCCACTTCTCATGGCTTCACCCAATTCATTCCGTATCTCTCCCGCCCCTCTCGCTCTCTCTCTTCTTCGGACTGAGGCTCCGCCCCCTTACCGGACTCGGCTTTACGGGCCCTGTCGAAGCCTACGTGACTTTTTTAGTTCGTTTGTTTCTCTGATCGGCATCATCGCGGATTTACAGACTGCGCGAATAATGTCGGTGTTTTGTGTTTTTTTCCAAATGCGGAGAGGACCGTGACGACCCTGAGGGGACCAGCGCGCGCGCACACACACGCGCGCTTTCATTTGTGTCTGTAACACTTTCATCTAATAAGCTCCTCCCCCTCCCTCCTTCGCTCCCTTTGCAGATGCGTGTATTTTATTTAGAAAGATTTTATTCTTGACATATACAGAAACGATGCATTATAAAATCGAGCGGGTGCCCCTTTCCCTGGGCCGCTCCGCTCTATGTATATACGTGTACACATGTATTAGGGGGACCGTGTGTGTGTGTGTGTGTGTGTGTGTGTGTGTGTGTGTGTGTGTGTGTGTGTGTGTGTGTGTGAGAGAGAGATTTTGTAGAGCTTTTCCCCATCGTTGCTTTTAGGTTGGTTCGTAGTCAGGCAGGCTTGGATTGATGGGAAATGCAGTCTTTTTTCCCCCCGAAAACTAGGAAGAGGAAGGTGTGTGAGACCTCTGCGTCCGTCTGAAGAGCTCCGAGGCTAATGGGGCGAGGTTTCACGTTACGCTCGCAACGAGTCGTTTACAAAAAGTAGCGCGGACAGATTAGCGCCGTTCAGCGTGGAATTTGTCGCCGTGCGAGATGTCGCTCACTCACTGAGGCTCCCTTCTCCTCGGTTGATTCCAAATACTAATGTTTGTGCAGCTGCTTCAAAGCTCGACTTAAAGCTTTGAAATCAAAAATCAGAATTCGAACAGAAGACACTTGATAATCCGATCGTAGTGCCATTTTTACAGATTATTCACCTGCTCATGTGAACGGCGTACAAGAAATCCGATAAAAGGAGCTGGATTTGATCTCAAACCAAACTAGAGGTTGCCTGGTCCACTTATTCTTAGAGAGCTCGCTACCTTAGACCTGGTTTGTTTTTAATCTTGTGGGATCTGGCAGCCTTGCCATTAAACGCAGCGCCCGCCTAATGGAAATGGAACACTTTGTGGAGACTCAAATGCAGTATATGCTCAAGAAAATTAAGTTGCTTATTTAATTTTAAAGTTTGAAGTTTATGTGTCATCTTTCTGTGAGATTATTGGCTGGTTGCAGAGTAGAAGTCCATGTAAACCTCGTATTCCCATGATCTGATTACTCAAATGCAGGTAAACTCGGTGATCGGATCAGTGACAATCTGAATTTCCCTTCTCTTAATGTCAGAGATTTCTCCGTGTCTTTTTCACATCGTCAACTTAAAAAACAAAGACACGAGCGGAGATGAGTGCAGGAAGCTCTAGTTTGTGTTTTTGTGAGCATGAACAGATCAGAATGCACTTAGATAAATAATCAGACGCTTCCATCCAGTCCCAGTGAGCTTTATCTCCATCATTCTCCAGCCTTTCAGTTCTATTCCACCAGATCTTTTCTTTAATATCCATGTTTTAGAGGCAGCCTGTTGCTCAGCCTATAAGCTCTCGATGAGCTGTTCTGCCCGGCAACCGAGCTCTGATTGGTCAGTCTGATTTTAATGCATAAATCAGAACAGGCTCCGATTAAACATTATACACAGCATCAGTTTCAGACTCTGTGCAAAGGACGGCGGTAATTATACGTGTGTTGTTTATTCAAACGTGCCGCGCTGTACCACATTAGCTCCGTAGCTCCGCGGATGGTCGTCTGATATGAGGTCGGATTTGTACTTTTCATCCTTTATCTGCACTCTGATATTAAACCGGCTCGAGTCATATGGCCCAGAGCATGTGCCAATATCGGTTTAATCACCTTTCTGACGCAGCCAGTCGTGTTTGCGTGATGCCCGCTCAGGCACTGCCGGGACTCGAACCAGAGTCTGTGACGGGGCTAGCAAATTGCAGTCGCTGGTTGCACTGTTGGTTGTTCATTATCAGAATACACCGATCAGCCATGACGTTAAAACCACCTGGTCTGTAACGAGGTCAGTGTTCCACGCCATCCTTTCCCCAGATAACCGGTGCCCGTCAGACCAAGCGACCTTCTTCCATTGCGCCAAGCTCCAGTTCTGACACTCTTGTACCTGTAGTGGTCGCGACTAGACCCGAAATCGTCAGGGGGCGCTCTGTGTTGTGACAGTTTCCTCCTGTAACGAGCATTAAACATTTCTGCACCACAGCAGCGGATCTGAATTGGGCACCAACACCCTGTCGCTGGTTGGTGGTTTGTCCCACTTGAGCGGGGGCAACCCACAAGCCTTGTTGTTTAGGAGATGCCCCGACAAAGTCCCTTGTTAAACCAGTCTGTTCCTGGTTTTAACGTTTTGGGATAATCGGTGTGCAAACTACACGACTAAAGGATTTGGGGCCGACCACGTGTTATTCTGAAGTGGTGCCCGGATTACAAAACCTCATTGTTTGCTGTGATGAGCGATGATTGGCACATGCCTAGAGGTTTTTAGGCTCTTAAACATGTAGTATTTTTGACACTTATTCTCAACCACAGACTGGATCTGAAAGGTGTGTGTGTGTGTGTGTGTGTGTGTGTGTGTGTGTGTGTGTGTGTGTGTGTGTGTGTGTGTGTGTGTGTGTGTGTGTGTGTGTGTGTGTGTGTGTGTGTGTGTGTGTGTGTGTGTGTGGGTGTGTGTGTGTGTGTGTGTGTGTGGTGTGTGTGTGTGTGTGTGTGTGTGTGTGTGTGTGTGTGTGTGTGTGTGTGTGTGTGTGTGTGTGTGTGTGTGTGTGTGTGTGTGTGTGTGTGTCGAGGTCGGCTCTCTTTTTTACTGGTTACCTTTATTTTTGGGTGAATCGGAGTCGTCTGGCCTTGCATGTGAAGTGTACAGCGCCTCGTTCTTCACACTGCGTTTCCAGGATGCGACTCTCTTCCGAAAGAACGAACGCAAAACCCAAGCTTCACAAAATCCACGGGGGCCAAGGACCTCGGAGAAGCCGGGCGCGGACCGCTTTATTTACACCTTCTCCACGCCCCCTTTCACCCACCCGCTGGGCTCCTGTACAGACGCGAGTTAAGATAAAACTGCAGAATCGTGGTGATTGCATTTTCGTTTTTTCTTTTCTTTTCTTTTTTATGAAGATCCTTTTTTTTGTTTTGTTTGTTTTTTTTTGTTTTACCCCTCGTTTGTATTTTCATAGTGCTCTAGATTTTTTTTTACTTTATTTTTCCTCCCCTTTTCACTCCCGGCCTGCAGAGCGCCGTCGGTGCGTCCGCGTCGAGGCCGAAAGGATACTGTATAAAAAAGTGGAGTAAAAAAAATAAATTAAGAACTGTGTAGATCTTGACGCGCTGTTCCTGATCCCCTTCATTTCCTTTAAAGTGCCCCCCCCCCCATATGGTCAGGATTCTGCTGTAAATAAACGTGACTCTAACTGTACCACGCCTCTGTCTCTCCTTACTCGTAAAACCAAATTTAAAAAGGTTTTACTGTGTGTATATTTATTTTCATGAATATTGATTTCCTTTGCGTTAACTACATGCGTAAGCACAAACGACGTTAAGCATGGACACCGTTAGGACACAAGAAGAGACAAAGTTTGAAATGCAAAGTTTGAGCTCTGCTTAAAGGAGTAGTGTTTAAGAAGAGATCATGCATTACCTGTTCTGGAAATTATTGCTTATCTAACTGGACTCATTTGTTTATATTCCAGTGTGCGTGTCTATTTTGGTTCTACAGTGTGATGGTTCATGTGCGTTTACAGTGGTGCTTGAAAGTTTGTGAACCCTTTAGAATTTTCTGTATTTCTGCATAAATATGACCTAAAACATCAGATTTTCACACAAGTCCTAAAAGTAGATAAAGAGCACCCAGTTAAAAAAATGAAACAAAAATAATGTACTTGGTCATTTATTTATTGAGAAAAATGATCCAAAATTACATATTGGTGAGTGGCAAAAGTATGTGAACCTTTGCTTTCAGTATCTGGTGTGACTCCCCTGTGCAGCAATAACTGCAGCTAAACGTTTCCTGTAACTGTTGATCAGTCCTGCACACCGGCTTGGAGGAATTTTAGCCCATTCCTCCGTACAGAACAGCTTCAGCTCTGGGATGTTGGTGGGTTTCCTCACATTAGCTGCTCGCTTCAGGTCCTTCCACAACATTTCCATTGGATTAAGGTCAGGACTTTGACTTGGCCATTCCAAAACATGAACTTTATTCTTCTGTAACCATTCTTTGGTAGAACAGCTTGTGTGCTTAGGGTCGTTGTCTTGCTGCATGACCCACCTTCTGTTGAGATTCAGTTCAGTTCGATTGTCGATTAAAAAGGTGCCTAATTCTTCCACGTTTCTCCCTTTCTTTATAAGAAAAGGTTCTGTAATACCTGCACTTCCATCACATCACCAGTAGATGTCCCTGTTTGTAATCCTTACCCAATCATTCATGTTGATCTGGTCACCTTGTAATCGCATGTCAAGAAATCCTCCTTCTTTTGTACATTCAAAGATGGAGGATTGTTATAAATTACGCACTTCAGCCAGAGACAAAGCATGAAACAATGATCAGTTATTAATATTGTTGTTTATGGAAGAATGCCAGAATGCATGTCGAACATGCAACGTCACAGTGTCACCAGCATGTCGGGGGCCCTCTGCTGTTGGAGCGTTGGAATTGCACCAGCTTGCTCTGCTTAAGCCGTTGTTCGAACGTCCTTAAATAGTGATTTGTCAGAGATTAATCCAGTCCAGTTCAGGGTTGCAAAGGGCCGGAGCCCAACCAGCAGTGCGTTTGCCTCACGGTTCCAGAGATCCCCGGTTTGATCCCGACCTCGTACTCTGCTTGCGTGAAGTTTGTTCTCCCCATGTCCATATGGGTGTACTGCGGGTACTCCGGTTTCCTCCCACACTTCAAAGGCATGCATTAGGTTAATTTGATGCTCTAAATTGGCCCGGTTTGAATGTGTCTGACTTGTATGGATGTAACCTTGCTCCTGTCATGAATAGCCATAGATGCTGATGGTGTTGAACAAGCAAACTCTCAAAGTTTGTCCAATTATTTATGAATCTCCCTTTGTGTTCAGAGCACTCCTTGGACAACCAGCAGTTCAGAGACCGTAACCTGTTGTAGGCTTGAGACAGGGCCAGAACACACTACTAAATACACACCTCCTACTTAACATTAGAATGGCTAAAGCGTCACATTTTCACCAAACAAAATCTGGCCCTCCTCACTGTGCAGAACTGAAAGTATCAACCGCTAAGCTTCTGGGGCCAGATACCAAAGGACAATTAAAGAGGTCTTGTGGAGTCCATGTCCAAGTTAAGGTCTGGTTAGAGCGGGCAAAAATGAACTATTTCTACAAATAAATGTTGTTGAAATAATGAGATTGGGAATACGAATCATAATCGAAGCTAAAGCTGTTGAAAAAAATATTAATGTGTGCGTCTGATTTTGGCCAGACTGTGTATTATACAGGCTATGCACAGGAGGCCAGGTGAGTGCCATTTCCGTCCCCAGGACATTAAGTGTATTAATAATTAATATAACTAACTGTAAAACACATTAAGCAAGGTGTCCTGCACAGTGATGCAATTGCAAATGTAAGGTATATCATTTAAAACATTAATAAAAACTACCTAGAACGCTGAAAATAGTACATTAGCTGTCCTTGGTCTCTAACATTACAATTTACAACAACATATAATGATTAAAATAATCCAGAAACCTTTTTTTTGCATTGTTGTGTCACTCTGAATCCCATCTATACCTATAAATATTTTTTTCATAAGAAATCCATAATATTTTACTTTAAAATACATATTTTAGTCACTTCCCCAGGTTTCCCTCAGTCCTGTTATCCTAATAACGTTATATTGCCACTTATGAAAATGAGAGAACATGCTGTACCACAATTCACATGTTTGGTAGGAAGTTGTATCATCTGGATCATCATGGGAAGAACAAAAGTAAGAACTCTATTTTTTCCTGTATATTTGATGATGTTGCATCTGACTGAGAAGGTCAATCACAACTTGCTATCCTGTAACCGAAATTATTTCGGATATTATTTGTTTAATGTGAAAATACAATATGCTCAGTGTCCTTATGCTATAGTACGGGTGCCAAGTGGCTACATTTTATGTGTTTGCTAAGTCTGTGCTGAAAACTCAGTCCTGTTACTTGTATAAAGAGAAACAAGACTGAGGATAACAATAACAGGAGAAACCATGTAAAAAATAAAATGAAGTTGCCTGAGCTTAGTAGTTATTATGAATAGTTAAATATGTGTTGTTAGAGTCAGTGTTTAAGAAAACGAAATATAATTTTTAAGAGTTACAACAAGCAAATGACTCTTATATTAATGTAAACAGTAAACGTATGGGGTTACATCAGAAACATGTCTTGAGTCATGAACCCCTGACCTGTAATGCTAAATGATTAGCCTAAATGTAAACACGTTTGTGTTTATGCCCCAAAAAAATCTGAATTTGAACATTTTAATGTTATCTAGAGAATATAACATGTATTGTAAGCCATTCTGGTAAGACAAGTGATCATATTAAAAGCTTTAATTGTTCTTGAAAGTGCTTTTATATAATTATTTATACAGAAGACTGACAAAGCGCTGTAGTTTCCACTAACGGCCACGGGGTGTCGCAGAAGTGCACATAAGATGTGTTCTGCCGATAGACTAATGGTTTGGAACCACACGTAATTGCATTGCAGTTTAATTTTATGTTTACACTGATCGTACCTCAAATGATGTGCATCATTATAAGGGCGTTATTCCAGAATTACTGCTTAAACACAGAACGTGAACAGAAGCAGAAAAGTCAGAGGCCACCTGAATCACCGGGGCTCCCATTACAGCTTTCTACAGGGTAAGTGTTTATGTCCCAGTAAATTTCAGTCTTCATGTTTTAGTTTACAGTGGATTGTTACTTTAGTTTTAAGAGCTGCAAGTCTGCATTAAACATAAGCAAGAGGAAATTTATGGTACTCAAATAGGTGTGTTAGTTAATAAACACAACTTAGCCCAGTAGAAAGGAAAATCAAAAGGAGATCTCCTTAATATCTCTAGTTTGTCCTAGAAAGCAATGTGATCAAACTGAAAGACAAACGAAACTTTCGGATAAGTCTCCTGTTACTCAAATGTGTCCCCTAATATAAAGACCTCGGTAACTCGTGTCTCCTCTTGAGTTGTAGCACAGATATCAGCCAAAATAACACTTTATTAAGACAGGAGTCTCAATATTAACTCAACCGTTTCTCATCCAAAGACTAAAAACCATTACATTTGATGCTGTGGTCTTTTTAAATTAAATTTTCTGCGCCTTCATAGCTCTAGATCTAACAAATACGTGAATACACATTTTATTTGTGTACACCAGTGATTCTTGCAGAATCTTTGACCAAATCTTCTCTATGGAAGCCTGATTTTTACTATGCAAAATTATTTCTGTTTAAGAGTTAAAGGTAAAGCTGGGGCAGTCCTTGGTGTTAATTGAACTGAAAGTGTTTTATAAGTGTTAGCCAAATTCTCAGCATTGACTTGTTTACACGTTTACGCGTTCTTTCACATTGACCACCAGAGGGCGCTGCAGCATCTCGTTGTTCCTTTCTCTCTCAGCTCAAGCGAAATGGCCGCCCTCTCGTCCTCTCTCTGCCTGATTCACCATTTTCTGAAGACGGCAGCAGTTACGACGTTATGGATGTTTAAAACGTTCATCAAAGTTAACACAGTTTAATATAAAAGCTGTTAAATGACATATATGAAGGGAAATCTGCTCCAAACTTAAGGGGTTGCTGTGTTAAAGTTCCACCAATCTTAAACCTCAAAAATCTAAAAACGTCTAAAATCCTAAAACGTATAGTTAATAAGACTATAAACTATTCTGCAGGTCCATAAACAATAAAATAAATCACAGATAATCTAGGAATTTATTTAATATACAACTAGAATCCCAAACATGCTCTTTCTCAACAAAGTTATTGATTGTGGATTTTTTGCATTTTAAAATGATTAAAACTTTATCACCTCTTGCTTATGGGTTTGTGTTTAGGTCATTTGTGTTACACTTGTGTGTTCAGGATCATTTGTGTTTTTCCAGTGTGTTTGTGTTTCAACTGGTGTTTGTGTTTAGTTTATTTGTGCAATGCTAGTTTGTTTAGGGTAATTTGTGGTACAGCAGTGTGTTTGTTTTACTTGTTTAGTGAATTTATGTTCAGCTAATTTGTGTTTTGCTGCTTTTTGTAGTGCATTTGTACCCAGGTAATTTGTGTTGAGATTATTGTTTAACTGATTCTGATTGGATGGTAATTTGTTTCTTCTCAGACAGACTGTTTGTGTTTAGGTTTGGCCTGTGCTTTTGTGGTTAGAAAATCTTTGTCTTTGTGTGTTCAGGTAATACAGGCGGTCCTCGACTTACGACATTGATCCGTTCCTACGTCGCGTCGTAAACCGATTTTCGGTGTAAGTTGTAACATACATACATACTGTAAGTAAATAACATACTGTAAGCACTTATCCTATCCTAACACAATATTTATCAAAAGACGAGCCGCGTAACCGTGTATTCTTCCGCCGCGCACACCAAACACGAAGTTCGCGTTACGACGTTTACGATGCAAAACCACTTAAGTTGAAACAAGGCTTTATATAGTAAATGGGAGATGTGTCGTAACCACGAAACACCGTAACTCGGGACTGACGTAACCCGAGGACTACCTGTATGTGGTGATTTAGTGTGTTTGTCTTGCCAACCGTGGAGTTGCAGTCTGCCCTCTGGTGAACAAACTGTGCAACGTCAACACTCATAACATGAAACATATTTCTACCACCCATGTGTTTATCTAATTTATCAGTCGTTATTCTCCCCAGTTTATCTACAGTTTGCTCTTTAACGAAATCCTGTGTGGCAGGATTTTGCGTTTCAGGGTTGCCTGATCCCACTATAAAAATAACACATAAGGTCTAAGGAAAAAGGCCTAAAGAACCAAGAATAAGAGGACCTGGCAACCGTGTTTAACATGTGTACAATCAACCCACTGCAGTGTTTCCTTCTCTGGCCCCCTGTAGCTGCTGCATCAGACTTAAAGCCCTAATGCTCGCCTACAAAACCGAAAATGGAGTGGCCTGTTCTTACCTGAAGGTTCTAATTAAACCCCACTCTGTACCTCGTACCCTTCGAGGACACACTCGACGCACCACTCTAGATTAATCTAAGGCGAGCGTCAAGACTCTTCTCCATCCTGGCACCCTGGTAGTGGATGAACTTCCACTGGATGTCGGAATCAAATAAATCTCTTGCTCTTTTTAAAAGGTGCCACTTGGGTGAAGACTGAAACCACAATTAAACATTCAATAAACTAAAATAAAGGAATGAAGGCATGGCTGTGAAGTCAAGTCTGTACCTGCTGGTAAATATGTGAACGATGACCCTTTTTTGTCACTGCTCCTCTGGACTTGTTTGAATAAGACTTGAGATTGCCTGAGATTGGTTTTCCCTTGAGCTTGCTGACCTTTGACCCTGAAAACATTCCACGAGTAGGGTGTGAGGTGAAGTGAGGAATTTCTCTGAAGTCGACTTAACGGCTTGGCTTTTCTTCCTCTAGAGGAAGAGCTCAGGTTAAAAATGTCCTGTGAGCCCCCAGACACAAAGTCCTGACTCTCTGAGGAGTTTTGAAACCCAAACCCAAGATATTTTACCAGTGGAGCCTCTGTTTGGGACGTTCTGTTGGTGGATCAGCCTGTTAACTGTGGCTGAGAAAAGACGTAGATGAAGTATTTGTGACGCTACAGCACCAGCATGTTACCAGATGAATTATTTAATTTGGTTTTTGTTAAAGTGTAAACACGTTTCGACTTCACGTCTTAATACCAGTCAGAATTTCATCAGCATCCAAATTTCTCCAGAGCATCTGTGCTGTTTAATCCTGCTCTGTAATTATCTATAAATATAAACCATGTGATGCAGATTCACACCTCATCAGCCTGCAAAATGCTGGAAATTTGAAAATGAACCTCACTAAAACAGCCTCGTTTTCACTACAGATTCATCCCTCTGCCGTTCATCCCATAAGCCTCAAACACAACCTATGAAGTTTGAAAAATGTGCAGTATAGTTCGTGGGAGTCTGTGGTGTGTTCGTGTAGCTGCTATTTTGAATGGGGCGAAATATTACTTTTATTGGGCATGCAGTTTTGAACGCAGCATTTTGAGCCACACCGGTAATGTTTAGGTTGGTGTATTTTGCACTTCAAATCTAACAAATAACATATCTGGTACTTTTACTTTCGATACTTGGGTACCGATGAAGGCACATTCTTTGGTCTAAAGGGAGGACTTTTATTGGAGTCATAGTTTACCTTGAGTATTTCTACTTTAACTCAAGTACATGGTCCGTGTCCTTTATCCACCACTGGCAAAGAAATGAACATGGTTACTTTAGTGTGAAATCCGAGCGAGAAAAACTATAAAATTGGTACGATTTACGTGATAAATGTTTTGTTTGGTGACAGTGCTGAAATAATTATAACGCACGCAGCCATTTTTTAATAGAAGAGTTCATGCTCAAATTATAACTATACATTTGATTTAATCAGTGAATTACCTGTTGGACAGTTCCAAGCTAGAAAAGTCTGTGTTTGTGCGTTTATGTTGTTTTCCTATACTTGTGAGGACCAAATGTTCTCTGAATGAGAGGAAAACCTGCCAATTTTGACTTGTGAGGACTATTTCTTTTTTTTTTTTTTATCAAAAATGACAAGTTTTATTTTAAAAAAAAAAGAAAAGATCTGAAAGATTTGGTTTAGGTTACTGAGGTTAAGGTTAGGTGTAAGTGTAACGTTAAGTACGTCCAGTAATCATTATGTCAGTGCAAAGTCCCCACAAGGATAGAGTGTGAGTGTGAGTGTGAGTGTGAGTGTGAGTGTGAGTGTGTGTGTGTGTGTGTGTTTTCCTATACTTGTGAGGACCAATGAGGGGAAAACCTGGGAATTTTGACTTGTAAGTACTGTTTTGTCAGTCCTCTCTTCTTTATTTTTTTTATTAGTTATTTATGTAATTAATTAATAAAAAAAATAAAAAAAATCTTTTTTACAAAAACGCCAACTTGTAAACTAACAGAGCCAACAGATTTGGTTTAGGTTACTGAGGTTAGGGTTAGGTGTAAGTGTGGCATTAATTAGTTACAGTAATCATCATGTCAGTGGAGTCCCCACAAGGATAGTGAGACGAATGTGTAAATATCTTGTTTTTCTATACTTGAGGACGAAATGTCCTCTGAATGAGTGGAAAAACCTTGCTATTTTTATTTCTTTTTTCTGTTTTTTTTTTTTTTCAAACAAAAACTGCAACTTTTATTTGGAAAACCAAAAGATCTAAAAGATTTGGTCTAGGTTACTGAAGGTTAGGTTTAAGTGTAACATTAATTACCTACAGTAATCATTATGTCAGTGTAAAGTCCCCACAAGGATAGTGAGACAAACGTGTGCGTGTGTTTGTGTGTGAGAGAGAGTGAGAAAGAAATTCTTACATTTCTTGCGGTAACCTAACTTCTAACAAACCCATCTGAGTCGTTGGCTTTTCTCGCGCCTTATCTCCAGGCCTCCGGCTCTGTTGAGTTTAACACCCCCGTGTCCGGAACCTGACATTTTCGGCCGCATTCCTCTGTCCTAAACTCCTCACCCTTGCTGAAGCCCTCACCCCCCCTGCTGGAATGTGGGGCATGCGCTCACAGTAGTCAGGGACGGGGCTGGGTGCTGGAGGTGCCGTTCCAAATATAAGCGAGGTTCAAGAGTTTACTTCCCACCCAGATTATCTGCAGCACGAGGGTCATCATCACTGCCCTCGAACCCGGGCCGTTACCATATAAGGTAATAATCGATGGCTTTCGGGTCTTTGGCTGCTCCAGATGAAGGGGAAACCTGAAGACTCGGGTCTGCTGTGTGGGGAGGGGAGGGGAGAGGGGGTCAAAGGCCACAGGAAGAAGGGAGGAACATTTTTGGAGGAAGGGAAAGGAATTAGGCAGGGGAAAGAGGGAGCAATAACAAAGGACAAACGTACCACCCAGATCTTAAAGGTCCCCTCTGTGTACACACACACACACACACACACACACACACACACACACACTGCTGATAAGATCTGTTTTACCTTAACTCCAGAACTCAAGCTTTACATTTATCTAAGGTGACATTGCTTACGGTTTGCTTATCATTCCATTTGTTTCCTTTTTTTTCTTTTTTACTAAATATGCAGGGGTACTAAAATATTCCCTTAACACAATGCCTTCTAAAATCAGTTCCTTAAACTAATATAATAAATATAATATTATTTATTAGTTGTGTATGATGTGACTCATGTTAAATTTTCCTCTAATAACAAGAATGTGCTGATTTTTAAAGGTACAACAAAATGTAATAAATGCGACTTTTGATGTCTTTCTTTCTTCGTTTTGTTTTATTGGTTAATTCCATTTGGATAAAAATACTTTAGTTGCTGCAACAAATAAATACTTTAAATAAAAAAAGAATGGGTTTAATAAATGTCTTAAACGTCTTCCCTTTAATTATCTTCTGTAACTTTTGTTAAATGATGTGGATTCAGTTATACACTACCCCTCAGTAAACGTTAAAATAGTTTTTCTTTTTTACCTTTAACCCATTTATGCCCTTAAACTGGCTGTAATCTGTAAAATAATTGTCACAATCGAATTCTCTTAAAATAAACTATTCATTTTGAATCATTGGAGAGTTTTAATTATTTGTCTCTGAATGTTTGGACTTTTGTTATTCGATTATGAACCTATATCTGAATTATTCAAAATAATTGTTTAAATAACACAGAGTGATTTTAAAAGAATTACCCCCTGCTCCTGACACACAGTGTGATTTATACATGTGTAAAAACCCTGCAGGAAAACTTCTGAAGGGACAAGTCTGTCATGAATTTGTTCATCTTAATTAAAATGAGAGGAAAATTAAAAGACATTTTCGAGCTTGTAATTCAAAACGAATTCCTCTGAACACCTCTTTAGTTTTCTCTAAAAAATTAAATAAATGATACGGGTGTTTTTAAAAGACACAGTGTGAAGGTAAACTAACACATCACACAAAATATAAAATTCTGGTTTTAATAACTGGTTTGAACTTAATGAAATGTAATTTTATTTAAGAGATCTTACCAGATGTGTTATTGAACCTGCTTTAAGTCTGTTTTCAGTTGTTTGCTTTCCATTAACCTAATCTTTGTAAATAATCAAGAATAAATTCAAACTTCATGAATTCATCCAGGATAAAGTATAATGTAATGAAGGCTTTGATAAGAATTAAATGTTTAAGGCGGTTTTGCCGGACATCAGCTATTTAAGCTTTAAAATTTCACATTAACTTTACAGAATAAAAACACAACAACTAAAAGGTTATAAAACATTATTGCTATTTTAATACTAATTATAGAATAGGAATAAATGGATTTGAACTGATTTAGTTTCTGTATTACAGATCATTAATGGGTCAATAACTGACTGCCGTTTCTGATATAATTTTTATTTTCTTTTGCAAAGCTGTGGTTGCTGTTAAAAATATTTGCATAAAATAATCTAGAACTGAATGATAGGATTGTATTTACTTAAAAGGGCTTGTGATTTTGGTTTCACAGTTTGTCTCGGGAAAGCAATCAAATGTGGAGAATGCTTATTTAATCAGAAAGATCTATGCTTTAGTTCTTGCCTATCATTTAAATTTGAATTATTTTTGCAGATTTATTTGTATTTTTAGTTGAAGTAGTATATCTGTATTTATTTTACAATGATTATTATTATTATTATTATTATATATTATCTTTATTTATTTGTGTGTCTTGATTTAAATGTTCAATCAAGAATTGTAACTATATTCACTGATGATTATATTTCCAATAAATGAAATAAAAAAGCTTATTATTATTAGTAGTAGTAGAAGTATATAAATTATTTTTTAAGTGTCATTGTATAAACAAAAATCAGGGTATAATTTTAATGTTAATATTGATGTCAAGGTGCCTGCATTTTAACTTTTGCATCAATGCAAATAATAAACTCTCAGCTTATTGTATTCATGTTGTTTATAAGCTGCCTGTTTTTATTTAGTTATAGAGGAGTTATCTGATTTCCCACCAGGTATTAATGAAGTGGTGTATATATGTGTCATCATAAGGAGTTGTGAGTTGGCTACAAATTTAATTACAAAAACAGACGGAGTAGAAAACTGATAAATTATGAAATGGAAAGTACATGTTGGACTAGAAGCCTGTGTCCCCCAGAGCAGATGAATGAAAGTCCGGTGGCAGCAGCAGGTATGGATGATCTCCGCCCCTTCTTGCTTTATATTTGAATGAGGCGGGAGCTGAAGATGCTTTTGCAATTAAGAGATTTCTACTAAGAAGGTCTGATTAGATTTCGATTTAGTCTCAGAAGGTAAGATGTGTTTATCGGTTCAGTGTTGATCTCAGGAGCAAGGGGACGGCGTTTTGTTTTTAAACGTACCTTTATACCTGATAGAATATTGAAAAATGTCCCGTAGACATTTGGAGAGCGCCGGGTTGTTATTCTTGGTAGACCTATTAAATTTTGAGATAATGGGCATCGGCCGATACCTGCGCTCACCTGGCCAGTATTCAGAAATAATGCAGAAAATGCAGAGAAGCTTTGTGAGAGGAGGAAACTTCCAGCATTACATATCGCCTGCTGCTCTTTACTATAACTGGGATTGAAAACAACAAACAAAAAGCTGCGACCATGTGCACTGCTCTAACATTGCTTATTTCCAGTAAGAAGAAGATGCTGTTATCTGTTCATTTATGTCATTGTTAAGGGCAATGAAGGTTTTATTTAAAAAAAGGCTGAGTGCAAACAGAGACAGTGCATTTACAGTTTAAGTTCAGTTATTTTGATTCCTTTTCATTAGTTTTAATGCTAAAATATTGTTACAAATGTTGTTAAAATATCGGACATCGATCATAAAAAACCCAAATCGGTCGACCTCTAGTTCTTATTGAAACCTTTTTGTTATTTATTGTACCATAGTGACTGGACTTTGTTGGATCATTAAAATCTATTTCAGCAACATGTCATCATGCCTTGAATATGATCTGGATATTTATCGGACAGATAATTCTACAAATCCGCAGGGACAGAGTGCTGGTGTAATCTGTATTTATTATCCGGTTCATCCCAGATTAATGTCCTAAAAAATCTCAGACGTTGCCTAGAACCAATACAAAGCCATTCAGAAAAATACAAACAGGTGTTGGTACAATGTGTGTATAGAAAGAGAGCCGAGATATTTTTAGCCCTGGGTCTGGACCATTGATGGAGACAGAGGGCTGTACAGACGAGACGGGCGGTTTGAGATTATGGTTTTGTGTAGAAATACAATAATAAGCTGGTGTAGTTTGCATAATGCTTTCAGCGTCTTGTGAAAAATGAATTCATAAGGTGTTATGATTAGTTAAAAGACTTTTCTTGCTGTCTGTGCTGGTCAGTCGAACCCTGCAGATCTGGATCAATCAGACACTGACTGGATGCTGAAGATTAAAATCAATCCTCTTTGCAAATCTGTTAAAATGCCGTAAATGGGAACCTCATTCCTGCTCTAACCTCCTTCGAAGTTGAGGTGTAACCCAACAGGGTGATCAAAAAAGGTGATCTTGCCTCTCAGACGGTGGTCATACCGGCTACGGATCAGATCACTAACGTTCCAGCTGTGATGCTGTTCTGTAGTTATACACAGTTAAAATCTAGATTCTGTGCTTAAGACATGTTTCACAGCTGTGCAGGAGTGTGGTACGGGGTATGATACAGAATATCTATCAAACCAGAGACACAAAGAGAGAGGCAGAGAGACGGGTGGATATGGGTGGAGACTTTCTTTTTGGTTTACTTTTGACAGTCCTTTATTTTGCACAAACAATCAAATCTGTGACTCAATAAATAAACCATTAGCGGTTTACAAAAAACAATACATTAGGTAAATAACATAGTTCAGGTTTAAAAAAACAGATGCTCTTTTGCTGCGGAGCACTGAGCCTCCTCACCGTGTCCCCTCTTAGATTCAACTTAAAATCAATTAAGATTCTTGGTTTTATTAGTCTTGTGAGGATTCCCATAGCGCCAAAGGGAGGGAGAATCAAAAAGAGATGGGTAGAGAGACGGTGACAGATGGGGAGGAGAAATGGATGGAGGAGAGAGAGTTGTAAAGAGACGGGGATTGGAAATGGATAGGAAGAGAGACTGTTTTATGTTCTAAAGATGTTCTTTATTGTTCTAGGGTTTAAAAATGATGATCACAGCTTTGGTAATACAAGTGTCAAGATTTGTCATGCCTATAAAGAATGAGAGACTTTTGTCTTTTACAGTCCATTATATTTACAAAACAGTCAGGCAATAAAGAAAAAACCAGGCTCAGTCAATGAATAATTGAATATTTAAAAAGCATTTAAGAAATCAAATTGGCTGTGGTGTCGTACTGGGGTGGCTCCGTTACACTAAATCTGGGATAAAAACTCTTAACACAAAGCCTTCTCACAACATCACACCGTTTGAAAAGCTTCAAGGTCTTGCATACTTCTGTAGAAATTAAAATCAATAAAAACTCTAGCTTTAATCTGTCTGGAGAAAAACCTTCCGTGTTGCTCTGTGTTTCCTGCTCATATAAATTGCTGTTTTTGCCTGCCCAAAGACCAAATTGATTAATTGGCATTTAGACTTGTTCCTCCTGACCTGTTTAAAACCAGAGATAAAAATCACATTAAAAGACCTTAAAATGCTCTGCAGTAAAACAAACAAGGGTGTTAGCCTAGTGCAGCGACTAAAAGCACGAATAACTCTTTCTCTTTCTGTTCAAAAAGGACATTCCTGCATGACCTTGAATTTGAGATATTAAGAGAGACATGGAGATAATGGTAGATGGAGAGACAGGGAGATGGGCAAAGAGAGGAGGAGAAAAACGAAGAGAGACAAGGATGGAAGATCATTAAGAGATGGGTACATGTAGAGGCAGAGACAGAAAGGGAAGAACATGTGTATAGAGAGAGGGACATGGAGACAGACAGGGAGTGAGAAACAGGTAGGAAGAGAGACAGAGAATCAGTAGGAGATGGGTACATGACAGACAGGGAAGGACAGGTGGAGAGAGAAACAGATTGGAAGGAGAGACATAGTTAGACAGAGTTTGACAGGGAAGGACAGACCAATAGAAAGAGACAGACAGGGAGACAGGTATGGACAGAAGGCAGTGAGGGCAAGAGAGAGACGGGTAGCTAGAGAGACAGCACCAGGAGAAGAAGCAGAGAAAGTCAGACAGGGCCTGAGAGACAGATCCGAAGACACAGAGACAGAGATTCTCTCCTTTCTTTTAACACTAATTCTATAAATAAAATGCTTATAAACAACCACATTCTCACTCTCTCAATTCCTCCCGCTTCAGGGTCACACTCATTTAGAAACGAATAAAGAAATTACAAATCATTTTACTGTTACTCCACAGAGACGGAGACGGAGTGAAGTGCTCCTTGCTCTTTCCTGGTGCATCCTTTTGAATTCCTGCGTCACCCCTCTCACTCACATCAAACACTTTTTCCTGATTAACTGCACAATCAGATCCCTTCAGATGGAGGGAGGGCCCCCCCGAGTCGATTTGGGAATGTGGGCCCTTTCCCACCAGACAATGCCATTATTTCAGCTCCCTTGGCTAGGAATGCCAGATTTCACAGCCCGCTACCCTCCTCCAGCTGTCAGTCAGAGCACAATGAGGGGGCTCGGGCACCTCCCTCTCTGGTTCGGCCCACCCTGAAGCTCCATAAGCCCCCTCTGGAGTGGACGAGGCTGCGCCCTCCAGTGAGTGTTCGCTTTAATCATACGGACACAATGACAATCAGAGCACAATGAAATGGAGAAGGATTAATCAGAGCTCGTTTAGAGAGGCGCTGGAGATCTGAAGAGGAGTGGAGATTCGTTTTAATGTTTAAAAATATTAAAAACCTGTTTTGGTGTAGCTGAGGGGTGAACAATAAACGCTGCTTTTTATGCTGTTGATGAAAGTGACTGCACTTTTTAAGGTAAACTGACAGGTCAGATTAAATAATATACTCATGTTTTTTTTCTAATTTATTTATTTGTTGTCCAAAAAAATCTTTCCTGAAGGAACATCCCTGTTAGATGTAGTTACAAAATATTTATTGATAAGAATGTATTGATTAATAATCATGAGGACTAATTGTATTAAATATCTTGAAGCATATGGGTTTAATTTTTAAAAACAAGCCATTTGAATGTTTATATCTTTAAAACAAGTAAGAGGCGTTGGAAAGTGGAAAGATAAAATTAATAAACTTGCAGGTTGATCACATTGTACAGCCAAGTATTTTAAAGAGTAGTTTAATGGAGCTTGTGCTCACGTTGTTTCAAATAAAAGGTACATTTAAAAAGAGTAAAAACTAAGTAAATTAATCCTACAAGTGTTGAACATGTACAGCATTTGACTTTTGTTATAACAAGGAAAAAGTGGTAATGAAGTTACATAAGGCAAAGGATTTATGCTTTTATGCCTGATTTGACTGACTTTTATTTTGTACAGGTATTATAACGAGGCAAGATATTAAAAATGTATTAAAGAATATAGGCTACTCATGTATTCAAACAAAAATAAGAGGATGTTATGTAGATAAAGACTTAGAGAATGTTTAGAAGATTATGTACTGTTTAGAGTGTGTACAGTTGACGTTAAAGTACTGAAATTACAGTATATTATTTAGAAAAAAATGTACAAAAAGAGGCAAGTGTTTTTAAGAAACGAAATATTTGTGTGCTTTAATACTAAAGCAGGAGTTTAAAAATCTTTAAATATGGAAAACCCTAAACTTTGATGTCCACCTGAACAAGTTGAGAGTGGTAATTAATTTTCCACTAAATCGTTCGATGGATAAAATTGTTTTTATGCATTAAACAAACTAAATGTAATAAACTGGAACATATTAAAATGTAGATCATTGGTACGCCATTTTGACAGCAGGGCAGAGCAAGCTCTCAGTAAACTAGTTTTGGCTTTTTCGATTATATAATAAATTCGTTTTCATTTAGTGAGAGGCGAAGAAAACGAATCTTAATCAAAAGTTTTAGTTTCTACGTTAATAATCTAAACGTGTTTCCTCTGAAGTAAGAAGTAGCGCCGAGAATTAGGGTTGTGTTCTCAATCTCTGCTCGTGTACCAAGTAGTGCACTAGCTAGGCCGTTTAGCTGTTTTGTAAATAAACTATGAAGTGGTAATATTTATAATCGGACACTTGAGAAATCTCACCATGTCCGGTTCGAGTTCGAGTCCAAATATTCAGCACTGGCGCATGTACAGCTCTGTTTAGACTCTGTAGTCGATAGGGAGCAAAGGTCTATTTGGGACACAATCGTTCGCTGATAAATTTGTGAATGAAACATTGGTCCGGGGATGAATCGTCCAATAAAAAGGCGAGATTTCTCTTCTCGAGACATGTGAACCAATCAGGAGACGCTGGGGTGCTGCGAGCCAGCCAATGACACGATTAGGCTGTTAAGCCTAGCGCAGGGAGTAGCCAATCAGCGCGTGGTATGCAAATTAGGAGTTCGTTCGGGCAGGATCTGAATGTCAACTAGTCAAAGATGGAGCCTTTTGGGGGGAGGCCGTGTGAGGAGCGAGTGTTACAGGGGGAAGATTGGACGGTTGGCTCGCGTTTCTCGGCCTGGAGAGGAAAACGGTGAGGATTAATTCGTACACGCGGTAGGGGAAAGAGGACCGAAAGAGGCCTCGAGACGCGGGGTTTCACATCTTCGGGTTAACTTTTCTTCTTGTGTTGACACCCTGCTTCTCTCCTGCTCACTTCGTTTTCCTTCGGCCGCAGAAACCGAACGGTGTCTGCTGAATACCGGCTGAACCCGCCGTGCTTACTAGCGGTAACGGCTCACAGCGTACTAGAGACCCGGTTTCGGACGTAGCCATGGCGACGCTCGAGCACGCCAAGCACGCGCCCGTTGTATTTTGAAGACGCTCTGGCGTTTAGTACGGAAGTAACGCGGTTTCGGACACCGCCGAAGGTCCCTCCCTGGTTAGTTAGGTACCATTCATGAATTTTTGGGAGGGTGTGCTCGTGGGGGGAGGATTCGGTCCCCCGTTTGTGCTTCTACGCCTCGTTTTGGTCGACTGATTGAGCGGAAATGGCGGGAGAACATCTTTGGCGGGCACGCGCCTGGACCTGCGTTTCTTACTTTGGGTTGCACGTAAACAAAAAAAGAGATTTAAACTGTTCGTGCTTAGTAACCCTCCAGGTTAGTGTGTGTGCAAAGGGATCGGCCCGGGTTAAGGAGAAACGTGCCGCTAAAAGTGTAAAATTAACAGTTGGCGCGTGCACTGAAATGTATGTTTAGATCGAATGGTTTCCATTAAAGGTGTGCAGAGAAAGTTTAAGTTCGTTTACAGAACTTAGAACGACTCTACAGTAGTAAAAGTAAGCCTGACCCGTGGAGAGGACTAACATGGAATGGATTGCAGTGATAGTTTGGTGCACAGAGGTGATGGTGAGTATGTGAAGTGCGATATTCATTTTATTTTGTTATTGTTTTTAAAGCTACAGTTTGAAGTGCCATACTGAGTCACACTGCTGAAAAAACACACAAAATAAAAGATCGGTTGTTTAAAAGTAAGGATTTAATTATCGACATTGTGCTCACTTATTATTCTGTGTATTAATAGGATTAGTAAAAGGCGAGCTTTACCGAATCCTAGGTTATTTAAACCGGATTAAACACCTGTTTTAACTCAGAAACTGGTTTAAATCCAGCATGGATTAAAAGAACTCGTTTAAATACTAGTTGTTTTAATACTAGTCGTAAACGTGACCTGAAATCGCTGCTGTATCTTACTTAACAAATATCTCATCCGAGACTAAAAGTTAATGCGTTTAACAGCTTTTAATTACAAACCTAAACAGCAGGGTCGGTTATCTTTGACTCCGTGCTCGTTAAAGGCAGGCTGCAAGCTTCAAACCCAGCAGTTTGCCTTCTGTTTATTTAACTGTTGCATTTATGTGGTTTTTAAATGAATTCAGGCTCAGTTGCTTACTGATTTTGGATTACAATTCAAGTTATGTAAAGTCAACACTTTGCTTAAAACAAATGCATTTGTTTGCTTTAACTTTATAATACAAACTCATTCAACCTGATATAAAGATTAAGCTGTAATAACACAGGAAGCCAAATTTGATCATTGATATTAGTAGCAGTACAGTCTATGCTGCAGTAAGTGTATAAATTGGTATTATGTATAGTTATAGCATAAACTTTAGATAAAATATATAAACAAACTGGTTAATTGTAATGAATAAGCACGTGTTAATGTAATTGTCATTTATTTCTATAGTGCTTTTTGCAACAGAGCGTCGTCTCAAACTGGATTTACAAATGCCTAGGCTCAAAGGTGTAACTGAGGAACCTTGGGGTGGCAGTGGCTAGGGAAAACTCCCTGAATGTTCTAAGGAGGATTCAAAAAGGAACCCAGCCTCCTTGGGTGGACTGGATGTTATATGTAAGAATTAATGCTTATGGAATAGTAGTTTAATTAAATGAACATAAGGTAATATAAAAATTGAGAGAATGTATTTAAAATATATATATAGACTTAAATTAAAGAGAAATTAATAGCTGAAAAATCTCTTCTCTATTATTATTATTATTATTATTATTATTATTATTATTATTATTATTATTGTTATTTGGCCCTTTCAGCCTGGTCGGGCTTCTCTGGGTGGCACTGTTGGCTGTGTCTGAGGGAGGGGAGGCCAGTCAGGGGGAGCAGTGACTTGTGCCAACCCAGCAAATGACTGGTTTCCTGTCCCTGTATTTTTTGGGGAAGAGGAAAAGTGGCATTACCATTTTAGATTATCTAATTTCTTAGGCCAATCCCAAAAACGATCAAGCCTAGGGCGACAGTGGCAAGGAAAATCCCTAAACGCTATAAGGAAGAAGCCGTGCGAGGACCGAGACTCAAAGGGACCTGCCTGCCCTGCTTGCTAAAATCAGTTCTAGAGTAACAGTTCAGATCAACAGAAGCTATATTTAAGTTTAATGGCATCATTAAAATACTGCGTTAGTCTACATATACTTTGTTAGAGTAAATAAAGTGCTGAACAGTATAATAATCTAGAATCTAAAACCGAATACTGGAAAATGCATTATTATTATTATTAGAAATGATATCAGATATTGTGTTAAACATTTTTGTGGAGTTTGGGGCAGTGGTTAAGGTACTGGACTGGTGAGTAGATGGTTTAAAGCGCTGCTGGACCCTTGAGCAGGCCCTTCATCTGTGTAAGGTTGTATCCGTGTGAGAGTATTGTTATAAAATAATTTGAGAGCTGAGCCAGGGACCGCCTTTGCAGCCTTCCGTTTCTTCTCGAGCTGTTATTAGAAGGGCCAAAGCGTCTAAAGACTGAAATGAGGACGTGAAAGTCTTGCTCAACTTCCTAAAATTCCACGGATCTTGAAACCGTTGAGAGACGGGGCTGGAGGAAGGCTGTTCTTACACAAGTTCATCAAACCCAAAGCACTTTCCGGAGCTTCCCAGCATGTCGGACGTACCGACGCGAAGCCAGCCGGCGCTCCTCCTCAGACTCTGAGCTGAGGAATGTTAGCGCTCCGAGCCGATTGGCTGCGGCCGGGTCGTACGGATTGGCCTGCTTTTGGCCGTCGCCCTTTTTCTGTTGTACTACTGTGAGCCACCGGAAGAGCAGTGCAATATTAAAAGGGCATTGGCTGGAAGATCAGAGACCTCAGCTTCTGCATGTCGCCTTGACCTTTCATCTGGCTGCGCTTTGACACGCTCGAGCATGTGGAGCTACGGGGGTGGATCGGCGGGGGCACAGGGGCACCTGTTGGAATCAGTTTGCTTGGGCAGTTCGCCTTTTTTTTATTGCACAGTTGTAGGCTTAATATTTTTGTCTGTGTGTACAAGCAAGCCTAAACCGCTGGTGGATATTTATTATTTTGTCGGTATTAGGCTAACAATGATCAAAAACTGAAGCCTGGTTCCAATGATTAGCTCGTTTGACCTAAAGATATGAGACAGTTTAGGTTTTAATAAGATGTTTTTAATGTATTTGCTTTAAATATTAAATACAAGACGTTTTAGTTTTATTGGGTAAGGCTCTCATGTTTAAAATCAATAAATTAAAATAAAAAATATTACATTTTTCATGTGAAAGTCAAGCTGGTTAGATTATGTATATGCTGTCAAATCAGTTAAGAATAAAATCATGTCGGTTGCATTTTTGCTTGCAAGTGGTCTCTAGGCGTTTCACACGAGAGCACACCTGGTACAGGTACCATGTTGACATGTACCTACTTAATGGATTTTAATTGGCTCTTAATGCTGATTTACTACAAGCGATCAAACGTAGTATTCTCACTAATTAAATAACTGGGTTCGTCATGTAATAATTCATTAAGGAGGAGAAATACTGGAGGATTATTATAAAATGATTACTTGGTCAGCCCTAGTGCAGGACTTTTGTTATATATAAAATAATTTAGCAGAGACCAAGAATCTAACGCACCAGCCCACTAGTGTAGTGCCCCTGAATTAAGCCCTGTTGATGCCTTCTGATTGGTTCGGGTGTCACATTGCGTTGGTCAGATGATACCAAAGAAACCAAACCGTTACCGTGAGATCTTTCTAGACGCCCGATTTCGTATCATAACTCTTATGCCTGCTGTTTATAGCGTTCTGGATTCCATCCCAGACGTTCTCACACTCTGACACCCCTCGGCCAGCTGTCCCAGTCCCCCAGATTCTTCTCAGCTGCTCCACGTTTCCTTAATCCTATCCGCTGCTGTTTAAATCACTTGTCTGAAGACTTTTGGAGGTTTTGGTCTCTTTCCTCCTTTGGGTGGAAACTGAGCGTTGTTTTTGGCCGTAGTTTTGGTGCATGCTTATTATCTGTGAAATGATCATCACCTGTAATGCAGTAAGACGAAGTAAGAAAGTGATGTAAGAACGTTGTTCTGCCCCGTCCCACCTCTGCTCTCTCCAGCTGTTATCAGTTATGTTCATAATCTTAACTGCTACTAGAATTTTCCAGATGAATGATTGGTGCCGTTCCAGTAGTTTGCATGTTTGTAAGCTCCTGCGTTGCTGAATCCCCGGTGGCCATGCGTGCTGGCGCTGGAGTGCTGAGGTCGGCCGCTCTGACAGTGTTGCACTACTGTACCATCCTTTCTAGCAGTGCAATAGTATTGTCATAGCATCTGTCCTCTGCCCCCTCTGAATCTCTTTTAAAAGGTGATGCTTGTTTGAGGTTTGTTTATTTGTCTGTATTACACCGTGTGTGTGATCGTTAGTGTGCTTGTTCTGTACATCTTGAAGTTTGATGGCTATAAAATGTGCAAAAGAATAAATCCGCCAGTAACTGAAGAATCGCGGGGTTGTGTATTTGTGTATGTAAGTGACGTGTAGAACAGTTTAGGCTTCAGATGCTGAGTCGATGGTATCTGGACACATTTGTGTAATGTTTGCATGCAGTTTTCTTGTGAAAATACCCTTTATATTTACATAACAGTAGCATCAATGGACCATGTGACCATTCATGTCCAGTCGATGTCTGTCGTGGTCAACGAGCCGTTTCACAGAACCTTATGCAGACGTTAATAGGGTTGGATAGGGTTTTAAATGTGTATCCGTTTAAAAACAGAATTTCGAATCCACTTCTCTTCTTGCTAATGCGTTTTATGCCTCAAATACACGGCTACGATTAGCAGCTTTGTTGTGATTCGCTCCATTGGAGCATTAGAGGAAGATGGATGCTCAAAAGCGCTCGGACGTTTTGAGAGAAAACGAAAAAGCCTATCTGTTATACATGTGGAAAGTTGATCTGTTATAACGGAGGCTACACCTACAACATGTTACTGAGCTTCAGCAGAGTACCGGGGAAGTCTAAAACCCTTAACAAAGCTTAACGTGGATTAATTTACTAAAGCAACAACCTTAAAAAACCAAACATTATTACTGATCAGAAATCATCTCTACTGCTGATATGAGGAGCCTGTGATCCAAAAGGAAAGGAAACATTTTCACATTAAGCTTTTTTCTTCCCATTTAAACTTCATCACCGGTCCATCATTTCAGCAGGAGAGATTATTTATGATCAGTAGTAACTGAGAGAGGTTTGGTTTTTGGAACCTCTTAGCTTTAATGTCGTACGTGTTGATGCATCCAAAATGCACTCCCCAAACACCATTAGGAACACTGTCCTAATACTGGGTAGCCCCTCCCATTGGTCTCAAAACAGCCTGTTCTTCGTCGCATGGATTTCACAAGATGTTGGGAGCATTCCTTTGAGATGCCGTTCCATGTCGACATGGTCACATCTCAGTTCTTGCATTTTTCAGCTGTACTTCCATGCTGTCAGTCTCCCGTTCCCCCACATCCTAAAGGTCCACTTTATTCAGATCTAACTGATGATGGTCTTAACTGGACCATTCACCAAAAGGTCCTGAGCTCAAGTCTCAACACTGCCAAGTTGCCACTGTCGGAGCCCTTGAGCAAAACCCTTACCTGTTTGGTTTATACCTTGTGAAAGCGTATCAGTTATAAGTCGTGTTGTGTGAAGGTGTCTGCTCGGTGCTGGAAATGTAAGCACGTTAAGTGTTCCCTACAAGATATTTCATGTCTGCTCAGCTTCATTTCATTTGTTAATAAACATGCATTCCTGGCCTGCAAAACATTACAAAAATGTTGGTTCAGGGTCAATTTAGGGCTAGTAATGAGGTAAAAAAATAGATTTCAAACTGGTGATGCCAAAAAGAGATTATATGATGAAATATCTAAATGCCTTCCAGTCTTTCTTTGAGGAACATTGTTTTTAAATATTTCAATTGTTTTCTCATGTTTGTTGACAAACTGGAGATCCTATTAGCTCTTCAAAGACTGCTTTTGTATCAAATCATGATTATAATCACCTGTTTGAAATTTCCCTAAATTTCAGCCCTAAATTTCCTCCATCTGAACTTTTTTTTGAGACGGCCTGAAATGCAGGAATGGATGTTTAACAAATGAAATGGAATTGGCCAGAAAAAACATGACATATCTCTGGCTCGTACGGTCTGCACCCGTGACTCCGGGGTTGGAGGCGTGGCATTGCAGCGTGGCGCCGTTATAGAATGTCATGTTAAATGTTAACTCAGTTTATCTATAGGGTTAAGGGAAGGGGGGGGGGAGGCTGCACCCTTGGACACTTTGAGAAAGAATGCAGCATGTTAGGGCGTGTTTGAAATGGCTGCTGGGAAATGAGGAATGTAAAGAATGGACGTGTGTGTGTGTGTGTGTGTGTGTGTGTGTGTGTGTGTGTGTGTGTGTGTGTGTGTGTGTGTGTGTGTGTGTGTGTGTGTGTGTGTGTCATTCCCAACTGCCTCACCAACACATTTTCTTGCAGATGTTCCTGAATCGTTCTGGAACTTAAAGCTGCACCTTTAATGTCAAACCATTTAGTGAATGTTAAATCTGAAGGTATAACATGGCTTGTTGATTTTACGAAGGAAAGAAGGTAACCTTTAAAGGGAACAAACTAAAATTTGACACTTCTTTGCAAAAGTGAAATCGTTTAGTCACAAAAGCAGGCCGTGTAAATGTTTTATCCGCCTTCCTGAGACGATTCACTGTGTTTAAGGTCTAAAGTGACGTCTGATATTTATGGTATGTGCTCTTGCTGCTCTTTTCCGTTTGCATAACGTGCTGTACAGTCCAGATAAGAAGTTTGCCTGAAAACCGATTAAACTTGCAGTAATGCATGTTTATGATTGTAATTAGCTGCTCTACGCAATATATTAATAAACACAATGTGCCATTGCCCCCATAATCATACATTTGTGGCTTAAAAATTGAGTCTTCATCCTTACTGAACTTTAATTTGGTCATCCGATCATGTTCTAAACCTGCTTTATCCTCGGAGAACACTGGGTGGAGGTGTACGTGTGCCAAGCTACCTTTCCCTAGTTTGGTATGTTCTCCATGTTCCTGCGCTCAGTGTTTCCAGGATGAGATGCAGACCCAGTGTGACCTTTACATAACGGAGGATGATTGAGCTGATTTTATACCATACAATGACATTTTTGGCTACATTATGAACAATAGGCTTGGTTTAAAAACGCTAGGAAACATAAGGGACGTCCTGGAAAATACCGAGCACTTGATCCTTCCACTTACATTTCAAGGTGTGGATTCTGCTGTCGTAGCTCAAAGCTCCCTCCCAAACGAAGTAAATGCGAAACGCAGGGTTTATAAACGTGTTCTGTTACTACAGCGATCTTCAGTGTTGTTCCTAATACTGTCTGTCAGTGCAGAAGTATCAGGTCCATCTGACCTTCCTCTGAAGTGTTACAGCTTTAACCTAGGCAGGGTCAGAACAGTACTCTATTTGCATACTGTATTGCTGGAATTCTTGTGACATTCCATAAATGAAGAAGGCTTTAGTGTGTGTAACAGTTTAGGCCTTCACGAGTATTTCTTGTGAAAATACCATACATTAGCCAGGGTCCCAATGAGATGCGAAAGCAAGTGCATAAGTCCAAAATGAAGACTGTGGTAGCCTAGCAGTTAAGGTACTGGACTATGGAACAGAAGGTGCAGGGTTCAAAGCCCATCTCTGCCAAGCTGTCCCTGTTTAAACCTGGAGCAAAACCTTTAAGCCACAATTGCTTGGACTGTAAGGTTGCATCAGTTGTAAGTTGCTCTGGATAAGGGCGAAGTGACATGAACGTAAATGTATGAATATTTGACATGCTGTGGAGTACAGTTAAATCCCCTTTCTCTAAATGTACCAGTTAGTGACTGATCAGACAATAATTTCTTATTATTTTATACACTTAAAACCCTGCTACTTTTGATTGCCAGGATAATGTAGTGCGGATTGACTGGGGTTTCGTCTGTCTAACAAACATTCACCACCTTTATTTCCAGTTTTCTGAGAATTAAAACAAACCAACAGGCTTCAAGGTGTAATGACAATTCTTAAAGGAAGGACATCCAAAATGCTCAACGCATGTATAAAAAGGAATCAGGGCTTTAATACTACAAGCCAAAGCTTTCATTAAAATAAAACATAGCTTTCAAACGCAAGTGCAAAGAAGAGAAAAGAAGCTGGGAGCAGTTAGTGTAAGCTGTGTTCTCTGAGAGGGAGGGCGAGCCACAAGCCGAGTTTCCATAAAGTTACACTGAAATTTCGGCAGAAAAAATGCGAATTAACTCGTGACTCAATCCATCAATCACAGCTTCATACGCCATTGTTTATCTGAAAAACCCTTTTCCGTCACCTGTTTGCGCATTTAGGATTTAGTGATATTCAAACTTTTCCACCTCAACCTAGGGTGATATTTGGGTGTTTTTTTTTTTTAAGTTTGGACTTTTTCCATTCAGGTGTTTCGTTGCGCAGTTTCAAAATTTGCACAACCTTTGAAAATGGAAGACCCATACAGTCAACACTGACACCAAGATGTTCCCCTGGGGATCAGTCCTGTTCCTCTATCGCTTAGAATTACAAAAGTGCCAAAGAGAAAAGGATAGGTATTAATGTCAGACTGGGGCCAGAGAGCCTAAGCCGAGTAGCAAACAAACAAACAGTGCATGGTTTTACCCAGTTCGTTACAGACAAGGGGGTTTAAATAGCAAAGGGTGTAATTACAGAAAGGCAGGATGGGGTGACCGCATGAGAAAGTGTGACACACAACTTTTTCGCTTCTTGTCCTGACAATTTTGATTTCAGCCAGTGGTTTTTGTTTTGGCGCAGCACTGGTTTGTATTGTTCATAAAACAGAGTAAGATCACAGAGCCTCCTCCAGCTTGAACCACAGCTTGCACGCAGTCCTCACATAATACAGTTACTAACATCATAAAAAACATTACTTGTGTTACTCCTGTTTTTCTATAAAAATATTATTTAATACCCAAACATTTCCCAGACTGTTTTCTGCATAATTGGTGCATGCTGCAAACTCATAGCTAGAGACCCCTGCACCCATATTGGTCTCTGAACAAGTCCATATAAAATGTTATATATTAGGTAAATAAATAAGGACGTGTTCAGAGAAAAGTGACATCAAGTATAGTGAAATTCTTTTTATAAATGTTTAACATTGCTGCTGCTACTACTACATTTTGTTTGTAAATAAACTATGGAAGGAAACGTTGGCCGATTTTGTCTGTAGGTTTCATTCCAGTATATTTGTACGGATTTAGAATGTACTTAAATGTAATTAGGTTTGAGATTACTCATTACTTTTTGGAAAATGTAAAGTAACACCATTACACTTAAGTAATGAGTAATCAGTAATGGATTACTTCTTTGAGTAACTACCCCAAGATGCCTGCTACTTTACCAAATGGCCTAAATTCCATAACAAACGTCAAAAACTCTCGATACCAACAATGGAAGGAATTTTCAACCAAGCTAAAACGAGCATCCTCATTAACTTTCTGGACTAATTACTCACGTCTAAAAAGAGCCTTATAACTAAATGCTCTTACTGTAAGTATACCCGTCTTGCCATGTAGATAAATGAGGTTTTAACATTAACTAACACATTCACCTTCCCAAGTCTGAAACATGACGTTACCCGTTTGAAGGCGATTTCTTGTCACCATTTGGTATTTGGAGTACAGTAGATGGAGCTCTGGATCGTTATATTTCAGAACTGTCAGCCATGGAATCAAAGGGGTGGTGTATACAGGGTTAAGCAGGAGGTTAGAAGATGGAAGGGGTGAATATTGCTGAGGGTCCCTGGCCTGTACAGTCAATTCCAAGTTGACTGAAGAATATGTACATGCAGACTAAAGAGAGGACGGATCAGGTCAGGGCTGCGATCTTCTGTCCTGCTCACATTTCTCCAGCCCACAGCTATCACCACACTGGCACGGCCTCTGTTCAGGAACCAACAAGAGAACAGACGTTAAAGGGAACTGCTTTTGGTCAATCATGAACGTGAATGCTCATAAATCATCCCGTCAATACCCTGCACTTTTTTAGAGATAAATGTTCCATTTGTAAAGCAGACCTGAGAGCGTCTCACCGTCATGGATGCGTTTCTCATCATGGCTGTTAAAGCTGTTCTGCTGTTGATGTGAGGATCCATCGCCGACTCGTGGGGCATCTGGGCACAAAATAACATGCTTAGACTCACTACGATCTTAATTATAAAGCCAATTAATAATAATAATAATAATAATAATAATACTACAGGTAAGCATCATTTGACGATCATCTAATCAATGTCTGTTCCCTTTAACAACCAAGGTCTTAACAAGTATAATAAATTGTAGTAGCAAAATAAAAATCTGTAAATAAAATATATACTGGCCGGCCAAAAAAAGGGTCACCACCAGGATTTAACTAAGCAAATTACAGTAAAAAAGAGCCTCCCATCGGATAATTCCTACATTGGTGATCATGTTTCAGCTTCAACAAGTTCTGTAACCCCAACTAATGCAGTGAGCAGCTTCTCATCTGTTAAACAAACATGGCGAAAGACATCCTGTGGCCATGGAAAAGATGTTCATCTGTTAAAGGGTCAGATTAGGAAAGAGTGGTTCAGGGAGCATGAGCCACCATTATCACACATAGATTGGCCACCACAGAGTCCAGAGCTGAACCCCATTGGGAATCTTTGGGATGTGCTGGAGGACACTTTGCACAGTGGAACAAATCTCCCATCATCAGTACAAGATCTTTAGGAAAATGAATGCAGCTCTGGACAGAAATGTTGTGACATTGCAGAAGCTTCCACCCAATCTGGCTGGAAGCACTGCTGCCGCTCGGGCACAACATTAGTCGTCTTAAAGTGGCTCTGTAAAGTTGAGATTCATTTAATTTGATGATGATTTGTTGAACATATCCCCATCATAAATCAGGAGCTCCTGTACAATACAGCTCCATTAATGCTGATAATGCCTCATACAGGGGGATTTTCTGGGAGTCTGGAACCGATTTACATTATTCCTTATGGGAACACATTTGCTCAGTACTCAAACTAACAAGAACTGAGGTAATTGTGTATTTTATAGAGGGCCATTAAATATTTTTAAAGGTCCCTGCCCTACTATATTAGGCTGACATCTTCAACAGGGAACAGGCTAGGAATTTTTCTGTATGTAATAACAGAAATAGGAGCTCGCTATCCAATTATCAGACCATTTCTTTATATACCAAAATATCAAGGTACAACTGTAAATTTCTTATAACATTATGATTTACCAGGACGAACGGCGCTCTGAAGAGGTAGCTGAGGGAGTAGTGGAGCAGATTGAGGGTGGAGGAAGAGTACAGGTCGGCGTAGCGCAGCAGCTGGCTGGCAAACAGGGTTTTAGTGGAGCCACAGCGTAGCAGACTGCCCATCTTACCGTAACACAGCTCCATCCCGTTTGTTACGTACTGTCTCACACACACACACACGCTGGATGAAGAGCACCACAAACGCAAAACTCCACCCAGAGCAGACCCAAGACTAACTCCGGACTCACCTTAACTTTGCTCTGGATTGAACTCGCATCTGAAACGTCTCCGAACGTCGAATGCCTGGAACGACAGCAGCACTTAAGGTTAGTGAGTTTGACTGTACCGCCATCTGCAGGTGGGATCATGCATTGCCTTGTCTTTAAACCGTCCTGACTGAAGTGAACGGAAAGAAACTCGTACGTACTTGTGGAGCTCAGCCAGGTAAATATCAAGCTCCTTCAACTCCTCAAACATATCTGAAGAGAAAGAGCGAGAGATATTAATGTACTTTAAAAGCCTTTCTAACGTTCTGAAAAAGGACAACCTTGATTGAGGGTAAGAGGTACAGATCCATAACACTGAGGGTACATAATGTTTGTGTGTGTGGTTTTTTTTTTTATTTGTATGTGCATTTTGACAAACTTGGAGCCCCTCAGAACAGACGAAGCCTCACACAGCCCTGTGATGTTTTGCAAATGAGCTTGGGAACCATGGTTCTAGTCAATAGTCCAGTATCTTCCCACCACCCATTAACGATCCCTGCATAAACTCTCCCTTCAGGCTCACCATGTTTATCCGTCCACACATGTAACTCCTCGGCCAGCTCAGGAACCACCAGGAACGTTTTCCAGCCCTGACGCTTCTTGGACTTCAGAATGTCCCCGAATATGTGATCTCCTATGTACAGAATGTCCTTCCCCTTCACGTCCAGCAGGTCACAGATAACATCTGAAGAACCTGAGAGCAGGATCAGAGATGGGTGAGGTCTCAAGCATCGTCAGGTGAAAGGTGGGGTACGAATTGAGTCATGGTTTAAGAGAAGGAATAAAGGACAGAAAGTGGCTGTTTGAAGCGGCGTACTATGGACATTCATACTAACAACAGCAAAAACAGTAATATTAAGCAACATGAATATTTTCCAGTATGCCAAAGTCGATCAGGTGATATTTTGGTATTTGGTCACAGGCAAGAGCAGAAGGCGAGTACCATAGATCATTATAGCCGTGACGTTAACAGCGACACACTGCCTCGAGTGTTCTACGGCCTTTATACAACAGCTTTTTTTAACAACAAAAAGTAGGTCCACAACAAAGGACTTAATTCTCTAGCAGGGGATCCCGATTCATTTTGAATAAAGGCTTACACAGCCCTAAAGCCTGGAAAGGAAACCCGAGCACAGGCAGAGAACGCAAAACTCCAATGCCGATCTGGTACTTTTAGGAGAGATACCAGCTTCCTTTACTTATTTAATCTCAGTTATACTAAAATCAGTTTCCGGTACCTCCAGAGTAGACGGTGCCATGCTGCAGGTCTCCTGTGTACGTTCCGATCCTCAGCTTCCCCGTGTTCTGGGTCAGAGACACATCCATGTTACAGCTTTGATCTGCTAAAGCTTTAAATCGCAGCACACAGTGGGGAAACGTTTCAGAGAAGAACGTACCGTGTCCACCTGCCTCAGCACCGTACCCTCGGCGAAAAACAGCGGCTTCCGAGTGTCGACCACCACCAGGTCAAAGTAGGAGCGCCAGGACTTTTTCGGGTACTGTAAGAGGGTTAGGCTGAGTTAGCTTATGTCTTCCGGAGATCAGCATGACTCCGGTCATGCTCAGCACAAACCGGATCTTACCACAATATGATCTTCATTAAGGTGGAAAACATATTTTTGTTACACTTTAAGGGTTATTTTTTCCCGTGAATTGAGCGGGGCACAGATTACAACGTCTATTCTCAGTCCGGCAGCGAGCGTTACGCGTCTGTGCCGAGGGACTTTGCTCTGTACTTCACGAGTGGAAGATAAATTAACGTCTATTTACAATGAGACATGCAAACAGAGACTTTGTTTATAAAGGGAATAAAGTACAGAAATTAATCGTTGATGCAGTTGAATTGGCATTAGCTTGTTATCCTGACATCTCTAGTTTTATAGGAAAATCAGCAGCGACTGGTGGAACGAGTACAGAAAGGTTTAAGCACAACAAACACCGAGTTCATCCTTGTAGGTCGTTGTGATATTAGTAGCCAGGCTATAGGATAATTACAGAACCAACTGCAAAGACAACATTCTTCAGATTGTAATTGTCTAACGTTTGTGAGCTTCAACCTAATACAGAACAGAAGACACACACCAGCCTCTGCATTTTCTAGTGAGTTTTAAAAACACATACAGTGGGGCAAAAAAGTATTTAGTCAGCCCCTGATTGTAAGTTCTCCTGCTTAGAAAGATGAGAGAGGTCTGTAATTTCTATCATAGCTACACTTCAACTATGGGAAACAAAATGAGAAAAAAAATCCAGGAAATCACATTGTAGGATTTTTAAAGAATTTAATTGTAAATTATGGTGCAAAATAAGTATTTGGTCAATAACAAAACTCAATACTTACATAATAACGTAACGTAATATCTATTATAAATACTTCTTTTCCAACATGATTTCCTGGATTTTTTTTCCTCATTTTGTCTCTCATAGCTGAAGTGTACCTATGATGAAAATTACAGACCTCTCTCATCTTTCTAAGTAGGAGAACTTGCACAATCAGTGGCTGACTAAATACTTTTTTACCCCACTGTAGTCAAGAAATGATTACCTTTTACTGCTTTCAAATTTATTGGGGATTATTCGGTAAGGATACAGTACAATGATAACAGCTGATGGTCCTTTAAATGCTTCATTTAATAAAAAAGAGCATTCATGTTCTCATTCAAACTGTTGTTTGTATGGTTTTCCTGAGACAGTTACACAATTCGGCCAGAAGATGTCGCCAATGTGCGGTTTAGAGACTTATTTTTTAAATTAATCGATTCAAAGGTTCAGAAAAGCCTCCTTTCTCCCAGAAGAAGGTAAGTACGTACTGGAAATGATTTAGATTTTTGCTCAGAAACTTAAGTAACAGAACCTTTTTTTTAAATAAGTAGTTGTAATGTGATTACAAGAATTTCAACTTTAAATTGTTACATTACTTGATTACAGAAAAAAGTCAATACTTTGGAGGAATGGTGTCAGTACAAAAGAAATTAAACGTACAAGTATTTAGAGACTGCTCACCTTCGCTCCAGGTGGAGAGTCTAACAGATACTTCATGATGGCCTGGTTAAAGAAAAACACCACAGGTCCATCAGGCATACTGGATCTAGAGCACAGTATTCCTGTTCAACCCTGTCAGTGTTAAGAACTGAACACACTTACCTCTGTGTACAGATAATCGCTGTTAGTCGCTAAAAACACTCTTGCCACCACCTTTATCCTGGTCAGTAACATCGGAAGACGAGGCTGAGTAAACAGAAACAAGCACGCCTTAATGAGCTTTAAGTAAACAGATTTACAGAACGACTCAGTGGCTCTCTTGCCATTAAAGAGTTCAGTGAACACAAAACACAGGGTGACGATCATCACTTACATCCCTGATCACATATTTCTCCAGATTCTGCAGTGTCATTTGCTTCAGACAGCCCTGTACAGCAAAAAAGGAGGCAGACATAACAGGGTTGAAATGAAATGCGGCCCCAACTCAAGACTAACTGCTTATTTTCATTAGAGTGCACCCAGCATGATGAACCAGCAGACAAAAGGAAGGGCCACATCATTTTACATTTAGATTTGGTTAGAATATTGAAATCAGATGAGTTTCATCGCAGTAACCTTAATCATATTTTGTTGCTGGAGCACGCACCCCGGTGACATAGTGTTTCCTTATAAAGCAACATTAACAGCATGTATTTACTACTTTTTAATAGTTCAGTTAAACAAAAACAAAACAGCGATGACACCACGCAACAAGCTGCTTTTGTCCCACTAACAAAAACAGGTGGACCTTATGGTACTCTTTGTGCTGTTTTAGAAGTTCTGACTCAATTACCTGACTTTGCAATTACCACAAATGATCATTAAATCGCAATTCCGAGGTATGAAGTCAGAATTGTGAGATATTAAGTTGCAGTTGTGAAATAACACGAATCCTTTTTTGACTCCGTGGCAGAATGGAGTGTGTGCGAGTGCAAGCTCACCGTATCATGAATGAAGTTCATGGCGTCTCGAACGTCCTGAAACATACTTTTGAAGGACATAAAAAGGTCGCCGTGCTTAAAGCCCTTCTGACAACTGCAACGAGGGAGAGAGAAATGAAAAGAGAGAAAGTCGTTAAACCTTCCGATGAAGGGATTCTGTTTGTCATCCAGCCTTTACTCTCTGCTGATTCACAGTCATTCTGAAATGTTTGGGCAGCCCTGACCAAATGATGCCTTTAGTTTTTTTAATATAGAATCAAACACAACCTCTGCAGGCAACACACTTATCCTGGTCTGGACTGCACGGGAGGGTCTCTAGCCAAACCCAGAATTCACTGGGGTTATTCATAGAGAATAAAACCAACTGGCTCAATCTCAGATGCTCCCTGATAAATGAATCCAGTCCGAATAGGGCTTTAAATCAAGTTACAGCATGATTACCTGACTGTCATGTTCAAGTTTGTTCCTGCAGACGTTGTGTAACATCTTGCCATTTAGAAAAATCAACAAATTTCTGACTAAATTCAAGACTGAGCTAATCACAGACATGATATCGCTAGACGCTGCTGGATCATGCGTCAGCGTCATCGCCATATTGGTCCAGGCAACTTCTCCTAAGGAGGATTGGTTCTACTAATAAACAGCAATATCATAAACCAATAATAGTAATAGATTAGCAATAGTACAAAGGATATATTTTATAAATAGTAATACCAGTTACAATACATACACTACATAAACTATTTTCTATTGTTAATTTGTTATTTCCTTGATTATTTTTGAGACTACATTTTATTGTATTTATAGGTTAATACGGTGCTGAACTGTACTGTATTTCATCTTTGAGTTTGTTTGTATCCTTATCACTGTTCTAACAAACAGAAAGCAGAACAACTGCCTCAGTCTCAGAGTCTGATTTTTATTTTTTTTTATTTTGTTATATTTTTGCCAAATGATGGTCAATTATAAGAACTTAAAATTGCACAATTTAGATTTTTTTCAGTATTTCAACTGAATGACTGGAGTCCTGACCCTGGGCAAAAAAAGCTCAAATGATGAGGATGTAAAGAAAAAAAAGCTTCTACACATTCATATATTAAATTATACCGGGACGTTTAAACATATTAACCAAGGAAAATAATCCAAATCCATGCTTGACAAAAAAATGAGTTTTTACAGTTTCTTATGAATTTCCCGGATCCTCCTATCACTCGTATTTGTTTGCGAGCCGGACTTGCCTGGACCAATATGGCGGCCGCGCTGACGCGTCGCAGTGGCAAGTCGAAGCAGCACCTAGCTATAAATGTCTATGGTAGTCATGACCAAGCAACATACAAGAACATCGACATGCTTCTCTGGTTTGAAAAGTTGCAGTCTGAGCTGCATCCCACTCACTTCTTGTATCTGCTGCTGCTGGTGAAGAAGTCCACGAGGCAGGCGTACAGGTACGTCTCTGTGGAGAGGAGATTTTACACCCATCAGTGACATTAATCAGTGACAGAACCAGGCCTGAGGAATCATCATCTCTGGCCTGTAGGACATGTGGCACAGCAGTCGGTGTGTGAGGAATGTGCGGAGGTGGAATTATGGCTGGTACCTGAGAGGTTAAAGAGTGTGTTCAGGATGTAGAATCGCTCCGTGTTGTCTTTGTGGATGAATCCGTTGGGGTAGTACTGCTGGATCTCCGCTCTGCACACACAGCTCTGAATTAGTTGCTTCTTGTCGTTGGCTGTTCATATGATTGTTTCTGGAGTACAGACTAATCATCTAATTGTTGTAGATTTAGGGTTTTGCTCAAAGACTAGCAGAGGTGGGATTTGGAGCCTGGACCTTCTGGTCCATAGTCCAGGATCTTAACCACAAGACTACCACAGTCCCAAAAAAAACTGCTGTAGAATTTTTAACCTGACTCTGTAACTTTATCCTGTACAGAAACCCTTATAAGAGAAAATACTCCAGAATTGCTCATGTCTGAAAGCAGCACAAGAGTCCAGCATTCGCATGGAAATTAAAGAATGAGAGAGAGAGAGAGAGAGAGAGAGAGAGAGAGAGACAGAGACAGAGACAGAGACAGAGACAGAGACAGAGAGAGAGAGAGATTTGACTCACATGCTGAGGTTGACGAAGCCGTAGGAGCAGAGCAGGATGTTTCCATGGGAGTCCACCTTCAGCAGGTTGCCATAGGTCGTGTCGTACAACAGGCCTCTGCAGAACGACAGCAAACCATCAACGTCAAGAAGAACAGAGAGACGCTACAGGGAGGGTCATTCATCCAGTCTAGTCATGAAGGTAAATAAATGAAAAACTTAAATAGCCATGTATCGACTTTAGATACTTTCTAGGGTCACTCTGGAGACCTGCTTGAACTGCGATGGACTGGTGGACTGTTATTGATGTGCAGTACTGCGCATAAGTCTTAGGCCACCATTAGATTATATATTCCATTGTTTTAGCAACAGTACAATGACCATATAAAAAAAAAGTCAGCATCCATAGGCTATCTTCCCCTTACACTTGAGCAACATCTGAGGGCTTCATCTGAAGGAAGCTTGATCAGGAACGGATGTTCTGGAAGGGTAGCAGCCAAGAAACCACATTTTCAGAAGGGGAACAGGGTGAAAAGGCTAAGATGTGCTAAAGCTCACAAAGACTGGAACGAAGATAAGCAGAAAAGAGGATCATGGAGTGACGAATCCAAGCTCGAAATGTTTGGATCCAGTCGTCGACACGATGTTCTATATGGTCAAATTACCATACTACTATACTAAAGCAACAAATCTAATGGTGGCCTAAGACTTTTGGACTTTTTGTATTCCTTACTGTAAGATGTTTCCATAGACTCACCGTGTGGGGAAGGTCGGGTCGTAGGTGTAGCGCAGCAGCTCGTGTGGGTAGCCGATAGACACCAGTCGGTCCCTTAGCATCTCAAAACACAGTCCCTCATATTCAGGTGATTTGTACACTGTGTGCACAAAGTGAAGCGATAAGATTAGATGTACACACATACACTTGGCACATTTTGGGCCCCTTAATACCGACTGAGCATGGTTTGAACCTGAGTATTGTTGCTGACCATGTGCAGAAGCTGGAACAAACAATGGACTAAAAGCTCTTCAAGCACCGGACTCAGACCCTTAAACAGTGCACTCACCAGCCAGAGTGTAGTCCATGTCAAACCCATAGCACTTGATGCTGCCCAGATTCACACTCTTGTTTACAAACACCCTGGAAATGAAGAAGAGACGAGAACAGACTTTATATTTGCTCTAACCAAACCCAAGCAGGAAGCAGCCACAGGCTGTAGATATCTTTGGAGAAGAACGAGTTTCTCGTCAAGCTGCGTCCACAAACTGGATGATACTGGTAAGAGTTTGAGTCCTAAATGTCGTTTACATCTCCAGCATTTAGCAGACGCTCTTATAACATACAACCGATACAATTCAAGCAGCGAGGATTGCTCAATCCAGAACCTTCAAAGTTCGGGTCAGTTGTCCAGGACCTTAACTTCTGGGCCTCCATTGGCACCTTCTAAAATGTGCAAACCATGGTTTTGTTTTTTGTTTGTCAAAAGTCTAGTAGATTTGATGTTTTAGCAGTGGTATAATGACCATAGAGAACATATTGTTGGCGATTGGACCCAAACCTTTTAAACTTGGATTCGTCACGCCATAATCCTTTTTTCCACTGATCCCCATTCCAATCTTTGTGAGCTTTAGCATATCTTGGGAAAAAGTGGCTCCTTGGCCGCTACCCTTCCAAAAAGACCATTCCTTTCCATACAATATTAGTTATAATATTTCTATTTATAAGATTTATTATTATACATTTTTCCACCCTCTGTGTATTGAAACTGCTACTGTAAACTTATTAATTAGAGAACTTAGTTTAATTCTTACATAGAACATCTAGGTTGCCCAAGCAGGTTGGGTATGTTTTTGAGTATTGATCCTCCCAAGGTTTCTCCCTTACAAGATTTAAGGAGTTTTTCCTTGCCACTGTCACCCCAGCCTCGCTCAGTTTGGGCTGTGGGTCTGGATATTTGAAAAGCTGCTTTGAGCCGACGCTCTGTTATAAAAAGCGCTTTAGAATAAATTTGACTTTGACTTTGAATGATCCGTTAACTAGCCTCCACTCCCTCTGGCACAGCTAGTCGTGTTTGCATGTGGTGCAAACTCAAACCTGGATCTCTGTGGCGGTTGGGTGGGTGGTCAGTGCCTTTGGAATATGGAAAACAAAGGAAACCGCACCGATATGGGGAGAACACTCCAACTCCACAGAGCGAGGGTCACGGTCGGGGCCAGATCTGGGCCCAGCTCCAGATCTTCTCCTCCACTTTTTTGGGATCTAACAAACTAACCACATGATCACACGACATACGTCTAATGCAAGTGTTTCGTTATCTCCAGCTATAAAATAAAGCGGGCCAGAAATCGGGTTGATAAAACAGATTCCAGTCTCTGTATTTCTGCACGCTGTATTTAGAGGCTGGCACCACGCCTCATCTTGCTCCGTATCAGGAGGTCCCAGGCATGGTGAGGTCCCGTTATCTGAGAGCTCACATGCTTTGGGAGGAGCACAGCCTATGAGGAGCTCACACACAAACACGGCGTTCATTACTTCATCCGCGCTGCGTCATATGACAAGTGGCATCACGGAAAAGTGACTGAGTGTGTGGGTCAGATCGGAGTCAGCGCTCCGCATCAGGTGTGTAGAGTTACAATTAATATTTAACAACATGGATCCTGTGCCATAAACACACCAAACTCGCTCGAGCTGTAGCTGGTGTCCCTGTTTCTGTTTTCCTTTAGAATTTGCTTGTATAATTCAGCATTCTTTGCTCCGTCCATAGTAGTAAGCTATCCTGTCCCAGATGCAGCAAAACAGGCTGTGATACTACCACCACCGTGTTTCACAGGTGGGATTATGTTCCTTTTAATGCAGTTTTGTCTCATATGCTCTTTCATCATACTCTTCCTAATATTGCATTCTGAAGAAATCTTAGTTTTTTATATCTTAAAGAAATATTTTCTTTAAATATGTTCTCTCTGTTTATTTAAACAATTACTATTACCATAAACCTATTACTTGGGTAGCTTCGTTTAATTTCTGGGTATAAAACTGAGGCTGCAATTTGAGTCTCGGTCCTCCTAAGGTTTCTTCCATATAACGTTTAGGGAGTTTTTCCTTGCCACTGTCGCCCTAGGCTTGCTCAAGTAGGGATTTAGGCCTAGATAATATGTACTGTATTTGTAAAGCTGCTTTGAGAGAATGCTCCGTGGTAAGAAGCGCTGTATAAATAAATCTGACTTTCTGGGAGGGAACATGGGAGGAAAGTGTGCAAACTCCACACAGACAGAGGGCGTCACTGTGGAGCTGTGTGTCACCAGTATTTAATTCCATTGTTTATACACAGCTTTTAACCAAACACCATCACAAAGCAGTTTAAGATGAGAATAGTTTAGACAAATATCCAACCAGATGACAGCGGAAAGAAAACGTTCGAGAGGCTTAAATTAGGAACATGTCCTCTTCTGGGTCAGACCAAACATCTAGATGAGATTAAAGTCCTTTGGTAGCTGAATATACAGGAAATGGATCCATGCCACCCCACATCTCGGCTCAGCTTTGCTCAGTCACCAAACTCTCAGGCATGGGATACAAACTCACAACCCTCTGGTAACCAGGACAAACGAGCTGAAGAACTGTCACTAATAAAAGCTGAACCTCTCCTGTAGGGCATTATCAACATAAACCAACAGTTCCACATACTAATATAAGACAATAGTGAAAATAATTAACAAAGTACAAAGTGTTTAGGTATCTGTACTTTCTGTAACTTAATACTTTTTACTTTTACTCCCTACATTTGAAAAGAAAAATCTGTAGTTTTTCCTCACTACATTTTCAAATCAGGGCTCTGAGATGGACTGGCAGTGTACCATCCAGTGGGCACTTTTGCCTATGAATGCCAGGCTCCAGAACCTACAACCCATCCATAGATTACTTACATCTGTGCATGGAGCAAAGTGGAAAATACAGCAGTACCTCGGTTCTCTTTGTTCATTCGTTCCAGAAAGCTGGTCTAAAACCGAAAACGACGAGTACAGAGCAAACTTTTCCCTTAAGGAATAATGTCAATTGTGAATTGGTTCCAGATCCCCAGAAAATCCCCCTGTATGAGGCATTATCAGCATTAATGGAGCTGTACAGGAGCTCCTGATTTATGATGGGGAAATGTTCAACAAATCCATCATAAGTTAAATGGATCATAAACCGGTGAGTTTAATATTGCCTGTACTATATCATAGAGGAGCCGATTCCACTTTAACACTTACATTATCCTACAGTTACCCAACATCATTAACACAAAGCTTAGTTTATGATGAAGGGTTGATCTCATGGAATCTAGTGAGTCATGAATTGAAAGTGAAACGTAAAGGCAAAACACTTACTCTATTGGTGAAGGCTGCTAACTGCAGCCTGTGTTCTGGAGCAGTTGGCTCTTATAAACTGCTAAATGATATAAATGTCTATATAAATAAAAGGACCCATTGAGATTTATTTGCACTAAGAATACAGTACTGTAGATGTAAGAATAAAGAAAAAAATAAAAATAGCAGCGATCTTATCTGAGTGAGAGCTGTTGTGAATCTGAATCACTATGTACTGAATCATGAAACATGAACTGTGAATCAAGTTTCGGATGAAACGAGTTCGATTCATACAAGTGCACAGTGCACCGAGCAAACGACGAGAACCAAGACACATTTTTCTAGTCAAAATGTGACAAGAACCGAATTCGGCGGGTTCAGAGGTGGTCGAGAACCTAAGTGAGACCGACCCTTAGACAATTTTGGTCCAACCTGGCCGCCTTTGAAAAAAGTTTGGACACCCCTGCTCTAGACACTGATGCTGATATTAAGGTAATAATTGTATATGGTCATTATAGCATTGCTAAAACAATTGTATATATAATCTAAAGGTGGTCTAAGACTTTTGCACAGTACTGTACATAATATAAGTGTATAACACAGGTATATAACAGATAACCAAATAAGTAAGGCATTAAAGACTAAAGTTCTTCTAATAATAACAATAATAATAAATTAAATACCACCTAATGTGAAACAGGGTAACAAAATAAATAACAAGTATTAAACAAGTCTGTATTAAGTAGATTTGCATTTCCTGAAACAAATACATAGTGCTTGAAAAGAGCTAAAAGTGTGTGTGTGTGTGTGTGTGTGTGTGTGTGTGCGCTGTGTCTGCGAACCTGACTGGTCTGAGGTTGTGACATCATTGATGACAGTTAGAATTTGAATTTCTGAACAGTCCACCCTTCATTTGTGTGTCACATTTTTCATATTGAATCGAACAAATCTGATCGGCTCCAAAAGCGAGTAAGATACTAGATCTAGTTTCCGTGAAGGAACTACAGCAGTGCTTGAAATGTGGTTTGTGTCCCAGTACTTTTGGCCATGTGAGTTTCTGTCCCGATACTTTTGCCCATTTCTGGGTTTGTGTCCCAGTACTTTTGGCCGTCAAGTTTTAATAAAGACCACACATATATTAACGCGTCCTTCACACCGAGTCCGAAACTGACGTACTGCGACGCTGCGGAAAATGTCCAATCGGAGCCTGTTCTAATTTCTGTAGTAAAATCAGGCTGACCAATCAGAGCTCGGTTGCCGGGCAGAACAGCTCATCGAGAGCTTACAAGACGAGCAACAGGCTGCCTCTAAAAACATGGATATTAAAGAAAAGATCTGGTGGAATAGAACTGAAAGGCTGGAGAATGATGGAGATAAAGCTCACAGGGACTGGATGGAAGCGTCTGATTATTTATCTAAGTGTCTAAACTATCTAAACTAGAGCTTTCTGCACTCATCTTTTTTTTTTAAGTTGACGATGTGAAAAAGACATGGTGAAATCTCCGACACATTAAGAGAAGGGAAATTAAAGAAAGCAAAAGCAGGGGGTTTTGAGAGCGTTTAGACAATGCATTCATTTATTTTATGCGAAAAAAACCAGACCTGGTGTGAATAGGCCTTTACAGACCCTAACCCCTGCAGCACCACTGTACTGAAATAATAAAACACTTATGGATTTCCTTAAATAAAACTCATTCAAAAGTGTCTTACAGAACAAGCAAAAGGACATCGAATTATGTCATAATTATTATTATAACAATAATGGTTTACTGTTAAACTCACAAGGTAAAGATGTTCTAGTAGTCATAATTAATAATAAGTTATATATCTCCACATGGTTCAGAGGTCTTAAATAGACTGCATAAGAGGTAGACTAAGAACAATATCAGGATTCAAGTTTGAGATTATTATAAGTTCTGTCCAGTGTCTTTGAAAAGTTGACCAACAAAAGTGTTGAGAAAAGAAAAGGTGGGTAATAAAATGAGGTGCAGAAGTGTTAAGAAAGGCACTTGAGTATCTATGCACCAAAACGTTTTGCACTGAATAACTTATTAGCTATTTAAAATGGTTTTAAAATGCAGACAAACAGAAGACATAACGAGGCTTATGGGCCATACAGTGGAGGTCACTGAACAGCACAGTATAGGAATTAGAAAGAAAATAAAAATAAGTACAACGCTCTAAACATTACTGGTGACATTAAGGTTTAAGGGCTGTCAGGGTCGGACTCACCTGTACTGGATGTCACTTTTTTTTGTGTACACGTCCACGGCGTCCTCCATCCTGCTGCTGCTGCTTCTGTCAGAGTCCGGATGTCCCCTCAGCCTGCTTCAGCACGGATATTTAAAGCGTTACGCAAAGCATCACGTGAATACCACAACAAAACACGCACGCCACAGCGTGTCAGAGGGCCACGCGCGGACAGAAATGGGCGTGGAGGATCAGAATGGGGTGTGCGCACGTATGGGCAGCGCGTGTGTTATCTGTTTAAAGGGGTTCCCGTCCAAACACGTTGAGGTTTGCAGGGAAAATTGGACCAGATTTAAGAGTGTTTTAGAGTTTGAAAAGGTTGTTTTTGAACACAAATGAGAGCGCGCGTAAAAACGCAGCGCATAAAAGCCATCAGATCCGAAACACATGAGAATCATTTCTTCAGGAGTCTGGAGTGGCTGCAGGTTTAATTTCCAACCCACAAAGGGCTGCACGTGATTCCACTTGGTCCTCAAAACATCTGATGAGTTCGCACTTCCTCTAAATCACTATACATTCATTTGAGGTCATTGTTATTGAACACGCCACCACCTAGAGCGCGCACCAGGGGCCATTCTAGGATCAGAAGTTTAGGAGTGCTGAGGACCCAGAGAGACCGAATCCCCCGCCGTGGTGTCTGACTTTTTGGATCGGGGAAACACTGTGATCGAAAAGACACCAACAAATCGCTTGGTTTACAAAGTATTAGAAATGCAATTGTGTTAAAAGTAAAAGATAATGAGGGATAAACAATAAATAAAACATAAGATTAATAACGAGAGGCAACCCTGCCTGAGGTGCGATTTCTTTCCGAGAAAGTGGGTCATACCATTTGCGGGGGACTGCTGTGTTCTCGTGTTTTTTATGCTATGTTTTTGAAACCCTCCATTTTAGAAACATCAACAAAAAAAGTAGTCTTTACCCGTATTTGTAGGGGGTGCTGGGACAAACGCGGCCCGTAAAACCATCAGATCCGAACCGAACTAAAAAAGAAACAAGATACTGATTTTTTAGGCGGCTGCAGGTTTCAGTTTTGTACCGGATTCCACTTGGCTCTCCAAACACCTGATGAGTTGGATCAGGAGAAGCTGCAGCTCAAACAGCCTCTAAAACACTTACACTTTCATTTAGGCTCAGACCGGGACTGGAAGTTTTGGACTCAAACCCCCATCATAGCACGTACGCCACCGTCAGTGCGTGAGAGGGGTGGGCAGAGCGCGCGATGGGTGTACAGATTGCGTTATCAGAGACGCGCAGCAAGAACCCGGAGCCTATAACAAGAGCAGCAGCACGTGCACAAACAAGACTCATGGTCAAATAATGCTGGGAAAATACATAGTAAAGACAAGGAAGGGAAAATCCCTTTCACCAGCCAAGAAGTGACCATTTATCAGCCTCAAGTCCTGCTCCGGATTCACATCATCATGCTTACCATTCTACACTCAATTATAACTCCAGGTTTTATTCACTAATTTAGTTACAACACGTTCATAAACTAAACCTCATATATTTGACTAAATATTGTATGTTTTAAGTCTTTAAAATGCTCAGTATTTAAGAGCAGGAATATGTACAGTTTTAAGGTCACAATTTATTTAAAATCCCCGAAATAAAAAACAAGCAAACTTAAGGAAAGGCCACTAAATAATATTTTATTAATATATTATATATTTAATATTTTAAATATTTCAAAAATATTTTATTTGAAACAATAATATAAATATAAAACACTTTTAGTCCTGTACAATACAGTAGTTCTTATCTTTGTATCTTTTATAAAACTCTAAACATTTCCCATGAACGAAAAAGTAGAACAATACGTTTTTTTCTACCTTTCAACGCTGTGGTTCTTTTTTTCCGTCAGCAGGTGTCGCTCGTAGCATTTCTCTCATTCAGCCGAGAATTAGATGTATACAAGACAGATTTTTATTTCCTATGAATTCTTAAGACCTTTTATGTAAAAGTGAGCAGCGCATACCTGTATCTCATGTCCTCTAAATATTAAATATAAATATTAATTAGTGGCCACCCTTAGAGGTTCTGTACAAAGCAGTTACCATTTCGGCTAATAAACATTTAGATTTTTAAAGAATTAAACAACATACTTTTTTAATTGGAAAATATTGCCACATGATGCTGTTTTTGTTTTTGTTTAATGAATATTCAGATAGTGGGTTTCTAATATCCATTATCTCTTATGGAGAAATCCCTACCTCGTCTTGGTATCTTCAAAAACCTTCATAGTTCAACTGACGGCGCTTACTATATACTTTCATGCTTGCTCTCACTCACTTGTGTGTCGCACCTGCAGAAAGAAACACTTACAGGTAATTAAACTGAACATAGAATGGGCTTGGGCGTACTGCACAGTGTCCTCCTCTGCTTAGGTCATAGAAAATGTCTGCTGTAAATATAAAGAACAAAATCTCCTGTTTTCTCACTGTGAGTTGCTTTACTAATTGACCCGCACATGGCTGAAAGTATTGGGACACAAACTTGCACGTGGGCAAAAGTGTTGGGACACAAACTTGCACGTGGGCAAAAGTGTTGGGACACAAACTTGCACGTGACCAAAAGTGTTGGGACACAAACCCGCACGTGACCAAAAGTGTTGGGACACAAACCCGCACGTGACCAAAAGTGTTGGGACACAAACCCGCACGTGACCAAAAGTGTTGGGACACAAACTCACACGTGACCAAAAGTGTTGGGACACAAACCCACACGTGGCCAAAAGTATTAGAACACAAAATTTGCAGGTGGCCGAAAGTATTGGGACACAAACCCAGAGCTTTAAGTACAGTTATAAAAGCAGAAGAAATAGTTAAATGAATAACCAAAGTAAATTAAACCAAAATATTCTTCAGAAATATTTACTTACTGTTGTCGTCTTTGCAAACAAGTTATGGAGAATTAAGCCACCAAATGTAGGGCCACTTAAATATGTACAGAGCTTAACCATTTATCAGTAGTAACAGTAAAAAAACAAAAGGTGTGGGCTCCGCGATGGTAGGACCAAACCACTCTGAGGCAACTAAGGGGGGAATTCAATCCTTAAAATAACATAAAAACATTTTGTTTGCACCTATAATTAGACGTTCTTTCAACGCATGTTGCTATATTATTTCAAATGACAGTATACAGTGATGCTTACATCCCCTAATCAGGTCTAAATCATTTCTTAGGCAGGGTGTCGGCCAAATTCCGTAAATAGAACAACGTGTAAAGCGGAGTTAGCCCGGCATCACTAATCCAGTAACTCAGAGAACAGGAACAGCGAGTTATGATCAGACAGGAGTTTGGTGAATTAGAGTTTGGTGCACTGTCCCATCTGTACGTGTTCAGCAGCGAGTTTGGTCTGTGGGTGTGGGGCCTTGCTGTGCAGCCTGTGGAACTCGGCCGTGACCTCCAGTATGCTCTTGTTCCTCGTCTCCGGTACATTGAACCACACGAACACCCCGCTGCTGAGGCAGAAGGCGAAGAAGATGAGGAAGCAGAAGTAGTCCAAATACATCTGAAACATCGATCGATAAAGAGAAAGATGTGTGAACGTCACCGAATGCCTTTAATTCCATTTTCATTTGCTCATATACGACATTAAGATCCAATCAATAACACAATGAACTGATAACTGCACCTCAGCTACGAGTAATGAAGGGGTATTGTGTTTTGTTTTTTGCTCTCATAGTTCACAAGCAAGATTTATAAACACGCTCAGCTATTAAAACTGGGACTTGTTTTCTAATGAAAGTGTGTATCTTTAGGATTCTAGAATAACTGAAGGAAACACACAGATGGTTATTAATATTTATTGAATATTTCAAGCAACTGAAATCCTTTTCCCATCTTCTTGGACAGTTTTCATATGATGTGGAACGTATTAAGAGGATTTAAAAAGCACTGCACAGTCATGTATAAGCTTCAGCAAAATGCATGTATTCATTTTAAATAATAAAGCAAAAAAATCACTTCATGTTTCTAATCCAAAACAGGGCCTTCATTTCATTAGGCTCTTTTAATATCGTTAACTTTCCCTCCTGTCACAAACAGCCACTGATGCGACGTTAAATAAATAAATACATAAATATCCACACAAGCATTATGGCTACACTCGGCCATATCGGTTGTTGCTATGCCAACACCGGAAGCAACTGTGATTGGTCAGTGAGATTTTGTGGCTGGCGAAAGTTCACAAACTTGAACAGAAGCCGATGGGGGCGGCGCCGGTGTATTATCAGCCAGAGAGCTTCCCTCACTGGGTATTTCTCTTCTTCAGACCATTCTCTGTAAACCCTAGAGATGGCGCCGTGTTTGAAAATCCCAGCAGATCAGCCATCTCAGACAAAGTCACTTAAATCGCCTTTCTTCCCTGTCCTGATCATGCCCACACGCCTAAATGCGTTGTTTCTGCCATGTGATTGGCTGATTAGATTTTTATTTAGATATTGAGATATTGAATTGGCTGATTCGATGAGCATCTGAACAGCTGTACCTAATAAAGTGGCCTGACAGTGGTGTGTGTCGGGGAGCTCACCACGATGAGAGGAAACACCATGCCCAGTAAGAACAGTCCCATCCAGTTCAGGGTGCAGCCTATGGTGAACGCTGCAGCTTGGAAGGACTGGGTGAAAATATCACCAGGGACAGAGATGGTAACACCAGCTGGCACACACACACAAAATAAACATAAACATATTAATTAGGTAACTTAGGTTAATGATTACTTATAAATTGAACTTGAACACTCACCTGGTCCACTGCAGAAGAATACGATGAAGATGAAGACGAGCACCATGCTGCAGTACGGCATCCATGTCACGTACGACTACAACAACACCACCAGAGTCACACACCATTCAGACTCTCTAAGATTTCCTCTCTCAGTGAAAACCTGATTGATTCTGGATTCACGAAAGCCTTCTTAAGAAAAAACTTGAGTTCCTAAGAATGTTCTTAAATGAAATTCTTGAAAAAAGCTTAAGAAGTTCTCAAATATTATCTTAAGAAACTCCATTATTTTCTCATGATTCTCTTCATTGCTTTCTTACGTAGACTATGCTGCGTCTCACAGCTTACGATATTCTGCGAGAGACATCTTTTGAATCTGTACTGACCCTTATTTCCATTATTAGTTTGATCCTCTCTGAGGACGGCAAACAGGAGGAAATTCAAACCAAGCATTCAAATGACTTCAGCAAACAAGAAATAGAGGTGATGCTGGAAGAAACAGCAGCTTTGCTTAAACCTTCCTTATAGAGACTTTTGTATTAAGGCTGACCTTCACTAGAAAGGCTTTTAAGCATTTAAACTGAAACGTAAGCCTCATTTAAAGTAATGAAACAGTTTAAAGGTTTACATTTCGATGCTTAGCTTCAACTCTTACAGCCTAAAATGAGTGTGAGGTTATCGTAACGTTAAAACATTTAAGAACAGAATGTGTTCAAGAATAGCAATCATTCTTAGAACAGCTCTTAAGAAGAGAGTTAAGGACAAAAAAAAGATCATTCTTAAGATGTTATTCAAAGAATAACAAACTTTTGTAGCTTTTTTGAAAGAAAAAATACATTTAAGAAGATTTTCTTTCTTAAGAAAGCGTTCAAAACGTTTTAGCAAACAAGAACTAGCTGATGGTGGAAGATGGTGTTTTCGAGAATACTGCTTGTTCTTAGAATTGTTTTTAAGAAAAGAGTTCATTCTTAAGACATTACTTGAAAAATAATGTTTTCCTAACTTTATTCTTAAGAATGAAGTTAAGAAAAAAACTAAAACTAGTTAAGAAAATATAAGAATTTTTAAGACGGTACTTGAAGAATAACAAATTTCCATAATTTTTTTCTTGAGTATTAAGTTTTTAAAACCACGATTTAAAAAGATATTCTTTCTTTAGACCCTTTGGTGAATCCGGTCCCTGGTGCTTCTACTGCTCACAGCAGACTGATCCATACAAGGTCAACAAATCAATACAGCGAATGCTCTAACTCAGCAGTCAGGAGGGCGAAGCAGACCTGCAGGTACAGAGTCATTGTGAGGATCAGCAGTGAAGCAGCCATGCCCAGATAACCTCGAACCAACAGCACCTTCTTCCCTGTGCTCTCAATCACCAGCCCCTAAAGCAAACCCACACAAAACAAGTGACATTCAGCAGGTCAAGTAAACATCAAACGGAAGCTTTTTTCCCCCAAGAATGGAGTCAAGAAAAAAACACATTCAAGAAGATTTCGTGAATCCGGCCCCTGCACACGCTCACTATGGGAGCCGCTAAAAGAGGTGGGGGCGCTGTAAGTGAGCAGAGGGCTTACACAGATGACGGAGGTCACGAACTCGCACAGGCCCGTCCCCAGAGAGGCGTAGCGCAGGTTGTGTTTCGGTATTCCTGCGGCGAGGAACACGTCCGACGAGTAGAGATAAACCTGCACAAACACACACTCACGCTCCTCACTTAAAATCACTGAATCTTAAAACGCCCGGCGCGCGACCGGATGCCAGCCGGACTCACGGCGTTGATGCCGCACAGCTGCAGCGTGGTGAAGCAGACAACGACGGTGAGCAGCTGCCAGCGGACCGAAGGGTAGAACAACAGCTCCAGAACTCCATGGCTCCTCACACCCTGCAGGGCCATGTGCTCCTTCTGTATCTCCTCCACCTCGGAGCAGTGGTGCCCCCGGGGGCCTCGCAACCGCTGTAGAACTAAATGCAAACGCACACAAAGCAGCCACGCTCAGACCCGCGAAGCTGCGTAAAATCTTTAATCGGGGCCTGTTCTAATTTCTGCCTTAAAATCAGGCTGACCAATCAGAGCTCGGTCGTCGGGCAGAACAGCTCATCGAGAGCTTACAGGACAAGGATTATGGTTTAGGACTCTAAAAACATGGATATTACACAAAAGATCTGGTGGAATAGAACTGAAAGGCTGGAGAATGATGGAGATGAAGCTCACAGGACTGGATGGAAGTGTCTGCTCATGATCAGTAAGACAGAAACTAGAGCTTCCTGCACTCATCTTCACTCTTGTCATTTTAAAAAATTGACGATGTGAAAAAGACACAGTGGAAAAACCACATTAAGAGAAGGAAATTAAAGACAGAAAAAGTGGACAGAGGGTTTATATTAACATACAGCAGCATAAAGACTGTGTGACTAAGATAAAGTCAGGCCAACAATCCATCTCTCACCCTTCTCACAGCCAGGCGTGTCCCCTTTGATCAGCAGCAGGTAGTGCGGAGACTCGGGCAGGAAGGGCAAACAGACGAGCTGAATTAGAGCCGTCACCCCACTGAAGGCCAGCAAGTAAGGCCAGAGCGCTTCCGTCCCCATTAGCTCACTAGGGACACACAGGAACCGCCACTTTATACCAAGCTTAAAGAGTTAGTAGAGAAGTGTCCAGCAAACGGGTCATTCTGTCACCATATCGTCACGTCACCCACCTGAGGCCAAGCACCTGGCCAAAGAACTTGCCCAGCGAGACAAAGCTCGCCACAGAGGCTCCCACCATCGCTCTCAGCCTCTTGGGGGCGCAGTCCAGCACATACATGGTGTGTAAAGTCAGATTGGCACCTGCGCAGAACAGATTACCGCACAGTGACAGACAGGATCACCGCCCGGGTAAGGATAGGATTCTATGATAGATTTGATCCTATCCTATAAAGATCACCTATCCTGGAATCCACAAAGCATCTCTGATGGCACCACACCTGAGTTGAGGCCGTTGATGAAGCGTCCCACCATGATCATCTCGAAAGACTGAGCCGATTTACTCAGAAGCATCAGAAGAGCCCCACAGACGGCCACCACGTTGTTCAGCATAAGGGATTTCTTCCTACAGCGGCACAAAGAGCAGGATATCGGCCTTCGTTTTTAGCAAACGGGCTCTAACTGCAACTGTAATCTCTGCTCTGTTTCTGGTCCTATTCTTTTCTATTAAGGGTCACGATAGAGGAGCCATGATCTCAGGAAACACGACATAATTCACTAACCAGAATGCATTCCAAACAGAATGCTACTATACTGACTGGTGTTTCCCAGTAGTATCATTACAAGCAGTATCCCAGACAAGCTATGTTAAATGCTACTGTATACCTGATAGGCGTGTTAGAGCAGTGAGTGCTGATACAGATTCAGTTTGAACTGAGCATGGAAAAAGAAGTGTATTATCGACGCTGTCTCAGGGCTTTCGAGACGTGCACATACTGTATTGTGAAATCGTGGCAGAGTGTGAGATGAAGAAAGATCAGGCACATTTGGGCTTTGACACAGAAAGTGGCAAAGATTCAAACATTAACACGTTACAGTAATTATTACCCACTCATCGTCACATGTAATGAGGTCGCTCTGCCTCGGTTCACTAAAACATTACCCAGTAAGTTCAGGTGCTGCTCGGAGGTGAGAACTTTGCTGGACAGGTAGACTGACAAAGCAGTTTTCCAAGACAAGACCTGGCACAGTTCTTAGGATTATCAAACTGTGTTTCCTCCACTTTCCTCCTGGCTCCCAAAACCAGAAGAAGGTGGATCTGCTCTGTTTGGCTCTGCAGTGATTTACATCTAATAACAAGCCACAATTTTCATTCTGTTGGACTTTAGGACTCATTTAGAGTTAATTCAGAGAGACCAGTTAACCTAACGCATGTCTATGGAATGTGGCAGGAAACCGGAGCACCCAGAGTAAACCCACATGGACACTGGGAGAACATGCAAACTCCACACAGACGGAGTCCAAGGGCGGGATCGAGCCGGCGGCGCTGGAGCTGTGAGGTTAACTAATACAAATTATATAAATTATCTATATTAAAAGCTTAAATACACAGAAGACACACAGAGCAATTAAAATATAGAATACAGTAATAATGTAACAAATAAAAAACAAGGCATACTAAAAAAAAAATAAATAAATAAAAACCTAACCAATGTAAAATAAGGAAAATAATAGAGAATACAATAAATAAAATTAAATAAAACACAAAATAGAATGGAATAAATTAGTAGGAACAATACAGTACATAGAATACAATATACAATAAAATAGAATATAATAAAATAGTAAAAATAAAAAAAATTACAGAATATGATAGATAAAATAAAAATTTAATAAACACAATAGGATATAATAAAATGGTAAAAAACAATAAATATAGAATACAATCAATAAAACAAAATGTAACAATAAATAACCAAAATAGAGTTTAATAAAATAGAAAAAATAACAAACACAGAATATAATAAATAAAATAAAATCAAACAAAACATAATAAACAAAACAGCTTAATAAATTTGTAAAAAATACCTGCAAAAAACAACAGTAAACACAATAAAATAAAATAGCGAACATAATAAATAAAATATAATAAATAATACATTCTAACAAATATAACAAACAAAATAGGATTTAATAAATTGCTAAAAATAATACATGTAATTTATATTGAAATAGAAAACACAATATAATAAAATAGTAAAAATAATTATTAGAAATACAGAATATAATACAAAGAGAACATTAGAGGCCCATCATTTATGCAGTGCAATGGCGGTTTTTGCATCATTAAATAGGTAACAGTTTTGCTGGCACGGCTTTCTCATTCAACAAGAGGAGGGTTGAAAGAGTTCAAGTCGTCCAACAAGTACATACCCCACACCCATCAAAAGCTAAGCATGAAAACACTAAATGTCTGCAGAAGTGCTTTAGTAACACAGAAGCAGTGGGCAGTCTGCACGGAGAACAAAAATGATCTTTGAAGGTACCATTTATGTAAATCGATTGTAAATCACGAAAACACAAAGAAAGAAGACTGGGAACAAACAAAGAACTTATAAGAACTAATAAGTTGAGCCAAATATAACGCGTTTGACATTTCTTGTGTGGGTCAATCAGGAGAAGCAGGAATCAAATTACCACCCGATTCAATGAATCCATGTTCTAACACACAAACCATTATTTATATATTTGGTTGTTATATAGAACTGCTGCTTATACTCGAGCTCTGTGGGTGTAAGGTGGTTCTACCTGCCATAGACGGTGGCGAAGTGCCCGCTGAACTGTGATCCTATGAAGCCTCCTATGCAGTACAAGGAGATGATGAAGGACCAGAGCATCGATAGCTGCCAGGGTTCCAGAGAGAGTCCATAACGCTCCACACACGTCCTGTTCACCAGCTCCTTAATGTACTAACACCACAAACAAACAAACAAAAGCAGCTCAGGTCTGCACAAGCACTGCAGCTCAAGATTCAAATAACCGAAAATGCTCTCAATGTTGAACTGAGGACACATGGGGAGTCTGAACTTTGTCTCTATATAATTATATAGAATTATCCTAATAAATATAAAGATAATTTCCTCACCCTGCCGTGACAATAACAATGCATGGTCACTAATTAATCCCAGCGAGACCAGTGGACAAAATGAGTCCAGAGCCCTGAGGGGCGACCCGGGCTCATTCCGGCATCACACAGCATGTCCCATCTTAAACCTTATAAGTGTAATGTAACAGGTGGCGATACTCACGCCGGACGGAGAGGTGAGGACAGAGATATGGAAGCCGTACTGAAAAGTTCCTCCGATACCACTGACCAAAATCACCGCGACAAGCACTGGACTCTCCAGCTAAACAAAAACAAGCATTTTTTTTTGTCATGCCGCAGAAATTCACACGTTACTCCCACGGTTTGTCGAACTCACTCACCAGCAATGCAAAAGCGTTCACCATGGCTTCGGTCGGTCCTCACAGTGCCCTGTGGCTCTGCGCTTTTCATCAGGAGCAGCAAATCTGTGAATGTCTAACTAACACGTTGAAATGTAACTTCTCCACAAAGTGTGATCAAAACGTTCACCTCTGAATGGTAATAATCGGAAACCGAATCGCACAGCCCCCTACGGTTCTGGGAAAGCCTCGTTCACATAGCAGGATGAAGTACTAAATACTAAAGGGAAAGGACTTAAAACAAAGCGCTGGTTTAAGGTAATCAGTGTATAACCCCAGTCCTGGGAGACCAAAGTCTAGCACAGTTTGGTAATTCCCCTGTTACATGCTGTCGAGCTAATGCCGGTGTGAACAGAAGGGAAATCACCAAGTGCTCTGCTGTGGGGCTTTAGTGGTGGATCTGTACTAAAACGGAGTCTGATCCGATAATTAGGCATTAAAGAGCCATTAGTGTACAGTATGATGATGCCATTCCATTCCTATCTCTTCCACTAACATCTCGTCCTTTTTCTTCCATTTCCATCCCTTTTTCTTCCATTCCCATTCTGTCCCTTCCCTTTCACATCCTGTCCTTTCCATTCCATTCCCATTCTTTCCAGTTCTTTTAAATTCTATTCCCGTCATGTCCCTTCCTGTCCTGTCCCTTCCATTCCTGTCCTGTCCCTTCCCTCCCATTCTTTCTCTTCTCTTCTTCTCCTTTCCCATCCTGTCCCTTCCATTCCATTCCCATTCTTTCCAGTCCTTTCAATTACAGTGTGGAAAAAAGGATTTAGTCAGTAAGTTCTCCTACTTAGAAAGACGAGAGAGGTCTGTAGTTTACATCATAGGTACACTTCAGCTATGAGAGATAAAATGAGAAAAAAAAAATCCAGGAAATCACATTGTAGGATTTTTAAAGAATTTAATTGTAAATTATGGTGGAAAATAAGTATTTGGTCACCCACAAACAAGCAAGATTTTTGGCTCTCACCAACCTGTAACTTCTTTAAGAAGCTCTTCTGTCCTCCACTCGTTACCTGTATTAAATGGCACCTGTTTGACCTCGTTATCTGTATAAAAGACACCTGTCCACAGCCTCAAACAGTCAGACTCCAAACTCAACCATGGCCAAGACCAAAGAGCTGTCGAAGGACACCAGGCTGGGAAGAGTGAATCTACAATAGGCAAGCAGGTTGGTGTGAATAAATCAACTGTGAGAGCAATTGTAAGAAAATGAAAGACATATAAGACCATTGATAATCTCCCTCAATCTGGGGCTCCACGCAAGATCTCATCCCGTGGGGTCAAAAAGATCATGAGAACAGTGAGCAAAAATTCAAGAACTACACGGAGGGAGCTGATGAATGACCTGCAGAGACCTGGGACCAAAGTAACAAAGCTACAATCAGTAACCCAACACTACGCCGAGAGGGACTCAAGATCCTGCAGTGCCAGGCGTGCCCCCCTGCTTAAGCCAGTACATGTCCAGACTCGTCTGAAGTTTGCCAGAGAGCATATGGATGATCCAGAAGAGGATTGGGAGAATATCATGTGGTCAGATGAAATCAAAATGGAACTTTTTGGGAAAAACTCAACTTGTCGTGTTTGGAGGAAGAAGAATGCTGAGTTGCATCCCAAGAACACCATACCTACTGTGAAGCATGGGGGTGGAAACATCATGCTTTGGGGCTGCCGTTTTTTTCTGCAGAGGGGACAGGACGACTGATCCGTGTTAAGGGAAGAATGAACGGGGCCATGTATCGTGAGATTTTAGGCCAAAACCTCCTTCCATCAGTGAGAGCATTGAAGATGGAACGTGGCTGGGTCTTTCCAGCATGACAATGATCCCAAACACACCGCTCGGGCAACAAAGGAGTGGCTCCTTAAAAAGCATTTCAAGGTCCTGGAGTGGCCTAGCCAGTCTCCAGACCTCAGCCCCCCCATAGAACATTTGTGAGGGAGTTGAAAGTCCGTGTTGCCCCAAAACATCACTGCTCTAGAGGAGAATCTGCATGGAGGAATGGGCCAGAATACCAGCTACAGTGTGTGCCAAACCTGGTGAAGACTTACAGGAAACGTTTGACCTCTGTCATTGCCAACAAAGGTTATGTTTACAAAGAATTGAGTTGATCCAAATTTATTGACCAAATACTTATTTTCCACCATAATTTACAATTAAATTCTTTAAAAATCCTACAATGTGATTTCCTGGATTTTTTTTCTCATTTTGTCTCTCATAGTTGAAGTGTAGCTATGATGAAAATTACAGACCTCTCTCATCTTTCTAAGTAGGAGAACTTGCACAATCAGTGGCTGACTAAATACTTTTTTACCCCACTGTAATTGAAAGGACTGGAAAGGATGGGAAAGGAAAAGGAGAGAAGGGAAAGAATGGGAATGGGAGGGAAGGGACAGGACAGGAATGGAATGGTCAGTGGCTGACTAAATACTTTTTTGCCCCACTGTACATTCCCATCATGTCCCTTCCCTTCCATTCCATTCCTGTCCCTTCCAGTCCCATCTCATCCTTTCTCTTCCATTCCTGTCCTGTCCTTTCTTTTACAATCCATTCCACGCCCTTCCCTTCCACACCGGCTGTCACTCCTGTCAGCTAAGAACAGGCAACTGAGACTACAATGCACAAAGGCTCACCAAAATTAGACAACCAAAGAAAAATATTTTTTCTTGCTGCTTCATGCCTCCAATCCAGAGAGCTTCGGTAATCACTCGATAATGATACCTGCATCTCAGTCAATCTCATCTGAGACTTAAGAGATAAGAGAAACCATTTTACCTGGTATCTTTAGTCATTCTGAACCAGGGACGTCTAGAGTCACAATCTCAGAATATCTCTGTCATGATTTTTTGTGTAAATAGCACACTCTGTAAAGCAAGCTCCAGTCCGTAGGGCTAAAACATAAAACAGGTGGCGGCTTTAAAAGAGGTTAACTGTTAACAAAACTGTTACCACACAAACTTCACTCATTATCTAGCTGCAGCAGTAATGAACAGCCAGGGATATTTAATAAAAGCTACACATTTTCCCCACATCAAACACGTCCACTATGTCTTGGCCGATCAATGTTCGCAATAAGGCCTTTTCACCCCGAGAGAAAAAAAAACACGTTAAGTTTTGAGAAAGAACATGCCTACACTAACACCGTCCTTCGTACAGAGTCCGAAACTGATGAACCACGACGCTGCGGAGCCTGTTCTAATTTCTGTAGTAAAATCAGGCTGACCAATCAGAGCTCGGTCGCCGGGCAGAACAGCTCAACAAGAGCTTATAGGACGAGCAACAGGCTGCCTCTAAAAACATGGATATTACAGAAAAGATCTGGTGGAATAGAACTGAAAGGCTGGAGAATGATGGAGATAAAGCTCACAGGGACTGGACGGAAGCGTCTGATTATTTATCTAAGTGCATTCTGATCTGTTCATGATCACACAAACACAAGAGAGCTAGAGCTTCCTGCACTTATCCTCACTGTGTTTTTGTTTTTTTAAGTTGACGAAGTGAAATCCCCATTAAAAATCACATCCGTTATTTTCTTGCATAAAATTCATACTCAGAGTGAATAGGTCTTTAACTTAAAGTCATACATAAAGTCATACGTATGTATTACCTTTATTTTTTTTTAAGATCATATTAAAGAGCACATTTACAAAGTAACAAAAAAACACAATCTACTATAGGAAACGACACAGGTCAGAGCAGCCGGGGGAGCTTTTGTGCTTCTACGATACTTCTACAGGTGCTGGAACTGGACTGGCTTATGGAATCCACTGTGGAGTTGAGAACATTCTTCTGCATAATGTTCTCTAAGCTCGCCCTGACATTACTTTTACATTTACAGCATTCAGAGCGACTGACAATTGATACAGTCTTACAATCCAAGCAATTGTAGGTTAAGGGTCTTGCTCAAGGACCCAACAGTGGCATCTTGGCAGAGGTGGGATTTGTATCTTGGACCTTTTGGTCCAGAGTCCAGTACCTTAACCGCTAGGCTACCATAGTCCCTGCCGTATGACAGGTCATTACACAGCCCTGAGAGGACAGGACTGACCTGCTGGGTTATGACTGCTGGCTGCAGGAGTTATGGTAGTTAGGAGCTGGTGTTTTAGAAGCCCTGTGAGTGAAGGCTCTCCGGTTTCTCCAGCATGGAGGGAGGTGCGTCAGAGCAGCATGTAGCGGGTCAGGCCGCCTCCTCGCAGCTCCTTCAGCCTCTGGCAGTGTCTCAGCATGTTCAGCATGCCCACGAAGCGCTTATCCACCTTCAGCTCGGCCAGCTCTCGCAGATCCTCCTCCACCACAAAGAAATGGCCTGAGACAAAGAGAGAGAGAGACAGAGAGAAGAAAATATTACAAAAAATGTTACAAAAAAAACAGACAATAAAAGATTGAACAAAAAGTCCAGAAAAAGGTGGGAAATTAACCAAAATACAAAAAAGGAACCAAAAATACTTTAAAAAATAGATTAAAATAGATTAAAAAAAATAGATAAAAAAAAAATAAACAACAAAACAAGAGCATAACAACATGTTACAATTTGAGAAACAGAAAGGGAGAATAACATAGGAAGAAAAAAGGAAGAAAAAGGTGAAGGAGATGAGAAGAAAAATGCTAAAAAGAAGAAATGACATGAAGAGGGTACACAGAGAGAGAAAGAGAATAAAGAAAAGGTAAAAAAGAAAGTAGGACAAGGAAAAAAAAGTGGCAATATTAGTCAAGAAAGAATGAAGAAAAAAGTGAGAAAGATGAGAAAAAAAGTGGAGGATGAAACAAGAAAATAATTATTTATGAATTTAAAAAATAAGCAAAAAAAGTACAAGAGCTTGATAAAATGTTATAAGTTGAGAAACAGAAATGAAAAATAACGTTGTAAGAAAAAAGTCACAGCGGAGGAGTTAAGAAGAAACGAGACAGAGGGTATAGAGAGAGAGAGAGAGAGAACAAAGAAAACCAAAAAACAATTCATTTATATATTTAAAAAATTAAACAAAAAAGTAAAAAAAGTGGAGGAGATGAGAAGGAAAAAAAAAAGAGGAAAAGAAGAAATAAGATGAAGAGTGTACAGAGAGAGAGAATAAAGAAATGGCAATCAAGCAAGCAGGAAAAGAAAAAAAAAAGTGACAATAAGTCAAGAGACAAGAAAAAAAGAAGAAAAAAGTGAGAAAGATGAGAAAAAAAACAGAATAAGAGGGTACAGCAAGAGAGAGAGAGAGAGAATAAAGAAAAGGTAAAAAAGCATAAGTTAGACAGAGGAGTCAGGAGTGAAAACGAGGATAAAAAAATAAAAAAATAAAATAAAAAAAAGACAGAGACAATAAAAGATCCAAAAAAAAAAAATAGGGGAAGAAACAAAAAAAGTTGGGAAATTAAACAAAAAACAATTTGTTTATTAATTTGTAAAACATTAAACAAAAAAAGTAACAAGAGCCTGACAAAATGTAGAAAGATGAAGAAAGAAAGAGGACAAAAAGCAGAAGTTAGTTAGACAGAGAGGAGACAAAAGGAGTGAAGAAGATAAGATTAAAAAAAAATATATATATATATATATATATATATATATATATATATATATATATATATATATATATATATATATATATTATCATATATATATATATTATTATTATTATTATTTTTATTTTTTTTTAAGAGGGTGACGATGAAAGACTAAACAAAATTAGACCAGGTGGGAAATTGAGCAAGAACTGAACCAAAAATAGTTTAGGAATAAAAAAAACATCACCAACACATGAGCATGACTGAGAATAAGGTAGGAACAAACGCTGGAAATGGAGCTACCTCTGGTGTCCTTGGTCTCCTGGTCTTTAAATCTCTGCTGGAGTTTCCGTGAGGCGGTGCTCAGGTTCCTGACGGGCTGCTGCAGGATCCGGTACTTCCCGGCGATGGCCGTGTTGATGCCCTTCACGGCGGCGTTCAGCTGGTCGTACGTCACCCTGCCCTTCATGTACCTGAGGCGGCAGGACAGCAGGTCTAAGGGTCGAGCTGTACTCAGCAGGCACACCAGGCACAGGGCCTCCGGTCATCACTGAGGGTTCAACATTACCCCCTCAAATCTAACAGGGGACGGTCAGAGCGGCGGCCAATCACACGAGGCTCAACAGACACTTTATTTAACCCTCATGTCTGTTGAAGTTTATATGATCATAAGTCATTACTGCTGAAACGGCAAACCTGTGATCCAAAAGGTAGGGAATCATTTTAACATCAAGCATTTTACTTATAATAGGCATAAAAGGGAACAAATCATTGCTTTAGGACATCAAGCTTTGCTCACGTTGAGCGTTTTAGACTCTCCCGGCTAAACGCAGCAGTACACCAAAGCTAAACCAACCAGAACGAAAACATCTCTCACTGGCCGCTCACTTTCTACACAAACCAGCCAAAACATAGATGATTTTACCACGGCTCATGGCCGGAACGTTTTGTTTATTAACTGCACCGAGATGAATAATCTAACCCCACCACACCGATTACTGCTTTAGAACAGAACCTTAATGGAACATAATCCGGGACTCACTGTGGGATCGTATCAAACTCCTGCACCGTGATGAACTCCATCTCTTTGATCGGTTTCCTCGAGGGTTTTCGGGTCAGTTCTGGCTCCTGGGGGGCCGAAGGAACGTCTGTCTGCTTGCTGTGACCCAACACCTGTCCCCTAACAGGACAGAGATCAGTCACAGTCCTATAGTCTACAAACGTCACAGCTAATTGCAGTCCTATTAGGGAATAGCTTTACTTGGTCTGCAACAGTGTGTTTACATGCACTTAATAATCCGATAACTGCAGAAAGTCAGATTTTATGGGACGTAAAATTCAAATATTAAATTGAAATAAATATTAAAATGTAATATTAAATAATCAAATTCTTAGCTTTCTCGATTATATACTCGCCTTTAATTATACATAATGGCGCATTTAATTCCAGGGTTGCCAGATCCCGCGAGAAAATCCTGTTACAGTCAATGGAAAAAAGAGGCCGAATAAAGCCAAGTCTTTAGAACAGGTGGACCTGGCAACCGGGTAACTATTAGACATGCTATGAGTAACCCGATGACTGGGGTAAGTCTTTGCTCCATAGCCGTGTTTCACTCAGACAATGATTGGTCAGTAATAAATTCACATAAAGAAATGAAAAACAAATCAGCACTGCCAATCAGGATCAGCACGAAGAGGTTTCTCTATCCACAAGATCTCTTACTGAGCTGGTGGCTGACCCTTGCGAGGCATGTGTGGTGGAATGTTTCCTTTTAGGTGCTGCGCGTTCTGGACATCTTCCTGGAAAAACCCGTCCAGGTCCTGCAAAGGGAGAGAGATGCTATAAATCACAAGACATAAATGGAAAAAAAACATAGCACGTTTTGTTATTGTACCAGAAATGTGAAAAGGTAGTTTTATAACTGAATGCAGATTTGAAGTCAGTTTATGTGAGCCAGTTACCTAAGGATAAGCATGAAGATTATAAATATATCTATTAATATATATTTTCTACTTTATGTTCTCTGTTTTATGTATTCTACATAGCTATTTATCCTTACAATGTAATATTTATGTTTTAAATACATGTAACATCCAGTCTGGGCATGTCTTTAGTGACGAATACAGGTCCTGCTTGGGATCCCACAAAGGTGTGGTTCTCTTTATGGAGATCTAATCATGTCGTCGCTTTCTAAGAACGCCAGAGGGCGCGATCCTACATCATATACGGTATATTTGGGATGTTTAAAGATATTTTGTACAGCGCGTTTCACACACAAAAAGACGACAGGGTCTCATTTTCAATTTCAGATATCACTTATTGATTTGTATTCCTATATTACTATATTAAATACAGGAGATGTGCATTGTTTACATTTTAGAAATAAAGAAACAATGCCTTTTATCGAATGCAAAATCAATGATTGTGAGAAAATCAAGTCGATTTATATCATAGAATGTTTGTGATTATTGTCTGTATAATAAAGAGTCCTTGATAAATTCTGTTCCTTGGCTGTTAGGACTGAAGGCCATCGTCTGATGATGTTTTAGCAACGGAACAACGATTGAATGGAACCTCTTTATCTTAAAATCTAGCAATAAACAGCGATATAATCACTATACTACACCTGATGAGGTGCAGGGTTACAGATAACAGATCAGACCTGCAGATGCTTCAGTAGCTCTCTCTGCTGAGCCACGTGTCTCTCAAACCGGTCCAGGAGACCGTTCATGGCATTTACATCCTGCTCGATTTTGACCAGGTACGCTCGCTTGTCTGGATCATTCGCTACGGAAATAATAAATGGTCATGAAACCAAGACAAGACACCCGAGCTGAGTCAGTAAAAAGCATGATAGAGTGTCAAATCATATCGGTAAGCAGCCATACCTACTGCTCTCAGCTCCAAAAGTCTCTTCACAAGGGAAATCTTGTCGTTGATGTGCCGCGTCACTTCTTCCAGCTCACAGTGATTCATAATCCTGAAACCGCAAGTTGAATCGATATATGGGTCATCTTAATAAATCACATCACACTGACAAATCAGCCGATAAACTCAGTCAAAACCCTGTGCTGTGACATGTACAGGAGCAGAGATGGTAGTTTACACCCCAAAAAAAATTTTTTTTTGAGCTGAAAATCCATGCAGTATATCACGCAAAAAATATCGCGATATTTTGCTGTATCAATTTTTTACCACAGCCCTAGTCGGGTGTCACCCGGGCACAATAGGTCATGTTTGAGGAGTGTATGGGAAGGATGTCCGCTTGCTTTAACCTCCGAGATCTTAAAAATTATAAGAGCATATAAAAATTTCTCTTATACACATCTAACTCACATCTGAACGTCAGAAAACTAGTATGAGCAACAGTTTGCAACACCAGATGACAGAAAAAAGAATCGTAGTCTTGAAAGACAGAAAGAAATATGGTAGTACTTTGTTTTTAGTCTTCATTTTCAATGACTCATTTATGCTTGTATATGTCAAAGGGGTGTTTTGGATTGAACCCCGTCTCATCTCTCCCTTCAGACCGCCAGATTATTGTCTCCATAAGCAGAAAAAAGGTACAACCGAATGACTGAACTGAATCGACTCACGGAAAAGACTCAAACGTTCAATCTCTACAACGCAGCGCCAAAGCGCAGAGGAATCGACTCTCCGATTAACTCAAACGATTCATAACATGTTTGTGGAACCCAGCGATCATAGTACCTTTAAACACTGGATTATACCTCAATAGACAACGTTTATGAGCTAACGGCTTTGTTTCGCTTAGTATAAAGTAAAATAAACGCTATTTAGTTCAAACAGTTTTAGTTTTCCAGTTACAGTATCGTGAGCTAAACAACTGGAGACCAGTCTAAACGCCAGCACCTAACTAATGAGTATGTGATATATTATGTCATTAATATATAAACATTATTCAAATGATTACATACAAATTACGTTCGTTCTTTCGTCTCTTAACGAATAAAGTCAGACAAATGCCGGTGTTGGTTAATCCTGTCCGTTTCAGCAGCTCGCGCCAAGGTTTAAACCAAACACGCTTGCGATTGAGTGAAACACTTTCGGCTGTCATACGCCCCTTTCTCCTCAAATATTACTTAAAAACTGTTAGTTCAAATTAAAATTGTAGCATTTATCTCCATAAATTATATCAGGAAAATATATAAAATGATCACGATTTAATAGCTGGGTTTAACAATGTAGCACTTTCGCTATATGGTACGTGTGCTAATGCTACGGCTAATTAAATTAATAATATTAAATTGCAGCGTATTTGATCATTCAACAGCACATTTAGGGTTATAATAAGTCCCAGTAGACGTGGAACAAATGGCTAATACTGTATGTTTATCAGAACACCAAGCAAATACGTTAGTAGTAGCAATTATAATAACAAAAACATTGATTTAGCATCATTTAGTGATGTTTTTTGTTTCCAAACCGCACCCAAGGGCCGTTTCTCCCGAGACCCGTGCGCCTAGAGGATTTATGCAAGCAACCATCTTCTGGGATTGAGAGAACATGAACATTAAAGTGCAGAGATTCTACCTTCACATCCATTCAAATCATGCAGCATCAGAAACTGTAGTGTAACTGTCAATAATAAGAACAATTTTTATCATCACCATAATGAATCTTATATTTACTTTGACTTTCAGAGTCATTGCAGATAGTACGAACCCAATATATTTCCTGTTTTTTCTGGTCAACTTAATTTCATTTGTTAATAATCATCCATTTCTGCATTTCAGATCTGCAACACATTAAGGGCAATTAAGGTCTAGTAATGAGGTGTAAAAACTAAATAATGATGTGATTTCAAACAGGAGATTATAATCATGATTTGCTACAAAAGCAGCATCCACAAAAGGCTGAGTTTTTGAGGAGTAAAAATGGACAGAGGATCTCCAGTTTATCAGCAATCAAACTTAAAGAAATCTTATGTTCCTCAAAGAACTATTGGAAGGGATTTACATAGTTCTCTCTCTCTTCTTCTTCTTCTTCTTTCGGCTTCTCCCTTTATCAGGGATCACCACAGCGAGTTAAACGTTTCCACCTCACCCTGTCCTCCACATCCTCTACTCTCACCCCAACTCCCTGCATATCTTCATTTACCACAACCAAATAACTCCTCTTTGGTCTTCCTTTCCGTCTCTTGCCTGGCAGCTCCATCGCCAACATCCTCCTACCAATATATCCACTATCCCTCCTCTGCACATGTCCAACCATCTCAGTCTTCCCTCTTGAATATTGTCTCTCAATTTTCCAACCTGTGCTGTCCCTCTGATGATCTCATTCCTAATCCTGTCCACTCTAGACACACCTAAAGAGAACCTCAACATCTTAAGTTCTGCCACCTCCAGCTCTGCTTCCTGTCTCTTTGTCCCAGTCCCACTGTTTCTAACCCATACAACAAAGCTGGTCTCACTACTCTCTTATAAATCTTTCCTTTCACTTTTGCTGCGCGACACTTTTGTCACACAGCACTCCTGACACTCTTCTCCACCCACTCCATCCTGCCTGTACTCTCTTCTTTACCTCCTTTCCACACTCCCCATTCCTTGGGACAGTTGATCCCAAGTACCTGAACTCCTGGACCTTTGTGACCACTGATCCCTGTCGCCTGACTGTTCCACCTGCCGTCCCTTTCATTTACACACAGGTATTCTGTCTTATACAGTTGACTTTCATTCCTCTCCTTTCCAGATTATACCTCCACCTCTCCAAGTTCTCTTCTACCTGCTCCCTGTTCTCACTACAGATCACAATGTCGTCTGCAAACATCATAGTCCACGGCGATTCCTGTCTGACCTCATCTGTTAGTCTGTCCATCACCAGAGCAAATAAGAAGGGACTCCGGGCCGATCCTTCATGCAGTCCCACCTCTACCTTGAAGCTATCTGTCACTCCTACAGCACATCTCACCGCTGTCACGCTGTTATCATATGTGTCCTGCACTAATCTAACGTATTTTTCAATCACTCGAGACTTTCTCATACACCACCACAGTTCCTCCCTTGGCACCCTGTCATAAGCTTTCTCCAAATCCACAAAGACGCAGTGTAACTCTTTCTGACCATCTCTATACTTCTCAAAAACACCACTCCCAGCTCTCCTAGACTTTTCCATACCTCAACCGGTATGTCATCAGGTCCCACTGCCTTTCCGTTCTTCATCCTTTTCAAAGCTTTCCTCGTTTCTTCCTCGCTAATCTTTGCTACATCATGTTCCACAATTTCTACACCATCCAGCCTTCTTTCCCTTTCATTTTCTACATTCATCAACTCCTCAAAATACTCCTTCCATCTTTCCCTCACCCTCTCCTCACCTGTCAGAACATTTCCATTTCTATCCTTGATCACCCTGACATGCTGCACATCCTTTCCAGCTCTATCTCTCTGTCAAGCCAGCAGATACAACTCCTTTTCTCCTTCCCTACTGTCTAACCTTTCATATAACTTATCGTAGGCCTTCTGCTTGGCCTTCGCTACCCCCCTCTTTGCCCTTTGCTGCATCTCCTTGTACTCCTGCCTACTCTCATTAGTCTTGTCCCTGTCCCATTTCTTCTTTGCTGACCTCTTTCTCTGAATAACCTCCTGCACTTCCTTATTCCACCACCAGGTTTCCTTTTCATCCTTTGCCTGTCCAGAAGACACACCCAGTACCTTTCTACCTGTCTGTCCAATTACTGTTGCTGCTACTACCCAGTCATCTGGGAGCTCTTTCCTATCACCCAAAGCCTTTCTCAGCTCCTCTCTGAACTCCTTACAACATGCTTCCTTTCTCAACTTCCACCATTTGGTCATCTGCTCTGCCTTTGTCCTCTTCCTAACCACCAGAGCCATCCTGCACACCACCATCCGATGCTGCCTAGCTACACTCTCCCCTGCCACTACCTTACAATCACCAATCTCTTTTAAGCAACCTCTTCTACATAGGATGTAGTCTACCTGTGTGCTCCTCCCTCCACTCTTATAAGTCACCCTATGCTCCTCCTTCTTTTGGAAATATGTGTTAACCACAGCCATTTCCATCTTCTTTGCAAAATCCACCACCATCTGTCCTTCTAGGTTCCTATCCTTAACACCAAACCTGCCCATCACTTCCTCATCTCCTTTATTACCTTCACCAACATGACCATTGAAATCTGCACCAATCACCAGTCTCTCCTCCCTGGGAATGCTCTCAACCACTGCATCCAACTCCCCCCAGAATCTCTCTTTCTCCTCTAATTCACAGCCAACTTGTGGTGCATAGCCACTAACAACATTCACCATTACACCCTCAATTTCCAGCTTCAGACATATTATCCTATCTGACACCCTTTTCACCTCAACGACATTCTTTACATAGTCCTCCTTCAGGACCACACCAACTCCATTTCTCTTCATATCCACACCATGGTAGAACAGTTTAAACCCTGCACCAATGCATTGAGCCTTGCTACCCTCCCACTTTGTCTCCTGCACACACAAAACATCGACCTTTCTCCTCTGCATCATATCAGCCAGCTCCCTACCTTTCCCTGTCATCGTCCCTACATTTAGGGTTGCTACCCTCAGGGCTATATTCTGGCCCCTCCTGATTTCTTTCTGTCTCCTCACACGCTTCCCTCCTCTTCATCTTCGGCAAACAGTAGTCCAATTTCCGCTGGTACCCTGTTTGCTACCAGTACCAGTGGAGGTCGTTGTTAACCCGGGCTGCGACCAATTCGGTATGGTGAAATTATTATGAACTCCCATACTTTATTTGGCAAATGTTTTACACCGGATGCCCTTCCTGACGCAACCCTCACCATTTATCCGGGCTTGGGACCGGCGCTAGAAAAACCCTGCCTGAGCAATCTAGCGGCTGGTTTTTACATAGTTCTCCCTACAGTGAAATATATCATTACATGATTCCAGGAATCTGGAGGAATTTCAGTGCTTAAAGGACAAGGGCACAAGCCTAAACTGAAGAGGGGTGATCTCCGCTCCCTCAGACGGCACTGCATCAAGAACTGTCATTCATCAACGGCTGATAGAACCATATGGGCAAGGGATTCCTTTATCAAACCTTTATCAAGCTCTACAATACAGAGTTACATTCACAAATGCCACTTAAAACGTTACTGTGCTAAAAAGAAGCCTTTTGTTTTAACCATGTCCAGAAGCGGCGTTGACTTCTCTGGGCTCGGAGGCATCTGGGATGGACCATCACCCAGGGAAATGGGGATTGTGCTCAGACCAATCAGTATTCCAGATCTTTTTAGGACCAAAGACAAAGAAATGGACCATCCAGACTGTTATGAGGAACAAGTCCAAAAGAAAGGCTGTGTTATGGTATGGGGTCGGGTCAGGGCCCTTGGTAAAGGTCATTTCCACTTAAGGGACGCAGCATTAATGCAGAAAAGTACACTGAGATTTTAGAGCGACACAAGCTGCCTTCATTTACTTTCCATTTCAAAAATGCAATGCAAAACCACATGCTGCACACATTACACAGGCATGGCTGAGGAAGAAGAGGGTATGGGTCCTGACCTGTCCCCAACAGAAAACGCGTTAGAAGAGCGCACATGGTTAACGCAGTCGCCACACAGCTACAAGAGCCCTGGATCAGAACTTGCCTCCAGTTACTTGTCTGAGTGGAATTCGGCATGTTCTCCCCACACTGCACCTCCCAAAATCCTGCCAGTAGGTGTACTGTGAGTGAACGTGTTTGAGTGAGACACACCTGTTTACCTCTGTTGTACTTTTTTATTTAAACATTTATCAAACGTCACAAAAAAAAAAAAATACAATACTCAAGCAGCCTACGTTCAGCCTACTCCGGTGCACCTTCAGCAGAGTTCCAGCACCTTCCGGAAGAAACGGAGCAGTACAGAGACGGGTGCACCTTCACATTCTAACAGTCCGTGATACAGTACGTCAGTCGAACGGAGAATTATGACCTTTCAGAGTCCTAATGAAGCCTTCAGCAGGGAGGCCATGTCATCGGGAATGGTGTCCTCATCACCTGCAGAGGGAAGAGCGTCACCACTGAGACATCCAAAGTTATCAAAAGAACAATAAACACTGCAGACGGTATGGAGATGGTAGTGGTCAGCCCTGTGGCCTCAGAGCTCCAGGGATCCCTGGTTTGATTCCCGGCCCAGCCATTACCATAATGACAGTATTTTATGCTACTGTAATGTAAATATAAAGGGTATTTTCACAAGAAAACTGTGCAAACGATACATAACTGCATCAGAGACACCATCTACCCAGAACCACTAATGAATCCACATTTTTAATTGAGAAGAATTCACAATAATTATAGAAAATACAGTACTTTTTTGGGGGCTCGTCATTTCGTCGTAGGGAGTGTCGGACTGTAGCAAACGATCCTCATATGGTCACAAATACATCTGTGTGTGCGCAACTTGTCTTGCTATACTTGTGAGGACCAAATGTCCCTACGATGATAGAAAAACCTGGAATTTTGACTTCTTTAAACGTTTTGATTTACAAGGATGGCAACTTCTATTTGAAAAACTAAATCAGCCAAAAGATTTGCTTTAGGTTACTGAAGTTAAGGTTAGGGTTAGGGTTAGGGTTAATTAGCTGCATGTCAATGCAAAGTCCTCACAAGGATAGCGAGACAAACTTGAGTGTGTGTGTGTGTGTGTGTGTGTGTGTGTGTGTGTGTGAGAGAGACTAGAGTGAGCTCACCCTCCTCGGTTGCGGTCATGTCCTGCTCCAGTTTGAGTTTCCTCTGGCCGATTCGGAGCATGGCGTCCTCTATAGTGTCTTTACTTATCATTCTGATCACCTTAACAGTCCTGCAGCACACACACACACACACACACACACACACACACACACACACACACACACACACACACACACACACACACAAATAAAAACACAGTCTGTAGAGCAATCTCAGGTCACCTTCCACTCGCATTAACGCATCATTAACGAGGTACACCTGAGCTCCGGGTTCCTGACCTGGTCTGACCCACGCGGTGGCACCGGTCCTCGGCCTGCTTGTCGTTGTAAGGGTTGCAGTCGATGTCGTGCAGGATGACCACGTTAGCCGAGGTCAGGTTGATGCCGAGTCCTCCGGCCTTAGTGGACAGCAGGAATACGAAGATGTCCCGGTCCGTGTTAAACTGATCGATCAGCACAATTCTGCAGCAGAGTCAAGCGAGGAAGAGGATCAGGGGGACGCCTTATGAGCTCAAAACCCTTTATTCAAACACATTTTCTGATCAGGATGTTGTTTCAAACATAAATGACACATACAATACTGTGCAAATGTCTTAGACCACCATAAGGTTTGATGTTTAGCAATGGTATAACGATATTATGTATCAGTCTCTTTATTGAATCCTCTTTTCCACTGATCTTCATTCCAGTCTTTGTGAGCTTTAGCATATCTTAGCCTTTTCACCCTGGTTTGGTTTCTTGGCTGCCACCCTTCCAAAAAGCATTCCTGATCAGGCTTCTTCAACTAGATGAAGCTCCCAGATGCAGCTATTGCTCAAGTGTAAGGGGAAGAAACACTAAACACTCACCACTGCAGCCTACAGAAGCTGTTTTTCTGATTCTTTCCAGTTTTTTAATACTGCATACCGATTTCCTGTATTTTCTGTTTGTTTTATAATAAAGAGACTGAGAAATGATTATACATTTCATTATACCATTACTAAAACAACAATCTAAAGTGGGCTAAGACTTTTGACAGAAGTGTATATAAATATTAACCTTTTCTAAATTTGTTGTTTTAGTAACAGTACAATGAACATATATAACTATTTCTCAGTTTCGTTATTAGAAAACAGCCAGAAAATACAGGGCATGTGTATGCCAAATTTAAAAGACGGAGGAAAAAAATCCGAAAAAAAACCCAGCTTCAGCTTCAGATTCACACCGAATGCGATTGTTAACCTAGTGGTATCTTCACATCAATCACACCTCTTTCTTTCTTTTTTATTTTCCCTTTTCTCAATCTGTAAGAGGTTTCTCTGAGTATTTTTGACATCATTAACTTTAAAAAAAAAAACAATGAGTGAGGATGAGTGCAGGAAGCTCTAGTTTGTGTTTTTGTGAGCATGAACAGATCAGAATGCACTTAGATAAATATTCAAACGCTTCCATCCAGTCCCTGTGAACTTCATCTCCATCATTCTCCAGCCTTTCAGTTCTATTCCACCACATCTGCTCTTTAATATCCATGTTTTAGAGGCAGCCTGTTGCTCGTCCTATAAGCTCTCCATGAGCTGTTCTGTCCGGCAACCGAGCTCTGATTGGCCAGCCTGATTAATTTCAGACTGCATTAATATACGTGCACTCTTTTTCAAAACTTGACGTGCTGTTTTTTTTTTCGCCCAAAAAATCAGACTTTAATCTGCCTGTGTGAAGGTGACCTCACTCCCTGGGTGTTCGGTTGAGTCAGGGAGGAGTTTGGTTGGATCCTGAGGGGGCGTACCTGTTGCTCATGGGCGTGGAGCCGTCCATCCGGATGTATCTGTGCTCATGGTGTTTCAGGAACACCTCCAGGATGTCCAGCATCATGGTAAACTGGCTGAAGAGAGCCACTCGGTTACCCTGCGGAACAAACCAGATCAGGAGAAAGAGTTGGATCAGCTGGGCTTCGGAGGTCTGCGGTTTAACGAGGCCGGTGCGCGGAATGAAACACTGTGTTAATGGGTGCGGCACGGTGACATGTTTAGTTAGCACCTGCTCTTTGAGGTCCTTGAGGAGGTCTGTGAGGTGGTGGAGTTTCCCTGAGTCCATCAGCTGGCCCGGGGTGAGCCGGTGCTCGTACAGGGACGGATACTGCTGAGACAGACGGTGCAGCTCGAAGTCGGACATCACTGCCATGTCCTCCTCGATCAGAGCCGGGTCCGACTCCCGGTGACTCGGCTCCTGTAGGACAACAGAGCGATAACCAACACTGCGTGTGTGTGTGTGTGTGTGTGTGTGTGTTAGGGCTTCAGACCTGGAGCATGAGCTTGCTCATGGCGGACAGACGCCTGCTGCTGTAGTACTGCCGGTGAAGCAGCGGGTGATTGGCCATCTTCCTCAGCTGCATCATCACGTTGGTCAGCTCCCGTTCTGCAGAGACAGCAGAGAGGCCGTCAGCCAATCAGAGCCAGTGGCCATGATGTCACTCCTGCTACAACAAGACTAGCTCTCACTGTTCCCTGACTCCTAATACATCATCCCCAGGACAGTCCGGATCCTTAAGCTACTGAACAAACGAGGAGGAGGAGGAGGGGGAGGAAGATAAACTGCTGATTTTTTCAAAATGTAGAAGTAAAGCTTCAAACCTGCAAAGGGAAAACTAATCTAGGAAGGGAAAGATGATGCTGAGAGCAAACGCCATCCTGGAGACGGAAAGCTAACCTGAACGGGGAAAACTAACCTAAAGAAAACACAACTCTAACCAGCAGAGGGGAAAAACATCTAGGGTTAAAAATCAATAACCTAATGAGGAAACAGTAACCTGGAGAGGGGAAGCTAAACTTTTAAGGAAATGACAACCTAGACTTAAAACTAATTTATAGAGTTAAAGCTAAATCTAATCTAATTAAAACTAATCTAATCTATAGAGGTAAATATAATCTATACATTTAAAACTAAAGTACAGAGTTAAACCTAATCTATAGAGTTTAAGCTAGAATGAAAGCTAAACTATAAAGTTAGATGGAATTAAAACTAATCTATAAAGTTAAATATAGAGTTAAAACTAATCTATAGAGTTAAAGCTAGAGTTAACCTAATCTACAAAGTTAAAGCTGGAGTTAAAACTAATCTACAGAGTTAAAGCTAGAGTTAAAACTAATCTAGAGTTAAAAGTAGAGTTAAAAATAATCTATAGAGTTAAATATACAGTTAAAACTAATCTATAAAATTAAAAGTATAGTTAAACCTAATCTACAGAGTTAAAGATAGAGTTACAATTAATCTAGAGTTAAAAGTAGAGTTAAAACTAATCTAGAGTTAAAAGTAGAGTTAAAAATGATCTATAGAGTTAAAAGTATAGTTAAACCTAATCTACAGAGTTAAAGGTACAGTTTAAAACTAATCTAGAGTTAAAAATAGAGCTAAAACTAATAGAGTTAAAGCTAGAGTTAAAAATAATCTAGAGTTAAAACTAATCTATAGAGTTAAACATAATCTATAATCATCTACTTTGGCTTCACACTTTTACTTGGACAAAAGCTCTTTGCAACTTGGTTGCCATTTACCCAATCATCATCATCACCATCATCATCATCATCTTCCTCAGGGCTGTGCTGCTCTCACTTACTCTCGGTGTTGGAGTCCTTCAGTTTGCTGAACAGGGAGTCATAAAGCTCCTGCTGCTTCTCACTCATGGAACAGAAATCCGTTCTCTCCTCCTTAGCAGGAAGCTGCTTCAGGACCTGCAAAACAGAACACAGTTACTTACAGGGTCACTTCAACCACACGCGCGCACGGGAACACACACACACGCACACGCACACGCGCACACACACACACACACACACACACACACACACACACACACACACACACCCCGTACCTCACTCTTGATCCGCCGCAGGATGAAGGGTTTCATGATGAGCTTGGCATGAGCGATCCGGTCCTTCTCGAAGCTGCTCTGCTCCTCTGAGGATTTCTGATGAACACAGGTGTACACACACACACAGACACAGACACAGACACAGACACACACACACACACAGACACACACACACACACTGTTTCTCTAGCTACCCGTGTGAGGATTTTCCATTAACATGAAGGACAATGCAGCATTACTGCAGCTAATGAACACGAACCCTACACCTAACCCTAACCACACCCTCAGTAACCTAACACAAGCCTTTTGGCACTTTTGGCTTTTCACATAGAGGTTGCCATTTTCGCATTCTTGTATTAGTGCGTTTATACAACAGTTCCGTGATCGCAATGATGGCAGGGCTAGAACGTCTCTCAGCCAATCAGGTTGCGGGGTGGGAACTACCTGTGCTATAACCCACATTACCCTAAGATGCTGCACTGATGGACCCCCTGTTGACACATGTCATTCGAAAGCGTATGGTGTATAACCCTGAGGCGTTGTCTGCGTTTATTACCATGGAGAACATCTTGGCGATCTGAGAGGTGCTGCTGGAGAACATGTTGGGCATGATGAAGTTCAGCAGAGACATCAGCTCCAGCAGGTTGTTCTGCAGCGGCGTCCCGGTCAGCAGGAGCCGATGCTTGGCCTGTACAGAGCACGTATCAGAATTTGGTATGCACGCTCTTGTCTGACCCCCATCCCTCAGACACGGGCAAATATAAGTATGTTCTTCTCACACATTTCTCATGTTAAAAGCCCTCGTGAGTCTTCCAGCAGTGTCCAGTAGGGGTGGGTATTGGAAAGGACTACACGATACGATACGCATCACGATACGACTATATCACGATATATCGCGATATTCCACATTCACTGAAAACATAAAAACAGCTGAAATGCAAGCGGCGGTGTACGATCTGATAATTCAGCGGATAAATTGAGTCAAAATTGCACTGCGCCATCTACAGGAGCGGAGATTGTAGTTTATACCTCCAAATCTAAAATGTTTTTTCTTCCTTCAAAAAACAAAGTGATATTTTGAGCTGAATATCGATCTGGTATATAACGAAAACATACAGTATATCACGATATATTGCCGTACCGATTTCTTAGCACAGCCCTAGTGTCCAGTCATTTTTATTTACTGATGATTGGTAAGAAATTCAATCACTTCGGGGATCCTATGTGAGGTACAAGTCGCAATGAAGCACTAATGAGTAAGCAATTCAAAACTCTCAGCACCAAAGATAGCATTTCTATCAAAATATTGATTAGGTCCTAAAAACATGAGCTCTGATCTCTCACATTAAGACATCTGACAATCTAGCTTACATTTCTGCAGAATTATAAGCACGCTGATAAAACAGTCATCTTAATAACTAATATTCATGACTACAGGTACGAGCCATTTAATGACCACCCGATCAACGTCTGTTCACTTTAATGACTGAGGTCTTAAAATGACAATAAACTATAACAGGAAACTAGATTTGCATTTCCTACAGGACCTACATAATGCTTGGAAAAAAGCTGAGTGTGTGTGTTGTTTTTTGTACCAACATTAACATATACCGACATTAGCAGGACATTGTGGATTATGAGGACAGGGCCGGTGTCCTCATAATTCAGGCACTAAAGACAACCTTGCCTAGATGAGAGAGACTCCTGCTCAAATTTTGGTGCCATGTCCTCATACACCAGAAAACCACGAAAGCAGCCTAACACACACACAGTCGATTTCAGTTAAAATGTTAATTTCTGAACATTCCGTCGTTCATCTTTAAGGGACGTTTGTCATTTTTAATTGCAAATTTATAAAAAACTACAAATTTGCTATATATTTTCAAGTCCATCTGTGGTACTGTGTCCAACCGTGGGACTGTGGGTAGCCTAGCGGATAAGGTACTGGACTATAGACTAAAAGGTTCAGGGTTCAAATCCCACCTCTGCCAAGCTGCCACTGTTGGGTCCTTGAGCAAGGCCCTTAGCCCACAATTGCTCGGATTGTAAGGCTGTATCAATCGTATGTCGCTCTGGATAAGGGCGTCTGCTAAATGTTGTAAATGTAAATGTAGCATCAAAACAATCAGCATCCGTCTCATTCAAAGATCATATTATTATACCACGTATTAAATGTGGTAGGCGTCTAGGGTTTTACACCCTGCGGTCAAGCGAAATCCAACCAACTGCAGGTTAATACAAGGTCTAAGAAGGCTGAATCAAATCCAGCTTCATAAGCGAACTCACGTTGATGGCCATGAGGTGGCGGTAGCGCAGCGAGCTCATGTTCTTCAGCATGTGTCCCTCGTCAAACACGGCGTACTCCAGCTTGAGTTTGCGGAACAGGCTGCGGTCGCTCGAGTTCCCTATGGTCAGGTTGTATCTGGGAGCGGAACATGAACGTGAAATGCATCGTGAATCCACAATAAACTCTTAATGAGGTGCTATTGTTAATGATACAGTGGAACCTCGGAATTTGAACTTGAATTTGAATTCGAGGAGCTCATTCAAGCTTCGATTTGTATGAAGACGTCATGCAAATAGGATTAATCTGTTCCGGACACCTAAATGATTGTTTTTTACGCCTATATAAGTATGGAATTAATGATTAAAAGCATGACTAAAGCAAAAGAATGGAATACGGGAATAATAATCAGTGAATACATGAAATAAGTGAAAATAAAGTGAAACTTTATAGCCACAGAAGTTTCGGATCTTATCACTGAGAGGAAGCGTCTGAAATCGCACCATAGACTGATATAATATATATAATATAATAATAATATACGTACTATGACTATGATCGTAGTTTCTTCTTTTTGGCATTATGGTGATTTGCATACTGACTGGACCTGAGCTCAGCCAAAATACCGAGCACAGATCCGAGATCAGTGCTTTTTAAAAATGTTTTATATGCTTTAAAGCTCACTGTGTCTAAAACGAGGCTATAACTAAAGCAAAAGACAACAGAAATGAAAAACAAAAAATATTACAAGTTGCTGTGCTTTCAGCAGCTGTATAACGCATAAAATAGCTCCAATTCCCAGATGTATTTGCTAAATTTTGAAATGAGGACCTCATTATTCATTTCACGTTTAACCATTTATGCATGAAATTGATACTGATCCAAAAGTATGATCATTTCTGTTCTTGTTACTCCAGTCAGAACTCGTGCACACTCACGTCGAGACGATGATGTTGTAGTCCTCCTCTTCGTTCAAGATGTCATAGCGGATGCACTTCCGCTCTTCAACAGACCCTACAGACAGGCCGCGGATTAGAGGAGACACAGAATAGGAGCAAAAGTGTGTAGACGCCCCATCTAGTTCGTGATCTGAGTGTATTTAGAGGCACTCGTTGCAAACAAGTTCATAACACGAAGCACTTTTATAGGTTTCTACCTCCATCAAGTAAAATCCACCACCTTTCTGAGCTCTGTCCTTTAAAAAAATCTACACACATCATGGACTGATGGAGAGCCCTAACCCTAGTGTCCCGACCCTAACCCAGTGAGCTTCATTTGAATACCCGAAGTGAAGCAGGCCTCTACAGAACATCACAAACTGACAACTGAAAGTCTTTACCATAATAAACCAGCACTTTCAAGCTCGGACACCACAGGTTCAGCTCTCGAACCCAGTTATCTGTCAAAACACACACACACACACACACACACACACACACACACACACACACACACACACACACACACACACACACACACAGTGAGCAGCTTTAGAAACCATAAAATCAGCCCTGAGATATGAAATACAGCCGGCGTGGGCTGCCCGACTCACCCAGGGTGGAGGAAGGGACGGTGATGAGATGGGGCCCTCGATTCCCCTCCTGATACAAATAAGCCAGGAAGGAAATCACCTGGATGGTCTTACCCAAACCCTGCACACCACAGAGGAGAACCACCACGGTTACACCTCATCACATGGAAATTAGGCAGAATAATAAAACCGTTCATCTCTGTTTTTAGCTTGATTAGTGACTCAGTATTGGGAGAACTGGTACCCATGGGTGCTTAAAAAGGCTACGGACAAACATCTTTCCATGTCATTTGGGGTTTGGTGGCATGCAGGCACGATCAGCCGTGTGGGGGGACACGACCTGCATCACCCCGTTTCTACCCGGTAGCGTGGGCACATGGACCCGGGTCACTGCAGCAGTGCACTACCAAAATGCCACAGTGCAACCTGGGCACCAAAAAATCCGACTCTATGTAAATAAATCGAATAAATATAACTTACAGTAAAAGTAGCACATTTCATTTATTAAACTCTCTAGTTTATTATATTATTTATTTTTATTATATTCTCCATTTTATTACACTCTTTATTTGATTTATTTTACTTTCTATTTTATTACATTCTTTATAATATTCTCTATTTTATTACATTCTTTATTTGATTTATTATACTCTATATTTTAGTATATTCTTTATTTTGTTTGTTATACTCTGCATTCTTTAACTTTTTTTATATAATTTACTTGATTTATTATACTCTATTATAGATACTTATTACATTATACAATATTTATTATAATTTTTTTTTATATTCCTAATTTTATTCATAATACTCTATTTGATCATATTCTTAATTTATAATATTCTCTATTCTGTTATATTCTTTATTTTATCAGATTCTTTATTTTACTAATTATACTCTATATTTATTAATAGATATTTACTATATTATACTAATATAATAGTCTATTTTATTATATTATTTATTTATAATACTCTATTTTATTATACTTGATACTTTATTATATACTCTATTTTATTATATTCTTTATTTTTATTATTATAATCTATTACATTTATTAATAAATATGGATAAATTATACTAGTTTATTATAGTCTATTTTATTATATTCTTTATTTATAATACTCTATTTTATTATATTCTTTATTTTATTTATTATACTCTATTACATTTATTAATAGATATGGATTAAATTATACTAGTTTATTATAGTATATTATATTCTTTATTTATAACACTCTATTTTATTATATTTGTTATTTTATTTATTATTTACTCTATTTTATTGTATTCTTTATTTTATTTATAATATTCTCTCATTACAGTGTACTCTATATTTTATTTGTTAGATTATTTATTACATTAATATTTATTTTACTTATTTTTTATTTTATTATATCCTTTACTTTATTAAATGCTCCATTTTTAATAATTCTGTTTAGCATTTGTGTATTTAAAAATGTTTTTATTTAGGCATTTTAATTTAAATCTAAACTCCCCAAGGAGGTCTTTCTGAGTCACCTACAGATATTTCCATCCTTGCCACCATCACCCTACTTTAGCTGAGTTGGGGCTGTGGTTCGAGATATGGGACTGTGGTAGCGTAGCAGTTAGGGTACTGCACTATCAAATGCCACCTCTGCCAGTCTGCCACTATTCTGACATGACTGTGTACTTTAGATACCTTAAATACACTGTACATACTGTGGTTATCCAAAGAGGCTTCCTAAACCTCTCAAGAGGTGCTGTAAGAGGTAGCGGCATTTACAATACAGAGAAGCTCTGACCAGGGCCAGATCTCACCATTTCATCGGCGAGGATGCCGCTCAGCTCGTTCCGATGAAGCAGGGTCAGCCAGCTGAGGCCCACCAGCTGATAGGGTTTCAGCTCAAACCTGCAAATGTGTGGTTAAAACAAAACAGGTAATGGACTAACGGTTAATTTAGAAAACACACCTGTTCCATTCAAAGCTTTAAAATGTGTAAGTAAGATTCCCAGAGAAACACCGCAGCACGTATATATATATATATAAAATATTATATTTGATTTGATTACATTTGAATGACTACATTTCTTAAATATGTTCTCTCCAATAATATTTATTCAGCTACTGTTCATTTAAACTATTACTACAAATGTATTGATTAGATAATAGGTTTAATTAATCAATTATTTCTTATATCATCTAAGCTGCCCAAGGTCGGGTTGGGTCTTGGTTCTGCCAAGGTTTTTTCCTTATAACACCTAGGGAGTTTTTACCTTGCCACTGTCGCGCTAGGCTCAATTTGGGCTTGGACTTAAATTTTTCTTGGAACCCTCCCCATGAATATCTAAGAAAAGCTGTGCCCAAAAATGAGCAGAAATTGGCAAAAATTAATACCTTTTTTCCCCTTTTTTCTTGGGTTGCTTTTAAAGCTTTTTAAGCAATTTTATAACTTTTTTATCCAATGAGTGTGTTTTATTTGTATTATTTTCTTTAACATGTGCCAGTTGTATTTGGACAAACTCACCAAAACATGGCACCCAGTTTGGGAGCCATGGGCTTAAATAATAGAAGATAACAAAAAATTGTAAAGCTGTTTTGAGACAACATTAGACTGTAATAAATCTCGAAGAAAACTGCAGAGAATCAGATGAGAATAAAATAAAAGTTTTTGGTTTAAAAGAAAAACATTATGTTTGGAAAACACAGCATTCCAGCATAAGAACCTTATCCCGTCTGTGAAACATGGTGGTGGTAGTATCATGGTTTGAGCCTGTTTTTGCTGCATCTGGGCAGGAACGGCTTTGCCATCATTGATGGAACAATGAATTCTGAATGGTATCAGAGAAATTCTAAAGGAAAAATGTCAGGACATCTGTCCATGAACTGAATCTCAAGAGAAGACCCTAAGCACACAAGCCGTTCTACCAAAGAATGGTTAAAGGAGAATAAAGTTCATGTTTTGGAAGGGCCAAGTCAAAGTCCTGACCTTAATCCAATGGAAATGTTGTGGAAGGACCTGAAGCGAGCAGCTAATGTGAGGAAAAGTTATTGCTGCACAGGGGGTCACACCAGATACTGAAAGCAAAAGGGTCACATACTTTTGCCACTCACTAATATATAATAATGGATCATTTTCCTCAATAAATAAATGACCAAATATAATATTTTTGTCTCATTTGTTTAACTGCGTTCTCTTTATCTACTTTTAGGACTTGTGTGAAAATCTGATGATGTTTTAGGTCATATTTAGGCAGAAATATAGAACATTCTAAAGGGTTCACAAACTTAAGCACCACCGTAATGCTTAACATAGGGCGATAATCGGATTTCTGCTTTGCAACCACAGAAAGATGTGATGCAAACTTCAAACTTTAGGATAACACCAGGATATCCATGCACTGAGCAGTCTGACCAGGATCGGATTGTGAGGCCATGTCATAAGGAGGAAATGCCAAACCCACGTGCTGTTCAGGATGTGCGGCTGACTCATGGAGCCCAGGCCCTTCTGCACCAGCTCTGCCATCTTCCTGGAGATTTCCTCACACTTCACCATGAGGCCCTGCACCACCTCGCGCTCCCTCAGCACCTCACGGCAGCCGGACAGCAGCTCTGAGGAGAGGCCGTTACCTCTGTGGAGAGCGTCGTCCTGCGGGGGGGCACAGACGCACCTTCATCATGGAACGTTTCAGGATTTATGTCTCAAACCTACAGCTCAAGAGCGGACCTGTCTGAAATGCAACTAGTGTAACTAGACGTATCTGACATTCAGTATTCAGTATTCAGCTGTTCGTTCCGGATAAAGAACTAAGAAAATAATAAAGAGAGAGAGACAGACAGACAGACAGAGAGAGAGAGAGACAGAGACAGAGAGAGAGAGAGAGAGAGAGAGAGAGAGACAGAGACAGAGACAGAGACAGAGAGCGCAAGAAGTCGAGACAGAATCAGGCAGACAGAGAGACAGATAGAGAGACAGAGTGAGTAAGAGAGAGACTGACATCTTGACAGAGAGTGAGAGGGAGAGAATGAGGCAGAGAGTGAGACAGATTGACAGAAGTTAGACAGGATGAGACAGTGAGTGAGACGGAATGAGAGAGACAGAGAGAGGGACTGAGACGAACTGAAAAAGGATGAGACAGTGAGACTGATTGAGAGGGAGTCTGAGAGAGAGAGACTGAGATGGAGTGAGACAGGGTGAGACAGAGAGTGAGAGAGAATGAGACAGATCAGGCAGACGGTGACGGAGTGAAACAGGATGAGAGAGAAAGTGAGACAGTGAGTGAGACAGATTGAGATGGAGTCAGCGAGACAGACAGAGTCCGAGACAGAATTAGACAGACAGCAAGTGAGACAGACAGAGAGCGAGAGAGAATGAGGTGGAGAGACAGAGTGAGAGAGAGACATAATGAGAGTGAGGCTGAGAGTGAGGTCTCACCAGGTCGTTCCAGGTCTGGTAAGGTCTCAGCTCTATGATCTTCTGCGCTTTCCTCACAGAGCAGCCAGCGATCAGCGTCAGCTCATCCACAGCCGCCTTCTGAAAGAAGTCCAGGATCTGAGCTTTGAGCCGAGGAAGCTTCTCGTCCACCTCCCCCGAGTCCGAGTCCAAATCCAGGGGTCTGGGCGACCCCTCAAAGTCACTGGCGTTATCTTCCGAGCTGCTGTCCGGATCCTGATAGGTCGGGGCGTGTCGTCTCCTCCTCGGAGCGTCTCTCTGTCCGTTTAGAGATCCGATCAGGTCCGGCTGAGGTGCAGACGTACTGGGAATGAGGACCTGGATAGAAGTTCTTTCTGAGTCCTCATGGCTTGGACTGATGGTCTCGGATTTGGGTTCGGGTTCGGGTTCGGGTTCGGGAGCTGGAGCAGGTTCACATTCAGTGCTGCTGCTGCTGCTCTCCACCACTGAGCGAGGAAAAGCAGGATCAGTCTGAGTGTTAAATAGTACTGAACATTCACGATGACCTTAATCTGCATAGGTCCGTCCCTTTATAACACAGAACAGACCCTAACACAAAAGATGAATCTAAATAACATAAATAAAGATGCATACGAATTCAAAATGTGTCTCGTACTGTATAGAGTAGGCTGTGAAATGGAACGTAGCCTACGTAAGAAAGTTACGAATAATTAACATTTTCTTAGGGTAATACTTGAGAACTTCTTACGCTTTTTTTTTTCTCGAGAATTCCAATTCAGAACATTCTTATGATCTTCTTAGTGTTTGTCCTAACCTTCGCAGGTTTTTTTTCTTAAGAAAGCTTTCTTGAATCCAGCCCCTGGTTCCATCTCTGGATCTACAGCTCTGCCCTGTTAAAGGTACCGGTTCCACCTAGCTCTGCTCTGTTTAACGACCCAGTTCCGTCTCATTCCACCAAGCCTAAGGACCCGGTTCCATCTAAATCCTCTCAAAAAAAAAAACCTGGTTCTGTCTCATTATACCAAGCTTGAGGACCTGGTTCCATCCAACTCTGCTCTGTTAAAGGAACCGGTCCCATCTAGCTCTGCTGTGTTAAAAAAAATGGTTCTGTGTCATTCCACCAAGATAAGGACCCAGTTCCATCCAACTCTGCTCTGTTAAAGGAACCGGTTCCATCTAGCTCCGCTGTGTTAAAAAAAAATGGTTCTGTCTCATTCCACCAAGCTTGAGGACCTGGTTCCATCCAACTCTGCTCTGTTAAAGGAACCGGTCCCATCTAGCTCTGCTGTGTTAAAAAAATGGTTCTGTCTCATTCCACCAAGATAAGGACCCAGTTCCATCAAACTCTGCTCTGTTAAAGGAACCGGTTCCGTAAATTATCTATTTAAATTAATTGTCTTTTTTTTTTTTTTAATATGACTAGCCGATTCCATTTTCTTTGTAACCTACCAGTGCCCACTTCCCTTTTTTATTCCACCAAGCTTAAGGACCTGGTTCTGTTTCGTTCTGCCCTGTTTAACGACCCGGTTCCATCTCGTTCCACCAAGCTTAAGGACCTGGTTCCATCTATCTCTGCTCAGATTAAAAAAAAAACAACAACAACACATTTAACTCTGCTCTGTTTACGGACCTGGTTCCGTCCCATTCCACCAAGTTTCAGGAACCGGTTCCATCTAACTCTGCCCTGTTTAAGGAACTGGTTCCATCTCGTTCCACCAAGAAAAGGAACCGGTTCCGTCTAACTCTGGTCTGTTAAAGGACCAGTTCTGTTTCATTCCACCACGTTTAAAGATCTGGTTCCATCTAGCACTGCTCGGACACACAAAAAGGATTGAGAGCCGGTTCTCTAGTCCTGAGTTTCCCGAGTGTGTGACAGATTGAAGTGTATAAAAAGATCAGTAACACTAAATATCCATTTCTGTCCAGCGCTTCCAGCACGGTGCTTCAGAGGTCAGTTCAGCTTCCTGCAGCACCAAAGAGGTCTTAATCAGAGCTGCCTGGCTCCTCATGACCTGCCTCAGGTGAGCCGGGAGCCCACGCAAAGCCAATTTGGAGCGACTGGGTTCAGCACCTCCGCCCCGTTCTGGTGAAGCGAGGTTTATTAAAGAACAGGCAGGAAACGCTGAAACAGCAGCACAGGGGCAAAGGGAGCAGCGGCGTTTATGAACACACACACACAGCTCTAGAACACACAAATTGTCGCTTGGTTATCAGAGCAGAAGCCTGACGGAGAACTAACTGCTGATCGGGGATTAAGGGACGTCCAGGGATCTCTGGAACGGAATTCCCGATTAAAATGAAAGGACCTGGCAACACTGCAAGTCCTTACCCTGATCAGAGAACATGCGCAAAGCTTCCAGAGTGTCCTCGATGACCCAGCTGTGCTCATGAAGAACGTCTCTGAGCTCCTGCAGGAACACACACACACACACACACACACACACACACACACACACACACACACACACCAGTCCAGGTTCAGTTGACGTAGCTTTGTGAGGCAAACTTTACAAAGACTCTCCTGCAAAATCACCTTAACAGGTGTACCTAATAAACAAAAATGGGAAAATGCATTAAAATAGCCAGCATGTGTGAAAAACAAGAAATGAACTACTAAAAGCTATCCATCAGAGCTGCAATGAGAGACGATGTAGAGCAGAGATCACCCACGTCCTTGTTGAGATGAGGGAAATTACGCTGCAGCCTCTTCACCATGCTCTCCTGCTCCTTCCAGCTGGGCTCGGGTCCCTCATCTGCCGAATCGTCCGTCTGGATATAGAACATCACAGAACAAGGTGACCCCAGAACACACACACCCAACCAAACAGCCTTCAAGGGCACACTGCCCGCAGTTCATAAAAGCCATCCTGAATGCTGCTCCTGTATAAGCGCCGATGTTCTGATGCCAGGTCTTAAACATTTCAAGTATCAGTGTCACGCAGACCCAAGGTGCCCTCTCAAAAACATCCTGCAATGGCATAAACATCACGGCACTCAGGAAGCCATAAAGCACTCGATGGACGACCATTAACCAAACCAAAAAGTTAGAGCTTTTAGAGCGACATAAGCTGCCTTCAAGACGACATCTTTGTCAATTAAACAAACAAATGCTGCTTTTCCATTCGCCTGGACAACTACAATCTACAATATAATATAACAACAACAAATCCGAAATGCGCTCACCTCTGACTCTCTCCTCTTCTTGACGCTTCTCTTCCTCTCCTCTGAATCATCAGACATCTCCTCCTGCCTCCTCTTACACACAGCATCTGAGAACAAGGCCAGACTTCAGTCTAATTCCAGAACTGGTCATGTTTGGGAAAGGGATCATCTCCCTGCTGCTCTAACAGCAAACCCTACTGGCTGTTAGAGGTCAGTGCAGGTGTAAAAGGGTTTGTGTGAACGTGTGAGTGAATGAATCTGTACCTCCACTGCCGGACGTCCTCAGAGTCTCGGCTTTGGTCTCCTGAAAGATTAATGAGAGGTTTAATAAGCATCAGCCTGTCACAGCACTCAGGGAAACGGGAGTCCTGTTTACACTCGATGAATTTAGATGGAGTTTGGATTGGTGGGTAGAGCCCGCTGCTGGACTCGGCACCTCCTGAGGGCCTGGGATGGACCGGTGCCCTGTACTCCGGTGGATTCCTTAGGCGAATATAAATGATTCATAAACTGGGGATTTAAATATGGAGTGATCATTTGAGTTTTGTTCCTGAATTTCTGCCTTTGATTCAGTGGCCGTCCATGCCTTCCTGGTCATCAGGAGCTGCCTGACACTCCCCAATCACTACGGGTGCCACACCCCCGTCTGACCGTCCTGGTCATTCCCAGTAACCAAGTTGGGGTGACCGACATGTCCTGATCATCAGGGACATCCGACATATCCTGGTTGTCAACAACCTCCTTAGCGCCCCTCAGACTGGGGATCCGGGTCTGACAAAGCAGGTATGGGTTTACAGTTCTGGTCTCTGGTGTCTTGTCAGTATAGGGCAGCTCGTGCCAACAGTGTGTGCCAACTGTCCCAACAAAGCGTACCGAATCATCTCTCTGGCGTTCAGCTACAGCCTGTTAGTGCTGAAGTGACGCTTAACCCTGATACAACACGGAGCTCAGTAAGTACAGAGCACGGCAATTCGCTCGACCACACTCGCTCTGTTTTAATAAAACTGCTGTCGCTGTGCCAGCATGTCCGGGGATTATTGATGGGTTTTAATGTGTTAAACCCCCGGAAGTGCAGACACAGCGGTGACAGTTTTATTAAACAGAGCAAGTCCTGTCAATAAAAGCCACCAGCGTCCTTACGTCAGCTCTCAAACCGAAGCGTAAGCCTGAGCTGTGCTGTTTAAGAAGACTTACATAAAGACGCAAAAATGAAAGCAAAACATCTCCATTTACAGCATTTAGCGGAAGCTCTTATCCACTGTGACTTACAGGGGCAATAAGCCACCATAACTGTGTCAAAGCAGTCCCACGTAAGCAGCGTCACACAGCACAAAAAACCTCTATACAATAATTCATGTATTCTCTAAAAAAATGCATTAAAGCTTCATTCTTGTAATTACATTATAGTAAGTATTTACAACAAACCCTCTCTACTTCCATCAAGTGTTGGGAGAAACAAGCCGTTCTGAAGCTTTCAATCATTTGAACCAATCGACTCCAAAACGCCAAAAACGCGCGCATTAGCGACATCTGTTGGCCAGATTTGCGTATCCGCCCAAAAAACTCCATACAAATCCTGGTACTCTGGAGTTTTTTAACAGATTAATATGGGCTTCAGGGAATTAGTTTTTCCAGGCAGTTATTATAAAAGCAATCCACATTACATTATAAAAGAAGGAATTAGTCATTTGTAATCAGTAACTTCTCCAAAACTGCACGTAACAGACATTTGTATGTTACAAAATAAAAATCTAATCAAGTGAAAAAAATCCTAATACATTTTGCATTTCTCAGAATGAGATTAAAAAATTAAAGTTTGAGTTTAAGAAACACTTTTTGATAACAACATTGGAAAATAAAAAATAAATATATAAGGATGTATTTTTACTTTTACTTGAAGAGAAATATCATTCTAATTAATTTGCTTTTGGCCTTTTGTTCTTGTTTGTTGTATATACTATCGGAATGTTATTATTATTATTATTATTATTATTACTACTACTACTATTCTTAGTATCGTTATTAGTAAATTATTATTACTATTGTAATTATTATTATTATTATTATTATTATTGTCATCATTATTATCAATATTATTGTTATTATTATTATTATTATTATTGTTAGTATTATTATTAATGTTATATCATTATTATTGTTGTTGTTGCTATTATTAGCATTATTATTAGTAGTAGTGTTACTAATTTTATTATTATTAATTTTAGTATCTTGATTATTATTGTTTTTATTACTATTATAATTATTATTAATAGTAGTAGTAGTATTGTTCTTAGCATTATTATTATTATTGATAGTATTATTATTAATATTATCATTATTGTTGTTAGCATTATTATTATTATTATTATGATTGTTAATATTATTAATGTTATATCATGATTATTATTGTTGTTGCTCTTATTAGCATTATTATTAGTAGTAGTAGTGTTACTGTTATTATTATTGTTAATATTAATTTTAGTATCTTGATTATTATTGTTTTTATTACTATTAGTGTTATTATTATTACTGTTGTTAGTATTATTATTATTACTATTATTGATAGTATTATTATTAATATTATCCTTATTGTTGTTAGCATTATATTATTATTATTATTATTATTATTATTATTATTATTATTGTTAGTATTACTACTAATATTATTATTGTTAGCATTATTATTATTATTATTTAGTATTATTACTAATATTATTATTGTTAGCATTATTATTATTAGTAGTAGTATTATTACTAATATTATTATTGTTAGCATTATTATTAGTAGTAGTAGTATTATTACTAATATTATTATTGTTAGCATTATTATTATTACAAGTATCATCATTATGATCGTTAGTATTGTTATTATTCCACCAGCTTTTATTTTAAACCCTGCATATTCTAATCCTTATGAATGACCAGGAAATGTGAATTAGAAAAACCCGATAGGCCTGGTGCCAGGATCTGGATCTGGATCACCACTGTGATTTGCTAGTGAACTGCTGACTCACCATCTTTGTTGCTGTTGTTCACATTTTAAGTGCTATTCTTTGTGCTAGAAACCATGAAACAGTGCAGTGCAGTGGCTCACGGTTCAAAGCCTGTACTAATAGAGCAGATCTAAGAGCGTACCGTGTGCTCTGCATCCATCGTCCCTTCTGTTACGCCCTCCTCTTCTGAGAGTAAGATCATGTCCTGAGCCGCTGCCAGACTGTTCCCCGGCCTGGAGAACAACAACTCAATATTCAGAGCTGCTAAACACAGAATTGCCTTTTTATTAAGTTTTTAAAGTAATGTGTTTTCTTCAGTGTTTAAGTGAGGTGTTTCTTTAGCCTTTAATGCGAAGAATATCTGCACATTCTAGTGCACGTTTATGACTTACGTCCAGAATTTCACATGTTGGAAAAAAAAAAAGGAAAATACAGCATGCACAAAAGCTTGGCCACCTTTCCAGATCATCAGGAGTTTTTTAAGGTCTCAGAATTGAACAGAAGTGGCTTACACCACAAAACCCAGAGCTGAAGCTGGTCTGTACGGAGATACGGAGTCAAATTCGTCAGTGTACGATTCCAAGCCTATCAAACTCCGTCTTACCCCATTGAGATCATAGAGCTCCCTGAGATCTCCACATCCGAGTCCGAAGATGAATCCACTAGGATGGAATCGGCAGCTCGGGCGGCACCAGGTCCAGGAGGACGCTTGGCCTCTGGAGTTTCTGGCACTGTGTTTTCTGTCATAATAAAAGCAATCCACAAAAGACAAAAATCAGGCAAATACTGCACATGTACTCTGGACAGCATACAGATCCTGATGAGTGGTACTACTTAGAAGTCAATGCAACAAGGTGTGAGCATGTCAGTTGGTTAGTGATGTCACCTCACAGCTCCAGAGACCCAACACAGCTGCTTCCTGTGCGGAATTTGCATGTTCTCCCCACATCTGTGTGGGTTTCGTCCCACATTCCAACAACATTAGGAGTGCGTTAGGTCAAGTGGCATCTGTGTGTATGTGTACAATGGACTGGTACCATATCTAGGGTTTATTCCCGCCTTGTGCCCTGTTCTGCTGAGTCTGCTAAATACTTGAAAGGTTTGTAATGGTTTGTAAGTAGCTTTAGGTTGACCATATTAATATAAATGGTGTTAAATGTTTAGTAGGTGATTTGAGTCTGACCCCAGTTATATTTAATGACCACTGCGGTGGTTATTACGGGTTATTAAATGGCCATGTGTGATATTATAAGAAACAAAGCCCTGCTGTAGCAGTCAGAGTTATCTATACAAAACTAGGTCATGTTTTATTAAGATGCATTAAACCTTAAATATATTCAGTCCTGCTGGAAACCATCAGCCCGTTAGATCTGAATGGATATCAGTTCAGATTTGGTGGTGATTTTTTAGCACTGTTCGTGACACATAAACCTACCACCGTGTTTTATTCCTTATAATAATTACAGTGTGTGGGTCAATAAACAGTGCAAAAAAGCTTTGTTGATATTTGTAAAGCGTTGCACAATGGAGAAAAAGCTAAAAAACTGAGCACAAACGCTAAAGACACTAAGGCTTACACCCAAATGCCTTCAAGTTTCTAATAAAGTGTACTGTATAGTGTATGGCCCCATTGTATCATTCCCTAGGTAGTGCACCTAAATACACACTACGCAGCGATTTGGGACACATCCAGATTCTGCCTACCCGTAAGATCCACAAGAATTTCTGGTTCATCTTTGTTCCTCATTGTTCAAGTTGCAGACATCGGGTCCGAATATTTACTACAACGCAGAAAAAATAAAGTGTATAAGCCACATTGATCCACCGTACCGTAAACTTTAAGTTTAAGCAAACTCAAAGCGCTGCTCCTGAGCAGGATCCGCGGAAAGAGCCGGTTAGCCTAACCGGCTAACAAAGAATCGCATACTGTAGCCTAGCATAGCTAACTAAAGGTGGATACCTGGCAACCCGGCAACGGTAAAATCTCATTTTGTCAGTTCGTTAGGAATGGAATTGTTCAGATATTCTGTTTCTGAGTCAGTGCCGCATTATTAATGTCATGCCAATGTTATCAAAACAATTCATTAAGCCGATATTTACTGCTGAGAATAACTGAAAACACAGACACGCAACTGCACGCTTAACTGCGTGTACCCGGGTTGCCAGATTGACTTACCTGAGTTGTGACCTGAGCCTATCCACAGGTATAGATAATTAATATAATTAACTCTTTTAAAATGTTATTAAGCAAAGTGTCCTGCACATTGACGCAATTGCAAAGTTGAATATAGACGAATTGGATAATCTGTGCTGAAAGCTCAGTCCTGTTACTCATATATAAAGAGGAAGAGCACTGAAAAACTTTAACAGGAGAAACAATGTAAAGATGAAACAAAGAGGCCTGAGATTGACCGATATTCATTATGAATCGTTAAATACGTGTGTAATCTACTAGAGACAAAAGTGAAAATATTTTAATAATGCCAAAGAAAGAACTACAAGGTTTTAGAAACATCCCTACATCCTTAATTAAAAGTACATGGTGGAATGTATTCATGATAGGAAATGTATGCTTCAATGTCCTCCAATACTGTAAATCGTTAGTTTCCATGTATGGCAGTTAATTACCATGTTAGATTTGCCATAAAGACAGAAATAATATTGTTTCTGTATGTTCTAATATTCCTAAAGTTGAAATACATTTCATAGCTGACATGACATGGCATGTTCCTATCTGCACAGTAATGATTATTCATAGATCCTGGTGCATTATTTGTAAACAGTTTATAACACGGAGTACATGAGTCCTTGTATATAAGACACTATCATAAAGAAAAGTCACTGTTCAGTAGCGGCTGATGACCTCTTATGAGCGAATATCATTCGGTATTAATTAGTGGACTCTAAATCACAAGACAAAAATCACTTGAAATTTTAAATTGAGACAGTAGGCACTTGTTTGTTTGTGTTTCAAGACCTAATAAAACATTCAAAAAGCAAAAGCACTCATCGTCAGCCCGAGTGAACAACATTTAGAAAACGTGGAAAAATCTGGCAACCCAAAGGACTTTCCGAGGCCGCCGAAGGTAACCTTGGTAACTACGGTGGCCACAGTGGAAGGCATTTTTAAGCAAAAATAAAAAACTGTTCTTCAAGGCAATACACTAACAATACAATCACATCGAATTTAAATAATGTATTACGGTCCAGAGTCATTTTTACTGATTGACTGATTAAAGTAGAACTATAGATACACAACTTCAAATCAGAAAAAGTTGGGATGGCATGGAATAAGCAAATTTAAAAAAACGATCCTTACATTTACTTAGACTTTTATTTCAATGAACTCAAGATCTTTCATTTTTTCTTGCCAATGGTATTATGGACTGTAGACGGAGAAACATATAAATCCCTTCTGATCGTTCTTTAAGGAACACTGTTTTTAAACATTTCAGTCATTTTCTTTCACAATTTAGGGCTAATAATGAGATAAAAAACTAAATAATGATGTGATTTCAAACGTGATTATAGTCATGATTTGGTACAAAAGCAGCATCCACAAAAGGCTGAGTCTCTGAGGAGTGAACATGATCAGAGGATCTCCAGTTTATCAAGAAAAGTGTCAGAAAATGATTGGAATAAAACACAGCATATTTTTAAAATTTGCATTTCCGCTACTGTCCCAACGTTTTCTGATTTGGGGTTGTACAATTAACACAATAACCCTAATAAATTCTATCATTTAAATCTGACTGAATTTTATTTTTGTTTCAGTCCTTTTCCCCTATAATCGTCACGTATTTGCGCTTTGTGTTTTATCTTATTTGTTGTGGGCCTATACTTAGGCAGAAGGTATTATCAGTATTAAAGTATATTCAGTATGAAATTCAGGGCTTCTCTAATTTATTTTATTTCGATATTTTGTTGTTGGAAATGGTTGTATAACAGCAATAAAACACTTGAGGTTGTGTGTTATCGGCAATTAGCATCACGGCTGTGATGATCTATGGCACTCGCCATATCATACCGTGACTTTATTCGTGATAACATACTCCCCGTCGTGTTCTGGCGCTTACGTCTGTGCCCTGATGATAGGATCCTGACCAGGATAAGCAGTTTTCCCGAAGACTGGATTAACCTTCTGTGCTTAAGCGCTCTTGAAACCAAATTAAACTAAATAAAAACAAAATGGGACACCTTTAGTAACATCGCTGAAGCGCGGTTCGACGCCAGGCCTAATTTCTTACACTTCGACATAATGCAGCAGCGCTGCTCTGACATACAGTAACGATACAACGATCTCATGATCTCATGATGTAATAATAAGACAGTCAGAGGAACTCCGGGGCGGAAAAGAAAAATGAGGCGGCGGTGCAGATCATCCATCACTATAGTCAACAGAGTCCAAAGTCCACAGCGCATAAATACAAACAGTAAGATCGATACGCCAAACTCTTAACACTAACACGAGAACAATCTGCAAATGTCACAGCAAAGTGACAATAAGGAGGCGATTCCTACAAACACCATGTAGCACACACTCACGTATGTATCCGTGTCACTCGGGGCACTGAACACCACATTAAACACCACGTTAAACACCTTTTCATACACTCTAACCCTGTTTTTCCTGGGCAGGGTCATGGTAGGGCCTGGTGCTTATCCCTGCAGTGCTGTGTTGGCATTAAACTTTTTATCACTGCGTATTCTAGAAGTTGCTATCACCAGGGCTGTGTCTGTCCTCAGAGAACACAAGACTCTCGTAGGGGGCTGGATGACCAGGGGTGCCCCCAGATAAGAACCGTACCGAACAGCTGCACCATGCATTGGATGGAATATGGTGAAAGTTGATCAGACTATTTTAATTCATCCATCGCTCAGGGCAATGGTTTTGTTTCCGTCCACAAACTTATTTGTGAAGCTGGTGTACAGTTTGGGGTTGTCTGGGCTGTGGGGGGCTGTGGGGGCTGTGCATTCGGGGTATCAGTGAGCTTCCATGTGTTTCATGCTCATTATTGCTGACACTGTTTGTTCGCCTTTGATTCACACGAGGAAATAATAAATAATCCTGCAGACTTTGTGATAGTTAGGACCAGAGCTACCAATTCCTTTCATTGGTAATGTCCTAACGTGCATTGTGTGCAGCTCTCTGTATAAACACTGGCATTTTGCCGTGTATAATCCCACAAATCCCCCCTGCTGCAACCTACAGCCTCTTAATAGAGGAGAGAGGCATAACCCAGGCATGTAACCCCGGTCAGTTTATTAAAAAAACAGCAGGCAACCGCTGGAGGCTGTGAGCCGAGCACGTGCTGCTGGTGAATTGCGCACTGCAGTCGCTCAGCGCGTCACCTTGGGAAGCAGAACGCGAGCTGCAGCACCGACGGAAACCCCCTTTCATCATAAAACCACGAGCAATGTGCCTTCTTACTCCCTGCGTCTCCCTGTGCACTACCTAGGGTACGAGCCAGCGGATTCTATACTTTATCCAGTGCACTAGGTTTGGATTCGACATGCAGTTATGAGCACAGGACCAAAGCTGAAACACCACAAAGAGCACAGAGCCTGAGTGCAGACATCAAGAAGAGTTTTCACAAATAATGCATGGTAGAGCATCTTTTAAAGTACAGATGCCTGCCGCTGGGGTACAACGCTCGAGATGATCGTGTTCTGTTTTCTACAGAAGCACTGGTCTTCCTCACTGAGCCTGGCTCCTCTCAAGGTTCCTTCTTTGTGCATCAGCGCGCTTCTCCTTGCCACTGTTGGCTCTGCCTGCTCAGCTGGGTTGCAGAGTCCTGACGCAAAGTTGGCATTACAGTTCATCTCAAAGTTTGGGGTGGAGTTCATATCAGGGCTCGTTTGGGACTAACGTGCATCCTCGAATGTTTTTTTGTTTGAAATTCAAAAGCACAGAGGAATATGACTTCTATCGGTGGTAATAAAGGGGAAAAACACACGGCGCAGGTCCTTTCATGTGTGTTTAGTGTTAATAATGGGTGTGAAAGCAAACCGAGCATCAGGCAAAGAGCATCGGAGCCAGGTTCAGTCAGGGCACCATTCACTGGCACGTGTGAGGTTTGTTTGGTAAAATCGCAGGAACTCAAACACAAAACTGAACCGTTTTATTTTCAGTGCATCACCCTATCTGTAAATTAAGGGTTTCATTCCAAGACACATTAAAAGATTCTGTTTCGTTTTTGTTATGGAAATTTTTTGGACATAATAACAGTGCTATATTATAAGTACTGCCAGCTGGTGTTGCCAGATCCTCAGCAATAATCCAGTATGGAAACAAGCCCAAAAGAAATGACTTGGCTTCCCAAACAGAATCTGGATTCGTCGCTAAACATCGCGGTACGGTTCCAGTCCAGATCGTTGCAAACGAAGGAGATGGTGGCTGTGACAACAAAATATTTTTCTAACCATCTGGATATGGTTCGGGCAGAGACAGGGGTGTGTAGTGAAGGTGCCCCCTGTGTCTGGATGGTGGATAATAAAACTGTAGGAGCTGGCCGTGCTTGTAGGTGGATCAAATGATCCTCTCTACTGGGGGTCTGTCTGGGCCGTCCAGAGCCTGTTCACTGTGTGTGTGCCCCCATAAAACCACTGCTCCCAACACCTTCTAACAGCTAGCTCAGAACGGCCCAGATGTTGGCAATTCATCAAAACGTCCACCCTGCTTCTCTCAGTCCAATGATGCTCCTCTCAAAGCCTGTCAACTGGGCAGAATGTCTAGCAGCAACGATCTCTCACAAAGAGGTACACTACCCAAAAGTAACCTCTGAGAGCCTTTTCATAGGGCAGCACTATAGGGGAAGCACTTTTACGCCCTCTTGTGGTAAGACCCAGTGTCTAATCAGACCACACCTGTAATCATGTACATATCTTCCTGAGACAGAACTGCATGAAGAGTTTTGCAGCGATCCGACATTTCTATCTGGGTGCATTATTGTTTTGTCAATGACTATAAATTTATGAATTTATTTTGCATATCATAAGCAGCCATTTTAAATAACTTGTAACTTGTAATTAGACAATTTTAATTTTAACTCTGAAGACGTTGCATATAATGAACTGGCCAAGTAATTATCTCACTGATAGCTCACTAGAGAGAAAGAAAGTGCATCACTGATGGACCATCGATGCAGTGTTGCCAAGTTGGCGAATTTTGTCGCCATATTTACTAATCTTTCAGACCCCTCTAAAGGACTGATAAGACCGGACACTAGACGGCATGTAAATATGCCGATCAGGCCTCTGTGCACAGCTCTCGCTCAAAATGTTTCTATGTGATCTTTTTGTTTTAATTGGAGGAGGAACCCTGATAAAGTGTCATATTGAGAGTCCCTGGGGTTCTGTACAATTCACACTACTGCTACTGTTTTATTAGAATGGATGTCTACATACTTTTGCATGCTTTGGACTTGACTCCAATCCGTTGCACAGCTGGGTAGGGGAAGCTGTTGCAGATATCAGGCGATGATCCTCAGACTACCCTCTCTCCCTCAGTCACAGTCAGTCCATGCAGGGTACTTTATTACACTGCTGCACCACCCCATCTAGAAAGAGGTAGAAAAAAGTTCTGTTCGTAATTAATGTTACCTCAGACAGAGGCTTTGGACTCGGCTGGGCTCAACAACAATTTCTGAGTCCACCTTACCCCGAGTCCAAATGAGGTCGAGACTTAGGCTCAAGTATTATAACACTACCTTGAATCAAGGCTAAACTTCATCTCCTCTTTCTTTGTTAAATTTATCAGACAGGAAGGTAACTTTTGCGTGAAAAGGAGCCTGTTATTAATAAAGCTGATCGTCCTTCTACATGTAACGCGGGTCATTTAGCAGACGCCCTCATCCAGAACGACGTACAACTGTCTTGAAAGCGAGGCCATTTCTCTGTCTGAGCAACACTGAAAGACTGAATCATGCTTTTATAATACTTTCTCCTTTCTGGCCTACTGGAGACTAGAATAATCCAGCTACAACTAATTCAAAATTCTGCTGCTGACTGCGACCCAAAACCTAAAAGCCTTTACACTGGCTACCTGTTTGTTTTCGTATTATATTTTAAATACTCTTTTTAGTTCATAAGTCACTCAAGATCATCAAGAGCCCTCAGATCCTCCAGATCTTCTATTTTAATCATCCCTCAAACCAAAACTAAAACATTTGCTGAGGCTGCTTTCAAAGGTTATGCTCCAAACCACTTGAAAAGCCTTATATCAACAATTTTCAAATAAAAAAATTATTTAACATTTATTTATTTAGCCTGGTTTTTAGGTTGTGTTTTATAACTATTTATTATCAAACATATTATTTAGTATCTTATTTTATTAACATATTTTGTTTACAGTTTTTGTCATTTTTTTTCTTTTGATTATATTATCCCTTATTTCTTTGATTTTTATGATTTATTTTTTATCATCCATCATATTTCATTGTTTTTATATATTTAAAATGATCTATTGTTATTATGCTATCTTAAAACTTAGGCAATGACTGAGTTCAATTGCAAATGTTTTGCATTCCCTCGCAAAAAAAATGCGTTCTCTCACAAAAGAATTGCATTCCCCCACAGAAGGCTTTTTAGCAAGGGAACTTAATGATTTTATGAGGGATTGCAATTTCTTGTTAGGAAACTCTCATTGCCTTTTACTTTTTTTTAGTACACCCCCTAGGAGCTCTCCTGTCAAGCACCTTGAATTTCAGTTTTATTTGTTTGCTTGTTTGAACAGTCTTGCTCAAGGGCCTACAGTGGCTGCTTTTACAGTTCTGGGATTTAAACCCTCGACCTTCTGGTCAGTAATCCAGTTCTTTAAATGCTGCTCCACTGCAACTTTCTGCTATTTTAGATGGTGGTATAAATAATCACTGAACTTCCTAACTCTTAACAGAACAAAATAAAGAGGGAATATTTAAAAATCCTTATATTCAGTGGAATATTCAAGCAGATTTCTTCTTAAACACATTTTCTGTTGCAGCGTCCTTACAAGATGGGGAAACTAGAGAAATCCAATTAAAGGAGCAATATGCTGCAATATGCTCGCCAGGTCTCATTTACAGAAAAAATATCCTCCAGATCGTTGTTTTTTATGATATAACACAGACATCTGTTACAGGATGACGCTCTCTTACAGATGGAAGACTCGGGCGAGTTAAACCCATTTTATCAGAGCAAATCAAACATTATGCTTTAGAAATGTGAAATAATTTATTGCCTACAGCTTTGCATAAAATAAAATCCCATCATCTGCCTCCTGGGTCCAGTCCTCGCTAATCTAATGACAGAATGATGAACCAGCCCTTAAACTGACAACGAAGATTCAATCAATGCTGAGCTCAAGCATAAGCACATGGAACGCAAATCAGTTAGAAACATTAATACTACTTAAAAACAGACTGTTTAAATATTAATAAATAAATACTTTTAGAATTTTCCAACACTTTAGAAAACCTGTCTCTTTCTTATATCCCACCTGCCCCCTACCTGATAGAACGGGGTAAACTGGTGCAAAAACGTCTTCTAAAACTTGGTCTTTTATTTCAAAATGACTGGTGTGTTGTGCTATGGCGGTGCCGTGACCCTGACCAGGACAAGCGGAGATAAAACATGGGAAAAAGTGATATGATGAATGGTGCAGCTTGAGTAATGATGGCAATATGTGCAAAAGTCTTAGGTCACCATTAGATTTGTTGTTTTACCAATGCTATGACCATATATAACACATTGTCGATGAATGGACCAAATCCATGTAATCCTCTTTTCCACTGATCTTCATTCCAATCTTTGTAAGCTTTGCATATTTTATCTTTGTCACCCTATTCACCTTTCAAAAAAACATTCCTGACCAAGCTTCTTCAATATGAAGCTGCCAGATGCTGCTAGTGCTCAAGTTTAAGGGGAGCTCACAGTAAATACTTACCACTGTAGCCTATAGAAGCTGGTTTTCCTGAATTGTTGCAGTTTATAATACTGAACACAAATTCTGTACTTTCTGGCTGTATTCTAATAAAGATACTGAGTAATAATTCTATATGTTCGTTATAGCATTGCTAAAACAATGTGTCTAATCTAATGGTGGCCTAAGACTTTTGCACATACTGTATGTATGTATCTGTTGGATTTGTGAATGAATGAAGGAATGAATGAATGAATGAATGAATGTTTTGCTTAATTGATTCACGTCCAGTTAACACGCACCGAAGCACTCTTGGATCAGCTTGGTGAACCATTTACGCGCGGTTTCGCTGCGCGAGTTAAACTGTTCTTGGGTCTAATTATTTTGGAGTGGTCCTCGGTCCTCGGTCCTAGAGAGCCCCACTGCATTTGATACTCGAGGTAACCACGGCAACCAGTAGTTAACTTGGCTTGGGAACGCCCACCAGTGATGAACGAAGCGGGATTCGGCTGAAGCGGCGGCGGCGCTGATATGGAAAGCCCATTGCAGCCGCAGCGCTGTTTCCTCCCACAGCCGCGCATCCAGCACTGCGCACCGGAGGAGGAGGAGGAGGAGGAGCGCTCAGCCGCGCGCAGCCAGCCCCGCTGCACCTGCCGCGCGCGGAGGAGCCTCGTCCATCACCGGACGTCGTCTCAAACCCAGCTGGGCACTCTAACAACCGGGACGCCGTCCGTGTCGTCTTCCACGAGACAGGGCTGCCGGTACAGCGCGTGCGAGCTCACGCCTCCTAGTCATGCTAGTTCGACCAGGCGTCATCACCGTCACCGTCCTGCCAATCCTCCGGGACCGGAGTGCGCGTCGTGCCGCGAAATAGCCGCCGCCGCGGCGATGAGCGGCTGCAGATACAACGGCGGCGTCATGCGGCCGCTGAGCCGCGCCGGATCGTCGCGCCGGAACCTGCACGAGTTCGACTCGGAGTCGCAGCCGCTGCAGCCGGTGTGCCCGCCGGACCCGAGAGGGGAGAACCGCGCCAGCGCTCCGGTGCCGTACAGCACGGCGGACGGGACAGGAGGCGGCTCGAGCGGAGGTGGCAAGCAGGGCAAGAAGAAGAACCAGAACATCGGGCAGAAGCTCGGCCACCGGAGGGCCCTGTTCGAGAAACGAAAACGTCTCAGCGACTACGCGCTCATCTTCGGCATGTTCGGGATCGTGGTCATGGTCATTGAGACGGAACTCTCCTGGGGGGCGTACGACAAGGTACAGAAACGCGCAAAAGTGCGTGAATGTTTCTATTACTTACTCCTGCCTGCTTAAGCTCATCTCCATCCACCACATCTGGAACGTGCACCCTCCAGATTCGTCAACCTTACACATAGAAGTGCCTTGTTTACCAAAATGAATCAAGCAAAACTATAATATATAACATTCTAACCTAAAATGTATAGTGGTGGAAAGTTTTGTGATCCCTTTTATGGCCTCAAACATCATCAGATTTTCACACAAGTCCTAAAAGTAGATCAAGAGAACCCAGTTAAACAAATGAGATCAAAATATTACACTTGGTCATTTATTTATTGAGGAAAACGATCTAACATTACATATCTGTGAGTGGTAAATGTATGTGAACCTCTTGGATTAGCAGTTAAGATGTTTTCACTTGCAGAACAGGAATATATTAAAGTCTGCTCTTCATATCACATTTGGGGAAGTGTATGAGAAGAGTAAATGAGTTGCGGATGCTTATCAGGCTGGAAAAGGTTACAGAACCATCTCTAAAGAGTTTGGACTCCACCAATCCACAGTCAGACAGATTGTGTACGAATGGAGGAAATTCAAGACCATTGTTACCCTCCCCAGGTGTGATCGACCAACAAAGATCACTCCAAGAGCAAGGCGTGTAATAATTGGTGAGGTCACAAAGGACCCCAGGGTAAGTTCTAAGCAACTGAAGGCCACTCTCACATTGGCTAATGTTAATGTTCATGAGTCCACCATCAGAAGAAGACTGAACAACAAAGATGTGCATGGCAGGGCTGCAAGGAGAAAGCCACTGCTCTCCAAAAAGAACATTGCTGCTCGTCTGCAGTTTGCTAAAGATCACGTGGACGAGCCAGAAGGCAACTTTTTTTTACGATTTTGAACCTTTTGGTTGAAATGAGCAGTGTTATATGTGGAGAAAGACACATATAAGAACCTTGTCCCCTCTGTGAAACATGGTGGTGGTAGTATCACAGTTTGCTGTTTTGCTGCATCTGATCCAAGACGGCTTACCATCATTGATGGAACAATAAATTCTGAATTATAAGAGCAAATTCTAAATGAAAATATCAGGACATCTGTCCATCAACTGAATCCCCTAAGCACACAAGCCGTTCAAAGAATGGTTACAGAAGGATAAAGTTCATGCTTTGGAATGGCCAAGTCAAAGTCCTGACCTTAATCCAGTGGAAATGTTGTGGAAGGACCTGAAGCGAGCAGCTAATGTGAGGAAACCCACCAACATCCCAGAGCTGAAGCTGTTCTGTATGGAGGAATGGGCTAAAATTCCTCCAAGCCGGTGTGCAGGACTGATCAACAGTTACAGAAAAGATTAGCAAAGGTTCACATACTTTTGCCACTCACTAATATGTAATATTGGATCATTGTCCTCAATTAGTAAATGACTAAGTATAATATTGTATCTCGTTTGTTTAACTGGGTTTCTGATGATGTTTTAGGTCATATCAATGCAGAAATATAGAAAATTCTAAAGGGTTCACAAACTTTCAAGCACACGTGCTTGTTTCACATATGTGTGAATCAGATGAACAGTTTGTCCTGGGTGGCTTAATTGCTTCATGCTCGATTAAAACTCATCGATCAGTACTGATAGTGATCCAATACTAAAGTCCTGACAGTAAGCGGAACAGTAAAGTTTCAGATCTCAGATTATGGAGTGTGTTACAGTGGGAATGTAATTTAACACAGTGCTGGTTTGATTGGAAAATCGGTCAAATCCGACCAAGTCTTCCACTTAAGCAAAGCATCCTGTTTCGCCCCTGTGTAATCCTGTTCAGGATGGGAGAGCACAGGTAGCGGTGCATCCATAATCAGACCAAAACCAGCCCAGGGTTCAGACTCAGATCTTCAGGATGTCCTGAGTCCAGCAGCTGGCTCCTAACTCCGAGCCGACTCACACTATACTTTTGTCACATTGAGTCTTTGTGTGATACATTAGATAAAAAGTGGGTTGGAGAAACTCTGGAATATTTCTGTAGAGGTGATTTAGATAAACACTCTGCTCACGATTCGATTCGAATGACCATACTGAGTTCATGATAGTGTCGTAGTATTCAAGATCGGTCTCTTCATTTGGACTCAGTTCAAACTCACTTCTCGTTCAGGATCCAATCAATGAACACGTTTTACTCGGAATAGTCTGACATTAAGATTGTAAGTGTGCATTTTCACCGTCTCGCTGTACTTTATCACGTCCACAAAATCCGCATTATTATGATGATGTTTCACGCTTAATAATAAACATGTTTAGAACGGATGCTGTTGTTTATATTCAGGTGATTCTGATTACGTTTGAGAGAAGAAGGGAAACAGAATCATCACCATCATTTACTTCCAAAAGTTACATTGCTCTAGTTTGACTAAGATTATAATATGATAAGTAATTATAATTTAGGCTTTATATTACTTGACGTTATATTTTGCTGAATACATGAGGAAATATATTATTTATTAATATAGATCAAAAGGATAATGAAGGTAAAGTGAATTACAAACTAATTAAATTTTTCCATTTTTTCTTTTTATTATTGCATGATTTAAAATATCTTAATCTGGTCTCGGCTCGGACTCAGCTCTAGCGGTCTTGACTACAACACTAGTTCACAATTTGTCTTTATCACGATTATAATTACATTCCTTTTTTCCATCTGAAGTGTGGACAATGCAAACCAATGCACTTTTTCTTGTACAGGTATTAAAACCAAAACCTTTAATCCCTGCAAATAAAATCAATGACTAGAAACAGCATGCTCTTTTGTAATTTCATTATATCTTAAATATTTCATTATTTATTTCCTCATTATTTATTTAAAATAATGTATAGTAATTTAAACGAAAATAATCTTAGGTCCCATGCAATTAAAAGAAATGAGAAGGAGTTTGCTACTGCAACTACTGTAACAGTTTTTCCACATTTAAATAACCAAGTGTTAACTTAAACTCAAAATCAAACTAAACAAACAAGCTCACCAAGGATGACAGACGTGTGCCTGTGAGCGTGGGGTATGATTTCGCCCTCTGGTGATCAAAAATGCAATTGCATTAGATGGCGTAGATTGCATTGTCCACGAGATTCTCTGTCCAGTCCATAAGAACCACAAAACAGTCTATATTTTCAGCGTACCCTTAGCTCCGCCTAAGCATAATCCTCTGGAGACGTCCCGGACCACTTTTTATTTAAGTGGTTATTTAACACAGAGGGCAAACAGGGATCCAACCATGTACAGAGCATAAGCACAAACACACACAACGGGACACTTCAGAGACACCAGATCATCTGTTCATAATACGCTATATAGACAAAAGTTTGTGGACACCACTTCTTTTGATTGATCTCTGCTATTTCAGCAGCACGTACCTGTAACACGGTCATAATATAAAGCGTACATTTCTGGATTCTCCATAGACAAACATTTGGACTGATACCCCAGTGAGTCTCAACAGCACACATTTATAGGTTTTCCTTCCAACAAGTCAGTTCATGACTTGGCTGGCTCCAACAGACACTTTGAAAATGCACTGGAATGCCAAAGGCAAACCAGGACTTACTGTCTAACATCAGAAACCGACCTCACAGTCATGTTCCAAAATTTTGTGGAAATCCCTTTTACAAGGACAAAGTCAGCAGCAAATGCGTTTTGGATGTAACTGATCGGGTGTCCACAAATTTTTGTCTATATAGTAATAATAGTAATAATAAACTGGAAAGCCAGTCAGACATGGGGAGAACATACAAAATCCACACAGTCTGGGGCCAAACTTGGACTAGAACCCGGATCTCAGTAGCTATGAGGCGAGGATCTGGAATGAGTAGAGTCTCAGAATCTTTGCTCTGTATCTCTGATCTCATCAAGCTTGTTGCACTGAGTACTGAGCTCCATGATGCTGATAACTGCAAACAGAATCATTTGTTTTCATAGTCATTCTCCATCAAGGGGGCACCAAAACTTCTGGAGCTGACTGAATGGTTTGTTTATACTCCGATCAGCCATAACGTTCCAACCACGCACAGACTGGATGATAATTAAGGTCGATTATCTCGTTACGTCAGCACATGTTAAGCTCTGGGATGTATTAGATGGTAAGTGGACAGGCTGTTCTCATGGTGGACCTGTTGTGGGAGACATGTGAGGAGTAAAGACATGAGCCACTTTAATGAAGGACAAATAGTTATGGGCGATTGTTTCATGCAGTTTATTTGGACGACAGTAAATGAATTCAAGCTCATGTATAATGATGATATCTTCCTAGACCAGACATGATTTTTCAGATGGCGAAAATGCGACGTTATTTTATTCGCCCTCTGTTCAATTCTTGCAAACTTTCATCTGCAAGAAAAACCCACTGACCAATCTGTGCCTCATGAAGCAGCTCCTGTATTTTCGGTCTGTCTCTCCGCCGGCAGCCTTTTCATACTCGGAACTGAGTAAAAACACGATGTTTTATTTTGTCTTCACGTTCCTTTACTCTGTGGCTTTACTCTTACTCTTTACTCTTATCCTCAGAAACAGAGAGTTGTTTTACTCGCTAATAAAATGTTCAGCTTCGGGACGATGTTAATAAAATAATAAAGAATTATATTTGAGTAAAAGCTTAAACTCGATGTGTAACTGGATAGAGCTCCTAAATCACGCTTTAAAAAAGTTTCAGCTCTTGTATGAGACGCTGAAACTCTCTGTGCTCTTTTCTTTCTTTTTTGCAAAAACAGATGTTCGCAGTATCGGCTTTTGCATTTTTCTGTGAGCAGCAAAAGGACGTCTTCATCGTCTGAAGAAGACATTTTGGTCGTGTAGTCTGTTTTTTTGCTGCTAATAATTTGATCCCGGAGGCAAAATTCCCTAAAAATGGTGTCGCGTTCGGTGTGTATAGTTTGCTACGAAAACATCGCTTCCATTTTTCACGTCGTGCTTGGAGTAACGGCCTTTATGGTTAGACGACTGGGTCAGAACATCTCCTAAACAACAACCCGTGGGGTGCTCCCGCTCAGCAGGACCGGACAATGGTACTAGGACGAGGAGGGACAAACCACCAAGTGTCATCAATTCATGAGAGAAATCAATCCTGTCCTGTCTGATCCGAATGGACAGAAGAGCGACTGTGGTACAAGTTACAAAGCTGATTCCAGGAGGGATGTGTTATGAAAGGGTTACAGGTCTGTGGTGGGGCAGTGGTGAAGGTACTAGGCTGTGGTCCAGAAGGTCCAGGGTTCAAGTCGTATGTCTGCCAAGTTTAACCCAGAACTTGTTTGGATTGTAAGATCCAGACAACAGACCTAAACATCGTCACAGAGCAGGTGGTTGGAATGTTTTGGCTGACTGGTGTAAATCTAATGCATGTTAGAGGCACTTTAGATTAACACGTTCAAAAAGTCTGATTTTAAAGCTTCTTTTTCTTCTTTTGCAGGAGTCATTGTATTCTTTAGCGCTAAAATGCCTGATAAGCCTTTCTACCATCATCCTCCTCGGTCTGATTATCATCTATCACGCCAGGGAGATCCAGGTAAACCCACCGCACGCTGCACTTACACTGCATCTTCTGGCTTATGTGGAACCGGTGCCAGCGTAAGGCGCTGTTAGTTCACATAAAGAGCTTTTTACCCGAGTGCGGTTTGATCCGCGACACGTCCTCTTTCTGGAAAACACCTTCTGAGGTCACTTAATGTGCTGCTTATTATCGTACAATCAGATTACGTTAGGCTTTCAAACCCCTAATCAAATTAGCTCGAGAAACCCTCTCAAGACGCTCCGGCGGTCTTAAAGTTCAGCCAGAATTTCATTTACACAGTTTTGGTTCCGCTTGTGTCGAGCCAAGTTTGGGTGATGCAGACTTCTGCTACTAGAGGGATCAGAGCTAAGGAAACGTTTGTGGTAACCGTTGGGAAACTCTTTATATCAATTACTCTCTTCATAAACACTTACCCCAGACAAGACGCCAGTCCATCACAGTGCACATGCACAAATACTAGGAAACTTTAGAGACACAGATTGACCTAAAGCGTGCCTTTGGGCTGTGGAATTAATGCACCGATCCGATCTAACGCATTGATACAAACAAGTCTCTTAGCCGCGTTTGCTCTTTTCTTGAAGCGTGTGCACAGTTCAATTACCACTTAACACTAGGCTTGACTTTAAATTATTCTATGGATTTAAAATCCTATTTTTCACAGCGTAATTTTCTGTTTAACATGTCAGAACTAATCCACGAATCCTACCACAAAGTAGGATCACTCATTTCTTATGTACACAGTATATCAGGGCAGCCGAAACACTAAGGAAACACCGAACTCCCCAGGCTTATTTGAAGATCGCCTCTGCCAGAAGATGGTCTATTACTTTGTAGACAGACTTGGCAGCCTTATAACTGAACTACTGCAAGTTATCGAAGGCAAATTAGAAACGTTTGTAGTAGTAGTTTAAACATTTTTTAGAGAACATTTAAAGAATAGAGAACATTTTTAAAGAATATATAATAAATAAATATATAGACTATGAAGACTATAATAAAAACTATAGAATATAAGACAATAGTATATCTCATAAATAAAATATGGATATTGGAATATATTTTTGCAATATTTCATTATAGGTTTAAGTTTTTCATGTCTGTTACTCTTTCTCTTTAGTTTCTGCCTCATGACAGACACAGAGAGCTGTGAAGAATTTAAATAGCATTTTAAAATGCGCTGATGTCAGATCCCACAGTTCAGATATCACAGTCAGTAACCGAAGAGAAAAACAGGGATTGCAAGGCAGTGGCCGAAACACGTCAGAAATCAAACCCAGGTCTAACCATAGCGCCACCATGCTGCGTTCTTTATATGAGTCTGGGTAAGCCGTCTCCATTTGAACACACCAGTACGATCTCGGGGTGAACCGTGCTCTCAAGTGATTTAGTGTGAAATAAATGTGTGTCAGAGGGGAACCCCCACAGAAACTCATTAACAGTTCAACAGCACAACCCTCCTCTGGTGATCCACAGCTCCGTAGGTGCTAATTCAGCGCTGCTGACCTCACTGTACGCTGCTAAATTGTTACTATACACACTGCAGATTGTGGGTTTCACCCGGGAGTGTGCGTTATTAGACTCTCCGGTGTGTGTGTGTGATTACCACAAATAATAATGAACAATATTACAATTGATCAGGGTTCCTTACATTTACAGTATGAACCCAAGATAGTTCATGTTTTTTTCTGGTCAACTTCATTTCATTTGTTAACAAGCAATATGTACTGATGGGTCTGAGCACAATCCCCGTCCCCACTGGGTGATGGTCCATCCCAGATGCCTCTGAGCCCACAGAAGCCGACGCCCCTGCTGGACATGGTTATAACATAAGGCTTCTTTTTAGCACAGTAACGTTTTAAGTGGCATTTGTGAATGTAACTCTGTATTGTAGAGCTTGATAAAGGTTTGATAAAGGAATCCCTTGTCCATGTGGTTCTATTGGCTATTGATGAATGACAGTTCTTGTTGCAGTGTCGTCTGAGGGAGTGGAGATCATCCCTCTTCAATTTAGGCTTGTACCCTTACCCTTTATGCACTGAAATTCCCCTGAATGGTTTAATGATATTTTGCGCTGTAGCGGAAGAAATATGTAAATCCCTTCCAATCTATCTTTGAGGAATGTTTTTAATTATTTGTTGATAAACTGGAGTCTTAAAGACTCAGCCTTTTTTGGATACTGCTTTTGTACCAAATCATGATTATACTCACCTGCTGACATCACATCATTATTTATTATTTACTAGTCCTAAATTGCCACATCCCAACCTTTTTTGGAATGTATTATTAACAAATGAAATGAAATGAAGAAAAACAGAGCTATGAGTAGTTTACAGTAGCCGGTGACTGACCTGGATGAAATATAAGCAGGGAGAACATACCAATCACCCCACAGATGGCACTAGCACTACCTGCTGAGACACCCTGCAGGCCCATGAAGTAGTAATAGAAGCTATAATAATAATAATAGGTTATATGTTCCTCATAATGCTCATGGTGCTGATGCCAGTGTAAATGATAATTATGGGGTACTAATAATAAAGGAGGGTGGCACGGTGGTACAGCGATTAGTGCTGCTGCCTTACAACTCCAGAGACCCAGCCTAGTCGCTGCCTGTCTGATGTTTCTATGTTCTCCCCATGTCTGAGTGGGTTTCCTCCCACTTTTCAAAGATGCGCATTAGGTCAGCTGGCGTCTCTAAAGTGTCTCAGTTTGAGAGAATGTGTGTGTGACCTGCCATGAGCTGGCACTCTGTCCAGGTTGGCTCTCGCCCTTGTGCCCTGTTAGGCCCTGGACCCTGAGGCCTGGGTGAATAAAGTGAGTGAGTGAGTCATAATAAATGTGATCGATATGAGTGAGTCATAATTCATAAATGCAGAAACCTGCCAGGTTCACTGATGCTGGTACAGTGGCGCCACCAAGAGGCAGTTCAAGGCAGGTCAGCGTTTCTGTGGTCCTGTTCTATAGTGATGCAGCTTGGTTAAATGAGGGTTGGACCGCTGTAATAGTGAACAGACTGTTCATTTACTGCCTGATTATCTCAGAGCTTAACAGACGTTCAAGGATTGGATCGGGTATCCATTTCAGAACCGGACGTATTTTATTTCATGCTTCAAATACACGGCTGTGATTAGTGCAGGATCCGTCTAAAGGAGGTGCCTATCTGCAGGACCAGTGCTTCATGTGATCACATACATCATCACGTGGTTTTGTTTTGATACGCTCAGGTAGAACATTAGAGGAAGGCGGACGCTCAAAAGCACTCAGACGTTTGTGAGAGAAAACGAAAAGGTGAAATGTAATATGTGTGGAAAGTTGATCTGTTTTAACTGAGGTTACAGGTTACATAAGGTACCAGCATGATACTGAGCTTCAGCAGGGTACCGGGTTCGACCCACTGCGCTCTCCTAGTTAAATGCTGCATTAAAGATAAGTAGAATCTAAAATGCTTAACGAGGATTAATGTACTAAAAGAATGATCTAGAAAAACCAAACTTCGCTCACTGAAAAGGAAGGACACATTTTAAGATTAAGATTTTCCCCCATTGTAAAAATGATCCTTTTCCTTTTGGATCACAGGTTCATCATTTCTGCAGTAGAGATCAGTAATAACTGAGAGACGTGATTTTCCTAGGTCATTGTTTTAGTACATTAATTAATTAAGCTTTTTACTTATAATAGGGTTAAATGGGAAGAAAACGCTTAATATAAAGACATTCTTTATACTTAAACATTTGGCACATTTCACCATTTAGGGATCTAAACTTGTAACCGATAAGCAGAATCAGAATCAATAAAATGCGAAGGATAACCAACCCTAATCAACATTATTTGTTTATCAGTCTGTGCACGGTCATGAGGTTTTGGCTGATCTGTGTTTATCGATTTGGGCGAGTAGTAGCTGCTAGAGTCTGGATAGCAGAGCTTGCTGTAAGAAGTGTTTAAATCATATAAATAAGTAAAAGTTTTGAGTGAACATGTCTAAACTGCTGTCCATGGTGATCGTACAGTACTGTGCAAAAGTCTTAGGCCACCATTAAATTGCAATGAAGATCAGCGGAAAGAGGAGTATGGTGTGACGAATCCAACCTTGAAATATTTGGGTCCCAATCGTCGACAATATGTTATATATGATCATTATAATATTCCTAAAACAGTAAATCTAACGGTGGCCTCAGACTTCTGCTCTGCACTGTGTGCTGCTTCGGAGCTTCACTGTTTCATTGTGTTCATTTCTTTGCTGGCTGTACATCAGCTCTGCACTCTAGAGGCTTAAACGTGAGCGCAGGACTCAGCGCCGAGCAGCGCTCGGACAAGACTCAATTTTATGACCTTGCGTCAGAGCGCCGTTGCATTAAGTGCCGCGCTCAGACCTCCCTGTGCCAGCACGCTTTCCTTGCCTCATATATTTGTATATTGGAGTGTGTCACTTCATTTAGGGAAGAAACAGGAGCGGGCGCTTTGCCAAGCCGAGACGCTGCAATAAAAATATGACAGAGGTGTTGCTGTTTGTTGCTGGAATCTCGCCTTAGCTCTTGTGGTTTCTAATTTTCTTGCATCCTTGCTTGTGAAATCTTAAAGCGAGGCTCCGTGTCCTACCGCGTGAGCTGAGACCACGTCATGGAGTCTTATTTAGGAGGATGGACGTTTGATGCACAGTGGAATTAAAATAGTGCAAAAACAGTACAGAGTCACTGTTTACTGGCGGTGTTAAAGGCTCGATTTTTCTGGGTGATCTGGCAACCCAGCAGGTTTCTTCTCTACTTTATCTGCTTCGTTAAAGACGGGGTTAAAAGGTCACCGAATATATGAGTGGAATTAAATTTAGAGGTGATGTATCACACCCCTTTTCCATAACGAAATGTGGAATGTTTTAGCCAAAATACCAATGAAATCTGGCACTTTTCAGAACGATTGGTATTGAGCGCCTGTTTCTTTAAATGATAATAAGCCACTGCTCACTGCTCACAATCCTCGACAGTGATTCGCCTCTTTATGATCTGTCCCTGAAATAATTCTGTTAATTAATAAAATATATCCTAAGCTAAATTTGTGTATTTTTCAGATGTGCGTCTGCGTTACCTTCTGGGTAATTGAACGTTTTCCAAACACCATGTTATAACTGTAATGTACCGGTATTGACTAATAACCAAAATACTGCAGTGTTTCCTACACACTGGCTGCTTGATATCAATAGTAGTCACCGCAAACTGATATTTATTTACAATTTCAGATGGGTAAAATCTTTTCTCACTGTAGAGCTGTGTGTCTCTTGGCCTCTCACCGATAAATACATTTACGGAATGAGAAACTGTCTTTTATGTGACAGCGCAACATATTTCCTGTTGCATTTATGACGCGAGCAGGCATTGTGGGAGAGAACAGGCAACAGAGAAGCCTGCAGAAACTGTGAGAGGTTCTTGTTTCCCTGCCCCACTCCCCCAATCCGTCCTACATCAGCTTACAGCCATGGATGGAAACTACACACTGAATGCGATGCAAAAAAGCTTTATTTCGCCTCGAAACCACACACACCAGGCTCAAAGTGTTTTCTATTTAATTTCGCCACCTGGTTATATTTTTTTCACAATGAAAAAAGGACAAGACGAACAACATGTCTTCGTGAAGATGAAGATGTCCTTTTGCTGCTCACAAAAATTGCGAACGGCGACATCTGATTTTGGAAAAAAGAAAGAAAGGAGCACGGAGAGTCTCAGCGTCTCATACAGGAGTGTGAACGTCATTAGATTTAGGAGATCTACAATTACATATCAAGTTTAAGCTTTTACTCAAATCTAATTTATTATAATTTATTAATGATATTACTTCTCAGTTTATGAACGTCGTCCCAAAGGTGAACATTTTAGTACAATGGCTCTGTGGCTCTAAGGATTGGAGGGAACAACAGACTGCAAAGGAAAATGAAGATTAAATAAAACACCGTGTGTTTATTCAGCCTAGTTCCGAGAATGAAAAGGCTGCCAGAGGAGAGCAGACTGAAAATACAGGAGCTGCTTCATGAGGTGCAGAAGCCACACTGATTTTTGTTGCCAGTGAAAGTTTGCAAAAATCTTACAGTAAAAATCAGGTTTGGTGTGAAAGATACCGCCGTTTTACACGAGCTCGAATTCAATTCCGTTCAGTGTGTAAAATATGGTCTAAAAGGTTCCTAACCTTTTATCCTTGGAGCCCCCTTATGAGTATCTAAGGAAAGCTGCACCAAGAGAACATAAATCATCGCTTTTCCCCTTTTCTCTTCGGTTCCTTTTATAGCTTTCTACCTTTTTTCATTTCAAGATAAAAATCAAACAATATCTTTTTAAGGTTGGGAACAATGGGTCTAAAAGCCCTACTTTAGGACCTGTTATGTAACAAAACTTGGTCGTCTCCACAGAATGTGCAGCATCACCTCATCGGTCCTATCCTGACCTGATTCTGATCCTGACTTTCCTCCTTGCCAGAGAGTTTTTCGTGTCACGGTGCTGGGGCTGCAGTGTGCCAGGCTAACAGTGCCATGCATGCATCGGTAAATCGGAGTGTTTTTTTCTTCAGTGCGGGTTCAATAATGCACTCATCGATTGATTTAGAGCTAGCAGACGCTGCATTCTTCCAGCTACAGGCAAACTATTAGAGCGTTACATAAGTCTGTGTCTGTGTCGAAAAGTTCATGCTGAAGCAACCCTTTATTATTACAGCTTTTCGTTGCGACGTTCAATGCCTCGTGTTTATATGAGTAAGTGTCCAGCTTTCCGCCACCTTGACTGCGCGCTCGTGGGTGCCGTGTGGAATTAAGAGCGTAAATCACTAAGCAGGGACCTCGATATATAAGCCAGATAAACTTGGAAGGCATTTTTGGAGGAGGGAGATTTTTTAGATAGCGAGGTAACGTCAGACGTCAAGGTTAGAAACAGTCGTTTAGCTGACTCACTTTCTTTTCTTTAGCAGCGATAATAGTGAGGGGGAAGCGTCTTCGGTTCATGCCAGAGAGGGTGGGTATGGATTTTAGTGACCCCCTGGTGCCCTTATCAAATCCTCCACTAGGAGAAGATAATTAGCTGATAAGAGGCTGTTATTGGAAAGCCCTGACGTTTGGATTAAGTCGTCCATGTCATGAGCTCCCTGTATGGCATTCCCCTCCATCAGGAGGGCACAGAAGGGCACAGAGGGCACAATGGGGGGGCAGTGTTGTTATCACAGAGATATTTGGGCCGTCAGATCGACATCTGTTCGCTTCAATGACCGAGGTCTTAACAATACTAATAAATTATATCAGGAAATAAAAATCAGTTTTTTTTTTTTTTGGATGCCTCACGTCCACAAGCAGAGGTGGGAGTTTAAGAGCGGAGGTCTGGCATTCGTCTTACGGTTGCCACATTTACTTATTCTAAGTGACTTTGGGCTTATTTTTCTATACAGTCGCTTACAAATATTGGTCGTTGTTAGTTGCAGATTTTTGGGGCTTGTTTCTAAAGTGTTTAGAGTCTCTCTCTCTAATGTTTCTGCAAGTTGATTTTATTCCATCTCTAAACCCTTATTATTTTTATTAACTGATCAAGTGGTCACTCTGTCACACTTTACTAGGTCACCTGTGTTGGGCTTTTTGTTAGCCAATTTGCTTCTTTTGGCCTTAATCTGGCAACCCTGATTCAGGTTTCTTTTACTCTGTGTGTGTTTGTGGTTGCTCGTTAGCGCCCCTTTGTTCAAGATCCTATTCTAACTTGGTTGATGTGTTTAGAGCCTTTTTTTGTGTGAGTTCCCCATGTTTTTGTTCATAACTTTCCTCTACTTAGTTGTACCAAGCTGTAAATGGTGTTTGTAAGTGTATGTACCTGTCCTATTGTAAGTAGTGCTCCTTTGTACCTGTATATTCCCTCTAAGCTATAACTATATAAACTGGTTCACGTTCACTCGTTGAGTCTCTGCTTCATCTGGCTGATCTATCGATGCATTTTTGGCGAGTGAACGTGAACCAGTTTATATAGTTATACCTTAGAGAAAATATACAGGTACGAAGAAGTACTACTTACAATAGGACAGGTACATACACTTACAAACACCATTTATAGCTTGGTACAAATAAATAGAGGAAAGTTATGAACACAAACACGAGGAACTTAAACAAAAGTCTCTAAACGCAGTCTTAACGGACTTTGATTGGACGTCTTAAACGCTGCCTGTCTGTACTTTGACCCTAACCTGGATTAAGGTGTAATCTGAGTGAGTTCTAGCGTACAGGATCTGATTAAACAGATAACAAATGCGTGTTCGATTCTTCTGTGCCTTAGAACTTCAAGGATTTGTCCTAACCCTCTTCGAAACACATCCAGAGCTGATGTGAAATCCGTAGGTAATACATCAGAGCCTAAAAATATGGTACGCCTCTACAAACGCGCCTTTTCATCAAGCGCTACCTTCTTTGAGAAGAACCGGCCCTTGAAATCCGAGCCGGCCTTGCTTTCCCACGCTTTCACGCTCGTTACGGCACAAAGGCCGTAGAGGAGAGAGGAACGCGAGCTTCTGAAAGTATTTTAAGTGGCTGATTGTTGGGTTTTGCACCTTTCGCTGACATTCGCAGTCCTGCAGATAAGGTTGCTCCCTCGGGGGACACAGCCTACATGCTGATAGCTTTCTTCAGCCCCGATAACGTATCGCCTCTACACCGAGCGCTCGGGCCGACATGGCATGGTCTCAGCTAGCACGCGTTTTGTAGTTTGTGATGCCACACACATTCTCAGATTCATGTGCCACTGACTTTTCCACTCTTACTTAAGGCCCGCGAGTCTCAATGGGCATCAATCTTGCAGGAAAATGCCACACACTCGCTCACACACAGAACGCCTGGGGTATCTAATCCAAGCCATGTATAGATCATTTCTTTCATAGTAATTCAGAGAGCGTCCCGGCAGCTTGGCAGGGTCATTAGGATTAGGAAACGTGACGAGGTATCTGGCGCAGAATGGCATGGTTCCGTCCAAGCTTCTCGTTTGCACATCTTTAATTTAGCGAGCCGGGCGTATCCGGAGAGACCGAGCGCCCGGTCAGGATGTCCGACACATGCAGCGCCGACAGGACAGAGGCATTAGCGCCGGCCTCCACAAAACCTGCTGCTATTTTATCTCCTTTCTCCTTTCAGACTGCATTTGCTCTCCCAATTCCTGAAAACTCAAAGCCATCCCCTGTTCTGTTTCCGGTGCTTCCTCATGTTGCTCATCGTTCTCTCTGAGCTTGATGGTCCGGATGATCTTTGTTAGGTATCGTGCTTGCTGAATCATCCACCGCCCTCCCTCAGGCTGCAACTCGAGCTACAGCGTACCATACAACGATGAGGGAAGATTAAACTCGAGTTGTTTTACCACAAGTTCAGATTGTTTCGTTCAGACTGCGAAAGGCTCTGTCAGTAGGAGATCTTTGTTTGCAGCCACCCTTTCGGTACGCTCTCTGCTCACGGTAAAACCGATCAGATACAAGTTGTTCTTCCACTCAGCCTGTTTCCGTCAAGCTGACACTCTACTTTACAAGACTACTTTACGTAAACTACTTCATTTCCTCCAAAAACACGCCACATTTTTCTCCCGTGCCGAGACGCACACAGGGCCTGATGTACAACCACAAATCAGAAACAGCTGGGACGGTATGGAAAGGGACTTCTATTTCATTGCAGACAGTATGAACCCGAGATATTTTATTTCATTTGTTAATTAACATCCATTCCTGCAGTTCAGGCCTGTAACACATTCCAAAAAACGTTGGGATGGGGGCAATTTAGGGCTAGTAATGAGATAAAAAATTAAATAATGATGGGATTACAAACAGGTGATTATAATCATGATTTGGTACAAAAGCAGCATCAATGAAAGGCTGAGTCTCTGAGGAGTAAAGATGATCAGAGGATCTCCAGTTTATCAACAATGAGTGGAGGTGTATTAGTGTGTGTGTGTGTGTGTGTGTGTATGTGTGTGTGTGTGTGTGTGTGTGTGTGTGTGTCTAAGAGTGTCAGCCTACAGAGGATGTGTCGGATCTCTGATGTGCTGGTGAAACGTTTCCTCACTGAGACGGCAGACAGGTGTCTCATTTCGAGCCTCTGTCTTTTCGGCGCTGACGTCTCCCGGGCAGGATCCCACTCTAGATACGACCCGATTAAACCCACAGCCCCATTCTGAAAAGACGTCCCGTGGCGATGGTAGTTTATCGCTGTCTCATCTGTACCTCACAGCGGGCTAACAGAACCCAGTTGTTGAAATCCGCTGAGGCCGCACGCCTCTCCTAATCAAAGAAGCCCAGAGTGACCTCGGACAGAGGATCCACTTCAGCAGCGCGGCCCCTGACTGGCTCGCTTTGATATTATAAATAAACCATGGCGGTCATTTCTAATTGAGGCGAAGCCACTCCATTCCGTTCCGTCCGTAATTCACTAATGAGAGCGGGCCGATTTCTTTTCCCTGTGACAAGATATATGCTCCATCTCCGCATTACACAGATTAAATATTGAGCCCCGCTCCATTAGTTATATTGAGCAGCACTGAAACCGGTAACCAGGCCTCGCTGCCTAGCAGAGTGACGGACGGAGATGACCCCTCAGACTCCGCTCCTGTACTTCTTCACAAAAACAGATAATCAATAACCCTGCAGCCAAACTCATACCGAACGGGGCAGCGTGTTCGACTAAAGCTTTAGCAGGCGTCAGGGCCGTCAGCCGGACTGACTTTAGGGAAGGTGACCGCACGACGTGGGCTGTTTTTACAGATCGGTTCTCGTTCATGCTCGTGACTGCGGTTGAATATTAGGTCAATTATTCAGTAACCACAGTCCAAATAAAATTAAAGGGCTTTGTAGTTACGAGAATGAGTTACAGGTAACAACCATCTGATCCATGTACGTTCACTTTAACAATGTGGGGTTTTGGCCTCATGGGATTGTGTCCCAATACTTTTGGCCATAGGTGGGTTTGTGTCCCAATGCTTTTGGCGACAGGTGGGTTTGTGTCCCAATACTTTTGGCCACATGTGGGTTTGCGTCCCAATACTTTTGGCGTCGTGAGATTGTGTCCCAATACTTTTGGCCACAGGTGGGTTTGTGTCCCAATACTTTTGGCCACAGGTGGGTTTGCATCCCAATACTTTTGGCCACATGTGGGATTGTGTCACAATACTTTTTGCCACAGGTGGGTTTGTGTCCCAATACTTTTGGCCACATGTGGGTTTGCGTCCCAGTACTTTTGGTCTCATGAGATTGTGTCCCAATACTTTTGGCCACAGGTGGGTTTGTGTCCCAATACTTTTGGCCACATGTGGGTTTGTGTCCCAGTACTTTTGGCCACATGTGGGTTTGTGTCCCAGTACTTTTGGCCACATGTGGGTTTGTGTCCCAATAGTTTTGGCTACATGTGGTTTTGTGTCGGCATTCATTAGTCACAGGCAAAAGTGCACAGCCTTCATGTTGCAGTCCCAGCTCAGGGTCTTCAGGACCTGCTGTTTCCAGCTGTTGGCTGGAACGTCTGAGCCACAGGAGCTGCTTACATCACTAACAGAAAATAAAACCTTACTGTTCAAGTCCTGTTATTTTAAAGCAGAGAGAATTCAGATCATTAGCTGTTGGATAAATGATTACATATAATATATAACTATCTCATTCCCACGGTGATAACGTATCTATTCATTATGAAACACGTTTCCGTTTGGTTTGTTGGTTGTGTTTTTTATGGGAACTCCTTTGAGACTCATAGTGGGAGGCTTTGGAGGAATCGTGCCCTGCCTTCCCAGAACTACACCGCAATAAGAGTTAATAAAATCTAAACTGAACAAAATATGAAAAAACACCGTTTGCATCCGCGTGCGGCGCATAGCAATCACCCCAGAGCTTCCCAAATTTCATTTTCCTGTAGCGAGGGTGAAATAAGGCTCAGTGTGCTTTCTCATATTGCATAATGATACGCTATGGCCAGACCACCTGGACTATTTTTAGACTTGTATATGTAAGAATCTGTTCAAGAATCGTGTTTCCTAATGTCGAGTGCAAACACGCTGAGAAATGCGAACGAGTACAAACAAACGGAGGGTTATAGTCAAGAGTGGAGTGATGGATATGATTTGGATGAATCGGTCCTGTCGTGCACCCTGACAGAGTGTGAGGGCTCATTGCACTCAGAAGAACTAACACGATTACCAGTGGCGCTGAGTTAGGAGCAGAGCAGCTTCAGTGTCTGTATCACAACTGTAACAAAACGTGAACTGCACATTCAAATTAGATCTGCATTTCCTGAAGGAGCTACAACAGTGCTTGAAATGTAGATTTGTGTCCCAATACTTTTGGACACCTGGGTTTGTGTCTCAATACTTCTGGCCACATGCAGGTCTGTGTCTCAATACTTTTTATCTCATGTGTGTTTGTGTCACAATATTTTTGGTCTCATGCGGGTTTGTGTCCCAATATTTTTGGTCTCATGAGGGTTTGTGTCTCAATACTTTTGGTCTCATGCGGGTTTGTGTCCCAATACTTTTGGTCTCATGTGGGTTTGTGTCCCAATACTTTTGGTCTCATGCAGGTATGTGTCTCAATACTTTTGGTCTCATGCGGGTTTGTGTCCCAATACTTTTGGTCTCATGCAGGTTTGTGTCTCAATACTTTTGGTCTCATGCGGGTTTGTGTCCCAATACTTTTGGTCTCATGCGGGTTTGTGTCCCAATATTTTTGGTCTCATGAGGGTTTGCGTCTCAATACTTTTGGTCTCATGTGGGTTGGTGTCCCAATACTTTTGGCCACATGTGGGTTTGTGTCCCAATACTTTTGGCCACATGTAGGTTTTCGTTCCAATACTTTGAAATCATAGTAACACTATAATAATACAATAAATTCATAACTGGATTCACAGTGAGCTAAAATATGAAGGAGGTGATAAATGGTCAGCTTAAGAGCCAGAGATAATAAGAGCTGCGTTTAGAATATAGTTTCCATTTTGAGTATATGAACCTGTTTCTCTCTTTTTTGTTTCCTGCTAACAGATCAGCAATGTGATCTTGAAGAGTTGAACATCAAAACAGGGTTTCCATTTTAGACCAGGGGAAGGAACGCTCGCTGTTTCAGTAGGTGGAGATTTAGAGAAGCTGCGTCATTTGCTGTCAGTTTTATACAGTGTGTGTGTTTCAAAGAGCTTAATCCGATTTCATGAGTGTCACGCACGCGGGGCATCCCAGGCCTGGTACCGTCCATGCCCAGCCTTATTATATGAAGGCACAAGGAATTTTAAGACTCAGACAGCACACGTAATTCCAAGAGTCAGAAATTACTAGGAATTCTTAGTTTTGGAAACCACAAGGAATTCTGAAGCTCGAAAAGCAAAATAAATTCTGAGACTTGGAAGGAGATTAGGAAAGCACAAGAAATTCTGAGACTCGGAAAGAATGAGGAATTTGGAGATTTGAAAAGCACAAGAAACTCTGAGACTTTTGAAAGTCTCAGGAAAGTCAATGAATTCTGAGATTTGGAAAGCACAAGGAACTCTGACATTCGGAAGATAAGAGGAACTCCAGGACTTAGAAGACACAAGGAATTCTAGGGCTTGGAAGACACAAGGAATTCTGAGACTCAAAAAGGATGTGGGACTCAGAAGACATGAGGAACTTTGAGACCTGGGCAGCATGTGAAATTCAGAGACTCAGAAGGCACAAGGAATTCTGAGATCTGGAAGATGAGGAATTCTGAATCTCTAAAAAGAATGAAAAACACTCAGACTCAGAAAGCACAAAGAACTTTTAGACCCAAATGGTACCTGGAATTCTAAGATTCGGAAAGCATGAGGAACTCTGAGGCTCGGAAAACAAGAAATTCTGAGACTCCAAAGGGACGTGGAACTCTGAGACTCAGAAGACATGAGGAGCTTTGAGACCCGGGACAGCATGTGGACTTCAGAGACTCAGAAGGCACAAGTAGTTGAGATCTGGAAGACAATGAATTCTGAGAGACAAGAAACAGTTAGGAATTGTGAGATTAAGAAAGCACAAGGAATTCTGAGACTTAGGAGGCATAAGTAACTGAGAGATTCAAACTGCATGAGACTCGGAAAGCACAAGGAACTTTGAGAACCAGGTAGAACATAGAATTCATGAGGAACTCCAAGCCTCAGAAGACACATGGAATTCTAGGACTCAGAGGACAAAAGGAACTCTGAGACTGGGAATGCACAAGGAACTCTTAGATACAAAAAGCATGAGAAACTCAGACTTGGAAAGCACAGGAAACTATTAGGATTTCTGAGATTCAGAAAGCACAAGGAATTCTGAGACTCTGAAGGCACAAGTAATTCAGAGATTCAAAAGGCATCAGACAGTCTTAGACATGAAAAGCACAAGGAACTTTGAAATCCCGAACGGTACCTGGAATTCTAAGACTCGGAAAGCATGAAGAACTGTGAGGCTCAGAGAGCACAAGGAATTCTGAGACTCAGAATGCTAGAGGAGCTTTGAGACCCAGGCAGAACATGGAATTCGGAGACTCGGAAGGCACAAGGAACTCCAAAATCCAGAGGGCATAAGTAACAGTGAGATACAAAAAGCACGAGACCCAGGAAAAACAGCGAATTCTGAGACTCAGAAAGCACGAGGAAATCTGAAACTCAATAGGCACGTGGAACTCCGAGACTCAAAAGACATGAGGAACTTCAAAGACTCAGAAGGCACAAGGAATTCTGAGATCTGGAAGACGAGGAACTCTGAGACTCAGGAGGAATGAGGACCTCTGAAACCCAGGTGGAACATGGAATTCGGAGACTCGGAAGGCATAAGGAACTCTGAAACCCAAAGGGCATGAGGAACTCTGAGATTGAAAAAGCATGACAAACTGTTAGAACCAGAAAGCACAAGCAACTCGGAGACTCAGAAAACATGAGAAACTTTGAGACCTGGATGGCATGTGGAATTGCAAGACTTGGAAGGCCGCTGGCATGGAGAGGTTTGAGTTCCGCTTGGAGTTGTGATTACAAATTCTCAAATACTAAGAAATTCTTTACATAACACAACGGCCTCAATTCTAAACAGATATAATCCGTTGGTGCTGAACTCATACTTTTGGAACTCAGAGGTCTGTGTTGATTTATTTACACTGCAGACCTGCAGGAAATCCTCCTGACCTGGAGCCGCCTGTGATTTATTCGCTCAGGTTGTGCGGGTTATCTTCCCTAACCTTGCTTTTGTTGCCCGTGTAATTTTACCAACACATGCATACGTGCCGCGGTCAAACGTGGCAGTCGGAGCTGTCCGGCGGCGCTGCGGCTCAGGGTGGAATATCTGATGTACACAGCTGAAGACCTCGGGGCGATTGTGTTGCAGGTTGTCCATTATCATAATTAGTTTTACCTACCGACTGGCTTTCCTTGCGCGGTCCACTCTAAATGTTTAATCGACGCACTTTGGAGTAACAGACTTTCGGAGAGCACTTTCATGACAGGTGTTCGCCCCCAGTAATCCCACCGAAGACACGTTAGATGTTCTTATCAGGAAAGAGAAACGATGACTGCTGAGTATCCAGTCTCGAGCCTTTGAGACATGCGCCGTGTCGTATGAGATAAAGAACGTCCCTCATTTACTAAAGATCATCTGACGCCTATTATTTCTCCACTAAAGCCTTTTTTATACCTTCTTGTTGTCTGAATAATAACGAACCAGCCGGTGCCAGCGATATGGAGCAATATCATGATTTCAGTACTTCATATTACCTGAGATGGCATGATGGAACGACACTTAGTATTGGTGTCACACAATTCCAGGGACCCCGGTTTGATCCTCGCCTCCAGTTACTGTCTTACTCCGGTTTCCTCCTTCCAGTGGAGGATTAGCTACGATAAAACATGAGTGTGAGTCCGTGATTACATTCATTTATACTGACAAAAAAATAATGCGCCCAGATAGAAATCCTGGCATGCAGTTCTGTCTCAGGCAGATATGTAAATGATTACAGGTGTGGTCTGATTATATAGTAAGTCTTGCCACTAGAGTGGGTAAAAGTGCTTCCTCTATAGCACTGCCCAAGCTCTCAGAGGCTTCTTTTGGGTAGTGTACCTTTTGGTGAGAGATCGCTGACTGCCAGACATTTTGCTAGACATTGGCATCATTGGACTGAGAGAAGCAGGATGATTGTTTTGACGAATTGCCACCATCTAAGCTGTTCTGACCTATCTGTTAGGAGGTGTTGGGAGCAGTGGTTTTATGGGGGCACACACAGTGAACAGGCTCCGGACGGCCCAGACAGACCCCCAGTAGAGAGGATGGTTCGATCCACCGACAAGCACAAGCAGCTCCCACAGACTCAGGGGGCACCTTCACTACACAGCCCTGTCTCTGCTCGGACCATTTCCAGGCACTTAGAAGAAAACTGTGTTGTCATGGCACCCATTACGTGTCCTGCCATTGACAGCCAGCCACTGTCACCTTCATTTGCAGCGCTGTTGTGAACGAGAAGCCTGGACTGCTACGCACAAGACAGTCAGTCACGCCTAGTAGTGATATGAGAGACACTAGCAGCTCAGCGATATGCACAGGACATCCTTTGTTTCCTATCATGGCAGGGGTTCCAACTGGCATTTTTCAGCAGAACAATGCTCACCCACACAGCAAGGGTTTCCCAGGAATGCCTGCCCGGTTGCCAGATTTAACACCAATCAAGCATTTTTGGGACCAGCTGGGACACCAGCTTCAGCAACCAACAAGTGCGCAGGATCTACAAGCCCAGCTGCACCATCGGTGGGAAAATGTGGCACCGAATTCCATACTGAACCTGTATGACTCTATTATCTAACCGTATCTCATCTTGTATCCGGACTAGAGGCGGCCTAACAGGGTAACTAGAGCCTCCTTTCAATTGTACAGTTTCCCCAATAAACTTATCCTTTCTTACATATAGAGATGAGACCAGCGTTTGCCAGTGCAGAACTTGAAGCCTGACTAAAAGTTCTGAGATCTGTCTGCGTTTGAATGATTGGAGGTTTATGTAATGCATTGAAGCTAAATATACGATCTGGGTCACTGATCCCATTTGACTTCCCCGTCATGGAACAGAGGAATGTTTTTTTCCTTAATGGAGACCAAAAGTAATGAATTGCTGGCAGTGTGGCAGTTAATAATTTGAGATTCTCATTTCTAAGTTTATAAGTTATGGTCGTTCTTGTCGTTTGAATTATTGACGCATCCGGGCCTTTTTCACGCCGCTGACAGGAGGCGAGTGGCTGGGCGGGGAAGTGAATAATTCATTATGAGCAGCCACTTAGACCTGTGGGAATCGGCCGTGGATCGGAGCGCTTCGCGTGAGCGAACGCCGCTGCAGGAGATAAGGGCGGCAGGTATTCGTTTCATACCCTTCACACCCCTACCTGATTTCACTAATGAGCTCTCGTCCCGAACAAAAGAGGGGAATTAACTAGTGAAATCGGGCTTTGTGCTGCAGGCCTGGAGAGGATACTAATTCACGGCAGACGTGCAGTAGATCAAATGATTGCTTCTTTAGCTTTGCAGTGAAGCTCTGAGACGAATAAATCTGGTAAACAAGCCGAGCTCCTGGCCTTGTGAGTTCAGCAGATTGCAAAAGGTGGAAATTACGCACAGGACTGAAGCCACGTCAAGTTAAGCAGGCGTGCTGGTACATCACGACGCCAGCCATAACAAAGCAGCAACGTTATAATCATACAATACAACGAACAATAATGACTTTATAAAATCAACTGGGTTTAGAAAGATTTGTTTGCATTTAAGTTTGTTAGATGACGCTATTAATGAGTAGATCCTTCCAATGAGTCGAGGTTCATCGCCCTTACAAACCAGGATTTGGATATACCGTCCGTACAATAAATCAAAGGTTCCGGACTCTTAAAGGGAGTCGCAGCTTGACTGGAGATCAGTTTTAGTCCCATCAACAA
>JAJAGP010000003.1:2053443-2198443 GCA_025084515.1 Ancistrus triradiatus | reverse complement strand
CTCACATCGGCCACTTTAATAGATACACCTGTTCAACTGAATATCTAAGCAGCCAATCACACGGCAGAGACTCATTTATTCATGATCAAGATGAGCTGCTGAATCAAACTGAGCATCAGAATGGGGAAGAAGGGTGATTTAAGTGACTTTGAACATGGTATCGTTGCTGTGCTACTGGCATTTTCACCCACAGCGCCATCTCTAGGGTTCTTTCTTATTTCCTCCCTTCAGTCAGGCGCTCTTTCTTTTTGGAAAGCATGAAAAGGTTGGGACTTTCTTTTCTTTCTTTCTTTTCCTTCCTTCTTTCTTTATTTAATTATTTATTTATTTATTTATCTTTCTTTCCACCTTTCCTCCTTTTCTTACTTCCTTTCTGTCTCTCTTTCCTTCATTCCTTCCTTCTTTCTTTCCATCCTTCATTTCTTTCTTTTTTCTTTCTTTCCTTCCTTCCTTCTTTCTTTTTCTTAATTCCTTATTTCTTCGTTCTTTTTGTCCATCCTTCATTTCCTTCTTTTTCTTTCTTTTGTTATTTCTTTCCTTATCTTTCTTTCTTTCTTTCTTTCTTCCTTCATGATTCTTTTTTTCATTCCTTCTTTCATAATTCCTTATGCCTTCTTTCTTTCTTTCTGCCCTTTCTTTCTTTCCTCCCTTCCTTCCTTCCCTTTTCTTTCCTCCTTTCTTCCCTTCTTTCTTTCCTTACTTCTTTCTGTCATCCCTTCATTCTTTCCTTCTTTCTTCCTGTCCTTCCTTTCTTTGTCTTTCTTTCCTCCATTCCTTCCTTCTTTCTTTCCATACATCATTTTGTTTGTTCTTTCTTTCTTTCTTTCTTTCTCACTTCCTTCCTTTCATTCTTTCTTCCTTCATTATTCTTTCTTTCATTCCTTCTTTCTTTTTCTTCTTCCCTTCTTTCTTTTTTATCCTTTCTCTCATTTCTTCTTTCCTTCTTGCGTTCTTCTTTCACTCATTCCATCATTCCCTTTCTTCCTTCTTTTGTTTTCCTTCATCCCTCCTGCTCCATCTTGCCTTGTATCAGCGGTTCAGGCTGCTGCTGGGGTAATGGTGTGTTGGACTTTCTTGGCACACTTTGGGCCCCTTAATACCATCTGAGCATGGTTTAAACCCCACAGCCTACCTAAGGATTGTTGCTGACCATGTGCACCCCTTTATGAGCACAGTGTACCATCTCCTGATGGTTACTTCCAGCAGGATAACACTCCATGAAACAAACAATGATAATGAGTTTGCTGTAGCTCAAACAGCTCCACAGTCACCAGATCTCAGTCCAATAGAGCACCTCTGGGATGTGGAGGAAAGGGAGATTCACATCATGGATGTGCAGCCGACAAATCTGCAGTGACTGTGATGTTATCGTGTTAATATGGACCAAAATCTCTGAGGAATGTTTCCAGCACCTCGTTGAATCTATGCAACGAAGAATTAAGGGCGTTCAGAACCCGGTACGAACGAGGTGTACCTAAGAAAGTGGCCGGTGTCTGTAGTTAGTATGAATGTTATATATCAGAGACTCCACAGTATGTATTCATACAGTGGATCCCAATCTGACTGGTGGAGACTCCCTGCACTGCAGACGTTTGTGTTTTTCATATCCGCCTGTCTCATCCGATGAAGGCTCGGTAATTACCTGATTAAGACGATTAAAGCAAATCCTACAGAGAAAAAAAATCAGCCAGACGCTGTAGTTTCTGAACAGTGGCAGCACTGGTGTATGAAAACCAATATGTAAGCAACACACACAAATTAGCTGTAACATTAAAGCCATCTACCTAATATTGTGTAGGTCCCCCTCCTGAATTGAGCACAAATAAGCAACTACACTTTAGAAACAAGCCCCAAAAACCTGCAGCCTGTTACTATCAATATTTGTAGGCGTCTTTAGAGAAAAATAAGCCCAAAGTCACTTAGAATAAGTTGATTTGGCAACCGTGACATGAATACAGACTTCCGATCTGGCTCGTGGAGCTGCAGCGTTGATTGGCTATTTACAAAATGCAGATTTTTATTCGGTGTTATAATTGTTAATGGGAACGGATGTTGATCGGATGTTTGTTAAACAGCGCTTACCTGTATCCCTAATGGCAGTGTGTCTCTATAATGCACCATCTGCCACACCAGCTGGATGCATGACAAAGAGTTCAAGGTGTTGCCCTGGCCTCCAAATTCCCCAGATCTCAAAACTCAAGTATCTTTGCAGTACAAACCAGACCAACTAATGGAGGCTCCAAATCACAACTTACAGTACTTAAAGGATTTTCTGATAGACCAGGGGTGCCCCTCATGACCCCACCAAAGCTCCAGTAGCATTAGTCGAACTCTACAAGTTTATGTTCGAGGTTCCCATTACTGTAGGTAATTTGGTACGGATGATACAAATAATGACCTGAGAGTTGTAATATTAGAAGTATTAAAAGCATTAAAAGTCCTAGAGGCGCAGTGCAGCGGGTTCTCCAGCAGGAGTGAGACCGACTAACTCTATGTAGGTCGTCTGTGAGGCTCCGTCTGCCTGTCAGCCCATGGCTTTGTTCCTTGAAGCGATTTATAAATGATCTCTGAGGCAATAAATACTGAAAACTAGGACAAACGTCTCTCCAGTTGCACCATGAGTGTATTAAAAGCACTGAACTTCCATACTGATTGCCGTTACGTATGCTGTAGGTACCACGATAACCAGGATGTAACCAGCAACTTCCTAGGAGCCATGTGGTTGATCTCAATCACTTTTCTAACTATTGGATACGGGGACATGGTCCCTCACACGTACTGTGGAAAAGGGGTGTGTCTCCTCACCGGGATTATGGTGAGTCCTCTGTTTTGTAGAGAAATTCGACAAAGTTGGTGTTATGATTGTTTTGCTGCGATGGAAAACCAAACCCTTGCCAAATGGCTTTGTGCTGTTTCTTGTGCCCAGGGAGCCGGATGCACTGCTTTGGTGGTGGCCGTGGTGGCAAAAAAACTGGAATTAACCAAAGCTGAAAAACATGTACATAACTTTATGATGGACACGCAGCTAACAAAAAGAGTAAGTAAAGATAATGAACAAACACACAGGCCTTTAGAGTGGTGCATGTGCAGCTGCAACCAAATTGTAATAAACATCCGTTCCTGCGTTTCAGGCCCAGAACACATTCCAAAAAAAGATGGGACAGGAGCAATTTAGGGCTAGTAATTAAATAAAAAACTAAATAATGATGTGATTTCAAACAGGTGATTATAATCATGATTTGGTATGAAAGCAGTATCCAGGAAAGGCAGAGATTTGAGCAGTGAAGATGGACAGAGGATCTCTAAAAATTAATGTAATGTTTAAAAACAATGTTTCTCAAATAAAGACTGGAAGGGATATCCATATTTCAGTCCGAACTTTTTCTGATTTGGCTTGTTTTTAAATGCTGGACGTCCCTGGTACAGATGTCGTCCTGAAGGCAGCTTATGTTGTTCTAAAATCTCAGTGTACTTTTCTGCATTAATGCTGCATCACAGAAGTGGAAATGACCTTTACCAAGGGCCCTGACCCGACCCCATACCATGCCAGAGCCTGGCTTTTGGTCCATTTCTTCCCAAAAAAAGATCTAGAATACTGATTGGGTCTGAGCACAATCCCCGTCCCCACTGTATGATGGTCCATCCCAGATGCCTCCGAGCCCAGAGAAGCCGACGCCCCTTCTGGACATGGTTATAACATAAGGCTTCTTTTTAGCACAGTAACGTTTTAAGTGGTATCTGTGAATGTAACTCTGTATTGTAGAGCTTGATAAAGGTTTGATAAAGGAATCCCTTGTCCATGTGGTTCTATCAGCTTTTGATGAAGGATGGTTCTTGATGCAGTGCCGTCTGAGGGAGCGGAGATCACCCCTCTTTAGTTTAGGCTGAAATTTCTCCAGATTCTGAATCGTTTAATGATATTGTGCTCGGTAGAGGGAGAAATATGGAAATCATTTCCAGTCTTTCTTTGAGGAACATTGTTAAATATTTCAATCATTTCCTTACAAATTTGTTGAGAAACTGGAGATCCTCTGATCATCTTTACTCCTTAAAGACTCAGCCTTTTGTGGATACTGCTTTTGTACCAAATCATGATTATAATCACCTGTTTAAAATCACATCATTATTTATTTTTATCTCATTACTATCCCGAAATTGCCCTGTCCCAACTTTTTTTGGAAAGTGTTACAGGTCTGAAATGCAGGAATACTGTCTGCAATTAAACCAAAACAGTCTTACTCTTTGGTCGCGGCAGAATAATAGTAGTTTTTGATGACGTGCATTTCCCGCTTTCTTTGTTCTTAAACACAGCTTACTTTTAGTCAGACTTAATTAAGATATAGCCGGGACTCCGTGTCTCTGTGGGTTGCGATGTGTGGGAGATGTTCTGCGTCATTAACGCTGTGATTTCCTCCTGCAGGTGAAGAACACTGCTGCAAACGTTCTCAGGGAGACCTGGCTCATCTACAAGAACACCAAGCTGGTGAGGAAGATGGACCACGCCAGAGTCAGGAAGCACCAGAGGAAATTCCTCCAAGCCATTCACCAGTACGTACTGTCTGTCTAACCCCGTCTCTCACGTGCCGCTCTGCTGTTGCGTCTTCTCTGTGAGGAACCGACGCTCTGAGCTCTGGATTGTTTGACACCTGTAGCCCAGGGTAACAGAAACGTTGTTTTGTTTGGACAGGTTTATTTCAGTTCCTCGTTCTTGCTTATTTTGGTGTGTGACTGCTCTGGAGGGACCTCTGCAGGATGCTATATGGGCTTTTGTGTTTTCCCAGCTCACACACACCTGAATGATCCTGACAGAGCTTCAAAACTGTTTCCAAAATGACCAAAAACTAGAGGGCGAATAAAATCCGACGTACAATGCAACAACAATAAGAGCCGTTAGCAGATCATTCATTCATTCATTTTCTGGTATTATCAGGGCGTCATACACTGATCAGCCAAATCATTAGAGGTAAAGTAAAAGTACAGGTAAAGCTACCTGTTTAAAAGTCTACTCCAGTAAAAATAAAAAGTATCTCATAGAAAATTTACTCAGAGTAAAAGTTACTTTTTTTAACAGTGGGAGGTTGGTCTCTCCTGTGCAAGAAGTAGTGGGTAGAGCCCCCTGCAACCCAGGGGGTTTGGGACCAGGAAAATTGAGATGCTTTGTTTTTGCACTTAATTTATAGGTCTCATATATGACATTAAGGATTGTTTTTCTTTATGCCATGAGAATGGACAGTATAAGCTTCAGCAGAATGCATTTATTAGTTCGGAGTGTCTATTTGCAACCGTGTAATAGTGTAGTGTAGTAGTGTATCCACACAGACAGCTATTTGTACCCCCACAGGTAAAAGGGCAAACGGACATTAAACTGGCACGAAAAAAACTGTGTGCTCTGTAAGAGCCTTTAGTGTAAAAACAAATAACCTGAGAAACTTTGACTCAGTATTCATGCCACAACTGTAATTCCAGTTAGAACTGATTTATGATCTGATTTTCCTTTTCTTTGCACTTTCGTCACTTTTGTTTACCTCGTTTGTGTCCGTTACGGAGCTTTCAAGCTTTCAAAAAGCTTCAACAAACAAGTTAAAGTCACTGCGTGAGCTGAAACAGACCCAGAATGGCTTCTGAACCTGCTGTCTGAAGCTCTGTCAGGAGAGAGTGTGAGAGTCGGGAAAATGTTTAGCACTGCTGCTTACTGAGTGCAGCATGCTAGTCTGGGTGGAACAGATAGAGTCCCGTGTTGTCCGTACGCTTTACACACTGCTGAGAATGAGATTCCCACACACCGGCCTGCAATAAATAGAGGTTTTAGTAGAAGATGGCCTCGAACCGTGAGACACGCTGGTGCAAATCTGAGCTCGGGAAGCTGGGTTAGGAGTGTGAGAGTGCGTTTAGATGTGTAAATCCTGCATTAGTCCGGCAGTTTAGCACCGATACACACGTCACTTGACATTTATAGGACGACTAAAAGCAGTGGCACATCCTGTAAATGTCACCGATTTACGTGGCAGATTGGGGAAGCTCCGAACGGAAATGCTGTAAACCCCGGTGTGTGTGTCAGTTTGTGTTATCGTGTTTTGAGGACAGCAGTGAGCAGAAGTGGATCAAAAGAGAGAGAGGTAAACGATTGCTTCAGAGGGAACAGCTGGAGGGACAGAAATATGTTTCAAATGAAAGTAGGTCCGGAATAAAGAACGATCCGGACGTCCCGACTGCTGTCCCGTCCTCTTTGTGTCCTGTAGCTCAATTCAGGAGCGTCTCTGGGGACTCTTTACCTCTTTTCAGTTTTCAGACACACTTTCCTTTTTTATTTTTGCACTCTCAGTCCCTCTCGGCATCTTTTCCTGATAGATGTTGTGCTGATACGGTTAGAGTATGTTATTCTTATTATCTTATTCTGCTACATCATGATGTGAGGTGTGGGACTGCGCTGGAGCCTCGTCTACGTAATAATTAAGCAATAATACACGAGAGGCAGTGCTATGACGTGTTTATTAAAAAGAAAGTTGAGTCTGAATTCTAAGGCAGGCTGTTACGAAGACACACTATTCTACCGACAGAAGAAAATCGGAGTGAGATCCCGGTGTTAGAACCAAAGTACAGGATCTGGTTATAATTTACGTTTCTATTAATGTGAGTCTTAGGAGTCAGACATGTTAAAGTTGGAGCTCTAGAGCATCAGCAGCTCGGTCGGGTTAATCAGAGCCGGACTTAACAGGTCCATGAATGAAGCTCCGTGGATCAACCGTGGATGGTGTTTAATGAAAGACTGCGAGTTTAACACCAGCAAACGATGTCAAGAAAATCAGAAAGATCGATGACTGATGCTGTATAACTCTCCTGTAACATTTCTGACTGATCCATAAAATCAAACCCAGCTAGAAGCTGATTCATCATTTTTGTTGATGGGACTGAAACTGATCTTCAGTCTCGTTGCTCTTCAGTCGATCTGCGACTCCATTAAGAGTTTGGTTTACTGTATGGCTTTCCAGCTTAAATTCAAATCCTTAAATCCAAATTTCCAAAGCCAGTAGATTTTCTAATCTTATTATAATCCATGTCAGCAGTCTTGTACTTGTATAATTATAATGCTTTGTTAGGGCTGGCGTTGTTGCTACGTTACGTGTGTATGTGGTGGAGTAATACTTGAGGAGCTTCGGCCGCTCCTAGAACGTCTCTCAGCCAATCAGATTGCGGGGCAGGAACTGTGTGGTATAATGGACTTGTTCCCGTGCGCAGACACTGTATCGCTGTCTGCTGAGCCTAAAATGTAGAGCCAGTGAATCAGTGAATCCATATCAGAGCCCTGCATTATGGTAGGACTCCTGCAGGATGCACAGCTTCCAAGGCAACATCTTGCAGCATGATAGACTCAAACTATCATCAGATTAGAGGCAGACAGTGTGGGCAGTGAGTGACGCTTAGAGCTGTATTTATGCCAACATGAGGAATGATCTACTAAGAAAAATACAAAGCACTTCTGTAAGTTGTCGTTATGTTCAGGCCTTGAGCTAAAAAAAAAAAAAAACAAGTTTTCCCTCATCAGTCTGCAGTCAATCCCCATAATGACTACATTTTGGCATGGGCATAAGTATTCAGACCCTTTGCTATAACACTTGATCATCTTTGAGATGGTTCTACACCTTGATTGGATCCACCTGTGCTAAATTCAGTTGATTGGACTTGATTTTTTATGACACACCCCTGTCTATACAAGGTCTCACAGCTAACAGTGCAGATCAGAGCAAAAACCAAACCATGAGGAGGATAGAACTGCCTGTAGAGCTCACAGATCTGGAGGAGGCTACAAAAAATCTGCTGCACTGAAAGTTCCCAAGATCATAATCATAGGCCTCCATAATTCTTAAATGGAAGAATTTTGGAACAACCAGGATTCTTCCTAGAGCTGGACGCCCTACCAAACTAAGTAATCGTGAGAGAAGGGTCTTGGTGACTAAGTTCCAAAGATCCTGTGTGCAGATGGGGGAAATGTCCAGAAGGTCGACCATCACTGCAGCACTCCACCAATCTGGGCTTTATGGCAGAGCGACCAGACAGAAGAATCTCCTCAGTAAAAGACACATGATAGACCATCTGGAGTTTGCAAAAAAGCATCTAAAGGACTCTCAGACTGTGAGAAACAAGATTCTCTGGTCTGATCAAACCAAGATTGAACTTTCTGCCATAAAGCCCAGATTGGTGGAGTGCTGAAATTTAACTAAGTGTTACCCCAGTTCTCACTGTTTTCAGTTTTGATCGGCTGTTATCACCTTCTTGGGACTCATGGTGACTTATTTAATCTATGAAAGTATGCAGAGTTTAAAAAAGAACAGGAATAAAGGCCTATTCACATCAAGTTTGATTTTTTTCCTATCTAAACACTCTGAAAACTCCTGCTTTTGCTTTCTTTAATTTCTTCTCTTAATGTGTTGGAGATTTCACCGTGTCTTTTTCACATCGTCAACTAAAAAAAAAACAAATCACGGGTGAAGATGGGAGCAGGAAGCTCTAGTTTGTGTTTTTGTGAGCATGAACAGATCAGAATGCACTTAGATAAATAATCAGACGCTTCCATCCAGTCCCTGTGAGCTTTATCACAGGCAGCCTGTTGCCTTGATGACCTGTTCTGCCCGGCGACCGAGTTCTGATTGGTCAGCCTGATTTTAGCACATCCCAACAACGCAGAAATCAGAACAGGCTCAGATTAAAACTTTACACAGCATCGCTGTCCGTCAGTTTCAGACTTGGTGTGAAGGATGTAGTTAATATAGGTGTGTTTTTTTTGTCTGTAAAATTAGGACTTGGTGTGAAAAGGCCTTCAAGTTTACAGCAGATTTTGGCAGAGATCTGCACTGAATCAGAGCTATTGTTTCGGCTGGAAAGGGCATACGAGTCGTGCGTATTGACTGATACAAGTTATAGCAATTGCACCGAGTGCAGATACAAATTTTTTTTGTTAAAATTCCCCTGGAGCCGAAGTTGTGAAGTTGTCAAGTGCCGAGGTATGACTGTATTATGAGATCGTGCTGGAAATCAATCAGCTGTTACACAATCTCGTGGAATCCATGCAGCTCAAGTGCACACTGTCATTACAGCAAAAGGGGGAACATTCCAAGTACTGTTAATTAGGGGTGTAACGATACACTCTGCTTGGGTGTTGAGTTCACAATTTGATTTTCTTCTGAAAGGCACATTTTCTTGAATGCATTTTTAAAGAAAACTTTAGTTCCCTGCAATCAAAATTAATGACTAGAAACAGAGTATTAAAATTGTAAACAAAATGCTCTGTTGTCTTTAATTGCCTGTAAAAAAACGAAAGAAGTTAGAAGCAGTTTTGAATGTGTAGGGGAGCGTGATGTGTGACTGTGCCCTCTGGTGTTCCAAAAATGCAATTGCACTAGATGGAGTAATGAACAGAACACATTGCCAATATCTATGATGTGCATCGTTACACCCCTACTATTAATAAAGAACTGAATAAAGAATCCTACTTCAGTGCCTCAAAGGGGCAGAACAGTAACATTGTAGCTATTGGAGCTGGGTACATGCATATCCTAAGCTGGAGAGGTAAGGGCCTGCCCATGTTTTCATGGCTAAAATGCAGAAGAGCTTCTGCACGGTTTCATGGTGGTGAGGGGCAATGCAAGTGATGAGACGCTGCTAAGGTTGAGGGAAAGATCCAGGTGAAACTGTGACCAGCGGTGCTGAAACTGCAACTGATAGTGTTGTCGGGCATAATTCCTGTAGTGCGCTCAGACGTTTGGCCCTGACTGTTTATGAATATTAAGCCATCCTAACACAAATGGTTCCATTCGGCTGAGTACGGAACCCCTGCCAAGCGTCTGCAGGTGGAAATGCTGCTGAGACACGTGGTTCGAGTGGAAATCAGGCTTCCCTCGTTCACTCTCTCGCCAGTTCTGTCTCAGCCGCTTCCTCTCCGTCTGTCTCCTTCTCTCTTTTCGTTCCACCACCTCCGTAAATCTGCTTATTCATCTCTCACCTTCTGTTCATCCTCCATGCTCCGCCGGCTCTGTGACTAGTTCCATCTTATCAGCAAAGTAAACAGCGTAGGGTTCGAAACTGTCTGCATTTGCACTTTAGCGCGTCTCATTCCCCCTCTCACTTCGGATGGATTCCACGCATTTATCCAGAACATTGAGCTCCAGATTCTCATAAGTAATAATGTGAATTGTGAATCGGTTCCAGACCCCCAGAAAATCCCCCTGTATGAGGCATTATATGCATTGATGGAGCTGTATTGTACAGGAGCTCCTGATTTATGATGGGGATGTGTTCAACAAATCCATCATAAGTTACATGGATCATGGACTGATGAGTTTAATATTGTCTGTACTCTGGTTAACCTACAGATACCCAAAATCACTAACACAAAGCTTATTTTATAATAAAGTGCTGAAAAATCTCATGTCATTTAGTGAGTCATGGATTGAAAGTGAAAATTAATGATCAGCCTGAAAGCCAAGAGGATTCAGTTCCTGTTTTGCTTTCGGTTGGCTCTTATAACTAACCTGTTTAGGACCCATGGATTTATTTGCACTAAGAATGCAGTACTGTAGATGCAAAAAATAAAGAAAAACACAATAAACACTGCGCAGATCTGCACTGAGCAAGAGTTATTATGAATCTGAATCACTGTGTACTGAACCGTGACTCGTGAATCAGCTGAAACGAGTCAAATGGTTCGACAAGTGCACCAAGTACCGAGCAAACAACGACAGCCGAGACAAATTTTTCTGGTTAAAATGCATCAAGAACCGAATTCGTCGAATACTGAGGTACCGCCGTACATGTTTTCCATCTCCGTCCTGTAACTCCGAGCACACCAGCCACATTTCCTTCTGCTTTGATTTCTCCTCGTTCCCGCTCCGACGTGATCGATTCAGAGGTCATAAACAACTGACAGCCACTTAGCATTAGCTTTCTCGCTTTCCGTTCCGACACGCTGTCATTACTCACCTTCTGTGGCGCTCATTTATTATGTAAAGCACCTGCTGGATTATTCGGCGTCACGAGTAAGGCTCAGGGTTTGATAAGCTAGCAGGAGCTACTGAAGGCTAAAGTCATTCTGTTTCAGAAAGTCACGCAACACCCAAGATACAACACAAGATTTCTGAACGAAGAGCTGTGGCTCCATTATACAGATTATCTTCACGGAAAAAACCAGTCATGTCCTCCTTTTAACTTCATAAGATAGCAGAATGTGTAACCGTGTGTGTGTGTGTGTGTGTGTGTGTGTGTGTGTGTGAGGAAACGCCAGCTAACCCGGGTGTCCAGGAATATAAACACATCCCACGCAAAGCCGTTAAAAACGCAGTTTGACTCTGATGCCTCGCCGAATTTACAGCCTGCAGCTGCTAGCTTCTCATTAGCACAAAATGTAAATTACAGCATGCTAATCGGGGGTCGTTAGCATTCACCTTGTGTTAGGCGTGCTTGCCGTTTCGATATTATTTATTTCATTTCCTTACAAGCTACGAAAGAACGAAAGGAAGTCTTCCTGAAGGACTTAATATGGCGTTCACGTGAGAGGTCGGCTTTTCCTCGACAGCACAGATATTCACCTTTAGAACCTCGAGAGTCCGACCCGCTGATGATGAACATGACCTCCTAGGCAACAGGCGTCCTGATAAATAAATCAGGAACAAGCAATGCCTGAACGGATTAAGGTCTACATGTGATTCTTGGGTACTTCTCGGAATTGATGAATAGCAAATGCTAAACGTTTAAAAATGTTAAAAATGTTTTTTTCCTGGTCAACTTCATTTCATTCGTTAATAAACATCCTGCAGCACATTCCAAAAAATTAGACAGGGGCAATTTAGAACTTGTAATGACATTATAAGCACTATATTGATTATAATCATGACTGTCCAAAAGCAGTATCCATGAAAGTCTGAGTCTTTGAGGAGTAAAGATGGGCAGAGGATCTCCAGTTAAAGGAATGTTAAGATCTGGAGCGATTTCAGTATAAAGGCTAAGGGCACAAGCCTGGACTGAATGGGGGTGATCTCCGCTCCCTCAGACGGTTCTGCATCAAGAACCATCATTCATCAATAGCTGATAGAACCACATGGACAAGGGATTCCTTTATCAAACCTTTATCAAGCTCTACAATACAGAGTTACATTCAGAAATGCCACTTAAAACGTTACTGTGCTAAAAAGAAGTGCACAGGTCCCTGCCGTACGTAGAGTGCTAATGTGTTTGACCCCGTGCCACCCTGGCACCTGATATTATTTCTTTCCTGATCGGCAGCATCGGTATCTACTGCTAAACTCAAACCTCAACACACCTGGATAGACATTTCAGCAATTTTACAATCGAATTTTGTTTTTGCAGAGGACATTTTGTCACAGATACTCACCGATCAGACATCAGATTACAACACTTACACATTGAAGTCAATAAGATGGACAGTGTGATGCCCATTCGATACGGACCACCTACCTAAACATTGTTGAAGACCAAGTGCACCCCATCATGGGTTGAAGAACATGACAAAGAATTGAAGTTCCCCAAATCTCAATGTGCTGGACAAACCAGTCCGATCCACGGAAGCCCCACCTCGCCACTTACAGAACTTGGTACCAGATACCACAGGACACCGTCAGAGGTCGTGTGGAGTCCATGCCTCGAAGGGTCAGAGCCCTGGCAGCACGAGGGGACCTACACGATATCAGGCATGTGGTTCTCATGTTAGGGCTGATCGTTGCATGTCTTCTTTTAAAATCTGCAGTATTAACATGTGCGTTGTGCATGAAATGATGGATGCTCTGGACGAGGCTGATTACAGATGGGTTGCATCACTGCCTCTCTACAGCAGGAAGCCCATTAGAGGGGAAAACAAAGCAGCTGATAAAATGGTCTGATCGTCGTGAGTAGGATCCCAGCCAAATGTGTCCTGATAGCAAATGAGTGATGGCCCAAAACGCAAATCCTGCACTAACGTTACCTATAGCAGATTACAGGCGGGTCACATGGGGCCAAGAGTCTGCATCCTGTAATGAAACTTTATGGTGGGGCAACAGCTGGGCCAAATTATGCCCATAATACACTTGCCATTGCTATAACTGAGCCATAAGTGCCTAAATCGAGCCATATTTAGCCCGGAAGTGTCTTTATTTAATTGTGGGCTGTGTTTTGCACACTGTGCAGGGAGCAAATGTAATTAGGACACATTTCTGAACCTTAATGCACCGTTACTTACTCAATACGTCAAATACACTGATAGAAAAAAAATACATAATACATCCAGGAGGAGTTGTTAGGATTGAAGGGATTACAATATGAGAGCAAAAGGATAAGTTTATTGGGGAAAACTGTGCAATTAAAAGGAGGCTCTAGTTACTTTGTTAGGCCGCCTCTAATCCGGATACAAGATGAGATATGGTTGGGCATGGAGGCATACAGATTCCAAAATGGTGTCATGTGGCACATGTGCCCACAGATGTTGCAGTGAGGCCTGATCCCAGCTGGTCCCATAAATGCTCGATTGGTGACAAATCTGGCAACCAGGCATGCCAAGGAAGTCTGGAGGAGACATTCCTGTTTAACCCTTGCATTGCATAGGTGGGCATTATCCTGCTGAAAAAGGTCAGCTGGAAGCCCTGCCATGAGAGGCAACACGTGGCAGCAGAATGTCCTGGGCTTATCGCTGAGTTGTTAGTGTCCCTCGTATCACTACTAGGGGTGACCTACTTCGAGTGCATCACAGAAAAACCAAGAGGTACACTACCCAAAAGTCGCCTCTGAGAGCCTTTTTATAGGGCAGCACTACAGGGAAGCAATTTTACGCCCTCTTGTGGCAAGACATCTGTAATCATGTACATATCTGCCATATTTTTTTTTTGTCAATGAGTATATTAAGTTCCCTTTTCCCTTAAATAATTCTGTAATTATTTTAAATGTATGCATTAATGCAGAGACGGAGAAAAATGCTGCTTTTTGTGGGTCCCCAGAACAAAAGCTCAAAAGCTAGACAATTATACCTAGATTAGTCAAAGAGAGAGACTGGAGTTTATAAACTGTACATGTCATGGCGTAGCGTCCCTTACACATGCCTACAACACTTACATTATACCTCAGATGGCCAAAATCATTAACACGAAGCTTATTTTGTACTAAAGTGTTAAATATCTCATGTCAATTAGTGAATCATGTATTGTAAGAGAAAAACAAAAACTAAACTGTGATGGACTGGCATGCCATCCAGGATATACTTATGTCTGTGCCCTGTTTTCTCCGGGATAGGCCCCGGATCCCCAAGGAAAAGAGTGTTGAGGAAAAGTTGAGATTAAAGAATTAAAATAAAGCTGCTGTTTAATCCAGTCAGGCATCAGTGTTATTCTGCAGGTAACTCTTGCCATTTGTGTGGAAGGTGCTTCCTACCCGTTGGTACTTGGCATATTTCGCTGGCAGAGAATATAACGAGCTGCTGAAACCAGGATTCGCCTTTTCCTTTCTTCAGTGTTCAGTTCATGAAGAATCTGCTTCAACTCCGTTTTGGTGCCTCTTTTGAAGTCAACAGTTTCTCTCAGCTCACATCTGAAAACAGAGAAGAGCTACGCCATTAGTTTATGGTACCAACTCGTGTCTTAATATCCGTGTCTTCTCATATTTTGATCATTTTCTCATCTTAATTCTGTCCATCTGTGTACAACGTTCATCTGTTAATCCACCGACTAAATCGAAAATCACTTCAAAACTTCGTCTCTATAATATGCTGACCAGTCCAACGCTATTATTTGTTGCATTATTACAGACGTCGGTCGCTGTGAGGCGTCACGGGTGTGCTACCATCACCAGTTTTACAGCAGAAGTATCTGTTTTCAGATTTACGTTTATATGTAAATCGGAAAAAGTTGGGACAGTGTGGAAAATGCATAAAAACCACAGACACACACACAGTGTGTCTTACATTTCCTTTAACTTTTATTTCATTGCAGACAGTATGAACCTGAGATATTTCTTTTTTTTTTTTTTTTTTCCTTGTCAACTTCATTTCATTTTTTAATAAACGACCATTCCTGCATTTCAGACCTGTAACACAATCCAAAAAACGTTCGGGATAGTAATGCTTATTTTTTATAATACTTATTTTTTGCATATGCCTTTATCCTCAGCAACTTACAATTAAGAGAGGATGCAGTCCAAGCAACAGAGGGTTAGGGGCCTAGGGCACAAAACTGGCAGAGATTCTTAAGAGGTTTCCACTGTTGGACTCTTAAGCCATACCATTAAACGTTTGACTGGCTGAAGGAGCTTTTAAACAGACAATGGGGCGTAACTGGATGGTGACTGTCCATGAACTCTGAGAGGTGCAATACCGAAATGAAGAGCACGCTATTAGAGCTGCAGGTCCCGGAGTCACCCTTGACTGGACAGTTTGATGTTTTCTCTGCTCTAACACGACTGAGTCTACTTATCAGATCATTATCGTGCCCTTCAGGAGGACAAAATGTTTGCAGCTTTGCAGTAAATCGCTGAAACACGGAGCAGAGAGGGACATTAGAGGTGGGATCATCAGGAACTGCGCCTCATCCTTTATGGTGGCTGTTATATTAGGTGGCCTTTTTGTCATTCCAGGAGGCTTGGAAGCTTTTCTCCTGATATACCGATAGCTTTTGAAATGCTTTTGAATGTACATGCTCTACTGCAGTCATTTTATGTAACTGATCCATTTAAAGATGGGCAGCTGTGAGGTGTTAATCGTGTAGCGCTGACATGAGCTGCTCCTTTAAGAGCGCTGGCATGCTTTCAGACCCATAACGACTCCTGATCGAGTGTGGGCTGTGAGTGAAGAAAGAACTCTACTGATCGAGCACAGATGGAGCTGAACGAGCTCAGACCTGTGTGCATGCAGCGCCGAGCTCGAGATGAAGAGGATTTGCAATTTATCGATTCAGATTCTTTCCCATTCCAAGAAAAGGAATCATTTTTACGTTAAGCTTTTTACTGAGGATAGGTTTAAATGGGAAGGAAAACCCCTTTTTCTCCAATTATGGGACATGGTGGCTTATCGGTTAAGGTACTGGACTAAGGACCAGAAGGTCCAGGGTTCACATCCCACCTCAGCCAAGCTGCCCACTTAACCCACAATTGCATGGCATCAGTACAATTGTAAGTCGCTCTGGATAAGGACGTCTGCTAAATGATTAGTGAATCCTTAAGTGGACGGTAGTGGATCTCAAAACATCTCAAAAACTTTGTCCTGTCTGCTCCACAAAAAGTGAGCCCTCAAACAGAAAGTGCCTGATCTCATATCCAATTTTTTTTTAGCTGAAGAGTTTGATAAGGGCATAGAGGGGAGATGCTGATGATTATGGCAGGTGTGGAGGACGGTGACGCTCCAGGGATGAAGGTTAGCTGTCACATTCGGCACGATGACAAAGCAGGGAGGGAAATGAGAGAGAGAGTGAGAGAGAGAGAGCGAGAGAGCAAGAGAGGGAGAGAGAGAGAGAGAGAGAGAGAAAGTGAATGAACTTGTGGGGGAGGTGGAAACGTCAGGTATCGCTCTTGATTCTCAAAATTCCACTGGGCCATTAATATTGCACATTGACACTACAAAGTGTGTGTGTGTGTGTGTGTGTGTGTGTGTGTGTGTGTGTGTGTGTGTGTGTGTGTGTGTGTGTGAGAGAGAGAGAGAGAGTGATTCTACTAGTGCGCTGCAGTTAAAGTGTGTCTGCTGTAACTGAAGCCGGTGTGTGCAGCAGTCCATGCATCCCCTGCAGAGTCCTCGGAGGAGCAAAAAGCAAAAGCTCCAGGATGTTTCGTTTATCTAGAACACGTAGATCAATACACCGAATTACACACACAGCACGTCATTACACCAACACAGTGCATTGCTCTTGTAGTCAAGAACCCTAGGGCCGAGTCCGAGTCAAGACCGAGAGCAGATTAAGATTTTTCTCATCATACAATAACAAAAAGAGCAAAATGCAAAAAATATATTAGTCTGTAATTCACTTATCATTCATTATACATGATATATATTAATGAATAAGATTATATTCCAGCATATATTTTGTAAAATATATCATTATACAATATATAGTCTAAAATTATGATTAATTCTTATTATATTATAATCTTAATCAAACTTAGGTGATGTAACTTTTGAAAGTAAATGATGATTCTGTTTCCCTTCTTCTCTCAAACCGAATCAGAATCACCACAAAGTCACCTGAATATAAACAACAGCATCCATTCTAAACATTTATTATTTATTATTATTTATGTATCATTATAGCATTTCAATCTGCCCTCAAACAAGAAGAACAGCAAGTAAAAAGGTGAAAATACTTCTTACAATCTCAGCATTAGACTATTCCAATAAATCGTGTTCATTGATCGGATACTGAACGAGAAGAGCAGGAATTTGTTTTTCCCTCTTAGCCAATCAGAGTGCAGATTTTATTTCTAGAGAGAAAGGGCTGACTGATTCTGAATGGATTGTTGATGTTCAATAACGATAGAAATAAATTTCAGTTTATAATTAACGTTACCCCAGACAGACACATCGGACTCGGCTGGTCTAAACAACAATTTCCGAATCCATCTTAAACCGAGACGAGTCCGAGTCCAAATGAGGCTGAGAGCGAGACTGAGACCACACGTTTATGCTCTCGAGACCAGACTCATGTGAAGTACGCTCACGTGCAGGATGTTTGTGTAAAAGTGAACAAGTGATTATGTCGATTTGAGGCTCAGAGGGAAGGGCAGCAGAAAGGATCCCCAACGGCACTTCTGCGATCGCTTTGAATTAATAAATCGCTAACTAAAACAGCTCAGAAAGTTCTCCAAGACCATTTCCGTCCTCTATTCTGTCATGTCTTCCAGTGAGATCAGGCTTGGGGTGACGCAAAAAAGCAACATGAAATATTAGGACAATTTTTGCACCACAAAACTATTCACACCAAACGTGCCACGATTTGAAATTACACCATGTGGTTAAAAAAACAGACAAGATAAACAAAACGTCGTCTTCTATTGACGAAGCCGTCCTTTTGCTGCTCAGAAAAATACAAATGCCGACATTGGGTACATCCCATTTTGAAAAAGAAAGGAGCACGGAGAGTTTCAGTGTCTCATTTCATTTGATTTTGTCTATCCAATTACACATCAAGTTTAAGCTTTTACTCAAATAGAAATTACTATTCATTAATAATAATATTTTTTTACATCGTCCCAAAGGTGAACATTTATAAGTGAGTACAACGGCTCTGTGGTTCTAAGCATTAGAGGGAACAACAGAGGAACGTGAAGATGAAATAAAACCATGTATGGAAAAAGCTTCCCGTGGAGAGGCAGAATGAAAATACAGGAGCTGATTCACGAGGCGCAGAAGCGATGCTGATTGGTCAGAGAGTTTTCGACGCTGGCAAAGTTCACAAAAATCAGAGGGCGAATAAAATAACGTCGCCTTTTCGACGTCTGAAAAATCACGTTAGGTGGAAGAGTATACACAAACTCGAATGAATTTACTGTCGTCCAAATAAATCAAACAAAAACACATTGTCCTCCTGCAGGCCACCATTGTTCTGTACTTTCAGTCCAGAGGTGGGGGCTGTAGGTTCAAAGGGATGAGAGCTTGAGGTATAGAGTAGCAATATTTAAATATTTATTCCATGTTTTAGTCTTTACAGTCGTACCTCGGCACTCGGACGCCTCGCAACTCGTCACAAATTCGGTTCTTGAAGCATTTTGATGAGAAAAATTGGTCTCGGTTCTCGTCGTTTGTTCGCCGCACTTGCTTAAACTTATACGAGTCCAGAAGTACGGTGCAGATCTCCGCTGAAATCTGCTGCTTTTTTTTTTGTACATATATTCTTAATGCAATGAGTCGGCATGGGTGCTAAGAAGCTTAAAGATAACAGCCAAGCAAGAAGAAAAAGTGAGAGCGAAATACGAGAGCGGTAATCGTGTCTGATCTCGCTAAATTTTCATTTATTTCATCTTATTATTGTTTTTTAATTTTGTCTGTTTACATATAGTGTTTATTTGTACAATACAACTCCATTAATGCATATAATGCCTTAAACATTGTGGATTTTCTGGGGATCTGGAATGGATTCATTCAATTTACATTATTCCTTATAGGGAAAAATTAACTCGGTACTCGTAGTGCCTTGTGGAACGAATTAATAACGAGCACCGAGGTAGCACTGTAGTTATTTATATATTTTTTCCTCCTTGACATCTTGGTGCACTTCAGTACGTTTGGAGGAGGGTGCCAACTCGCACCATCTGTGCACAATAGCTCTAAGAGCCCCAGAGAAAGACCCTCATTAATCTAAACCCAGAAAGCAGAACCAGTGATGCTCTCTACGACTCCCAGACACCCAGAGTTGTGGCCTCAGGGATCGAATTCATGATCTCCCAATCAAAGCGAGGTTATTATTGTCAGCTGTGTTTTTTTCCAGGACAGCCTGTTTGCGTTACCCTTTCCAAGCAGTACTGATAACAGACGTGTAAAAGAACCTCACAGTGCTGCAGCTTCACAATAAGAGTGATTTTGTATTTGTTTTTTATCATTACTTGAAGGGATGGTGTCCTCTTGCCTCCCCGAGCTCTAGTTTTAACAGTATTGGCTGCTGCTGGAGGGAAGGAGTGTGTGCCAAACTGGCAGTGGGATAAAGAGTGTGTCTAGTGCCAAAGGCATTCCTGCTCATCATTTGAATAGACGTTGTATTAATGTAGTGTTAAGATGATTGTATCTTCGTGTGAGTGTGTGTGTGGCGATACAATGATCCGATGAAGTGGTAACCCATTTGTCTTGTTTCATTTTGCTTCCTGTCCTGTACGTGTCAACCCGACCCAATAGAGCGCGAAAGTAAGTGCCCCGCACTCTCAGATACACACCTGCCGTGTGCATGCGTCTGGAAGCTTGTCTCTCTACCCGACAGTATGACCCTCACCGACGTGGCACTCCCTCATCTGATAAGTGAAATTCATCCTCCTGTCTCTGTGTCCTCCGGTTCTTATCGTCATGCAATCGAACAAACTTTTGCAGCAGTGGAACCGATTCTTGACGGGCATGTCCTGGTTTTGCCTGGTGACGCCCATCGATGGGTCACTGATGCCAGGGCTTACGGTAAATCTGATCAGCCGGTCACAAAGACGATCATATGGCATTACCAGTCTCCTGGCGGCACTGTGCCAGCGTTAGGCAGCCAAATCGTCATTTAACGTCAGACTATGGTGACTGGCTGATTAAATTTACCTTGTAGCCCCAGCAAAATCATGCCACGCCCACGAGGACTCAAACATACCGTGAGTGAGATCCGAAGCGCCAACGCTTTCAGCAAATCGATCCTTGTGCAGTTTGGATTAAAGACTAAACCAAATGTTTATTTACATATCATATAAAGTGTCAACGCTGTCAAACCATTTTCCAGGTCAGGGTCGCAGGATCTGGCGTCTATCCCCAAAGGACACAGGGCACAGGCTTAAGCTCGGTTCCCTCTGAAAATACAATTATGATTGGCTGTATCTGAGGGAGGGGACGCTTAAGCTTGTGCCCTGCATACCTGTGCGACCCTGATTAGATAAAGCAGGGTTAGAATGTGAAAAAATAAAAACATACATTAAACCAATGCAAAAATTTTAAAAGGCATCAGCCAAGCCCGTCTGTGATTTGTCTGGCATTTGCATACGACAACACCACAAAATATGGCGTACTCATCCCACCCAAAAGCAGTACGCAGTGTGAACAAGGGTTTGAACAACAAGAGCCTTTCCAGCCTGCCAAATTCACCATCTTCCTACAGCGCTGCTGGGAAAACTACATCAATAAAACCAGAATTTTAAAACATCAGCCGTGACACCCAGCGCTGATTCTCGCAGTAGTTTAGATACTTTGATACATAGTGTTTTACTTTAAACAATAATATTAGTTAAATACCATACAATACAGTAATTCTTATACAACTTCAAGACTGCGATTCTATTTTCGGTCAGCAGGTGTCTCAAGGGTTCGCTCGTACTAGTTATCTGCCATTCAGATTCAAGTTTTGAAAAAGGACACACGTATATTAACGCATTATTCACAACGAGCCCGAAACTGACGGACTGCGACAGGCATCAAATTTTCATTTCTGCATAGTTTGGATGCATTAAAATCAGGCTGACCAATCAGAGCTCGGTCGCTGGGCAGAACAGCTCATCAAGAGCTTATAGGAGGAGTAACAGGCTGCCTCTAAAAACATGGATATTAAAGAAAAGCTCTGGTGGAATAGAACTGAAAGGCTGAAGAATGATGGAGATAAAGCTCACAGGGACTGGATGGAAGCGTTTGGTTATTTATCTAAGTGCATTCTGATCTGTTCATGATCACAAAAACACAAACTTCCTGCACTCATCTGCACTGTGTCTTTGTTTTGAAAGTTGACAATGTGATAAAGACACGGTCAAATCTCCGACACATTAAGAGAAGAGAAATTAAAGAACGCAAACGCAGACAGGGAGTGTTTAGAGAGTACAAGGTAAGTGTTTTTTGATGGTTAAAAAGCCTTGCTCAAAAGCTCATCAGTGGCAGGTTGTCAGTGCTGAGATTTGAACCCTCAGCCTTCTGGTCTATAACCCACCACCTTAAGCACTAAACACGAAGATACACTGAGTACGATTATTATGCAAGAAAAAGTCAGATGCCATTTCTAACATAGTGGGACCCTCACACCAAGTGCGTTACGTTTTTTTGTCTAAACTCCCTGCTTTTTTTTCTTTAATTTCCCTTCTCTTAATGTGATGGAGATTTCTTCGTGTCTTTTTCACATCGTCAACTTAAAAAAACACAGTGAGGATGAGTGCAGGAAGCTCTAGTTTGTGTTTTTGTGATCATGAACAGATCAGAATGCACTTAGATAAATAATCAGACGCTTCCATCCAGTCCCTGTGAGCTTTATCTCCATCATTCTCCAGCCTTTCAGTTCTATTCCACCAGAGCTTTTCTTTAATATCCATGTTTTTAGAGGCAGCCTGTTGCTCGTCCTATAAGCTCTTGAGCTGTTCTGCCCGGCGACCGAGCTCGGATTGGTCAGAATGATTGTAATGCAGAAATTAGAATTAATAGACGCGTGTTCTTTTTCCAAACTTGAAGCCACTGGCTCACGGTATGCTCGAGCCCCGATATATCCCACTGCACCCGCTGAGAGCTTTAACACCTTTTTCGGAATGAATTTCAATTATTAATGACGGAGGGTGTTTACATTGCTGCATGAGTGTGATGATCTGAATCCTTTAATCAGACAGCCCTGATTAAACCTGAGTTGCTTCCATGAACCAAAGGATGACTGCTAAAGCTCCGGCTCTGCAGTTTCTCCCCACTAACTACAGTTCTTCCTTCCTCTTTACTTCTGCATATCCCTCTAAACGACCACAGTGGTTCATCTTTGGGCTTGTGGAACCAGACTAGAGCTCGATCTGCCTCTGCTTTTCCTTCCATTGATCCTTCTTTCCTGGTGGCTTTTTTTTGGGGGAGGGGTGGGGGGGGTGATGTTTAGATTTTGGACGCCCTGCTGATATGCATCCAGACCTTACTGTGTCATTTGTGTGGATCGTAAGCATGTGAGGCTGCAGGATTCGTGGACAGAACTGATGCCTGATTAAATCTTGTTGAATCAGTGACTCAACTGTGTGTGCCGGAGTGTGTACTTTAGAAGGTCAGAAGAAGCCTGAGGGACACTACTTCATTTCCCCACGCATCCCAAATCCACACAATCCTGCATGTGGACCAGAATGTACAACTATCTTCTCAAACGGCTCCATAAACAAGCTTCCAAAAACGCTCTTCTTTTTTTTTCTTTTTAGGGAATATCTACAAAACAGTCTTGTTATGGTAGACCTCTGCTGTAAGTTTGTTTTTAAACTCGTAACACCCACTGAAGCTAGATATAAACCTAGTTGCTGAATAACTAGAACTCATAGCCAGTGGTCCGTGAAACCCCGTATCTCTCTGCTAGCCACCATTCAAGTGTGAAATGAACATTTCTGGGGGCTGTCCTTCTCCGTGACATGTCAGGGTTTAAAATGGCATGTGCAAGGTTTAGCAGTGTAAGCAATATATTTCTGAAAAACACCTCAAGCAAGAGTAAACTGTGAGAAGTTTTCAGTAGAAGTTTTAAATTGCTTTATTTTGTTTTAAGGATCAAAAGTATAAGTACATATTGATTACCACGTTTAGGGTGATTAACCACGGTAGCAGTTAACCCAGCTAGAAGTTAATTGAATCATTAAATGCATGGTAGAGTGTGCTTACCCCCGTGTGCTTTTGTGGTTCTATGGGGAGTTTGTAAAATATTATGTTGGTTTGGGTGGACGTCATTGACATTTCATAATATTGAAGAAATAAAGGCTGTGGGAGTACTTATTGGCGTAAAAATATCCATATTGTAGAAATATTGATTTTAAAAAAGGGTGTGGGAGAATGTATTGGCGTAAAAGTATACATATTTAAGAAATATTGTAGAAATATTGAAGAAATAAAGGGTCTGGTAGAATTTATTGGCGTAAAAGTATACACATTGTAGAAACATTTAAGAAATATTGAAGAAATATAGGGTATGGGAGAATTTATTGGCATAAAAGTATCCATATTTAAGAAATATTGTAGAAATATTGAAGAAATAAGGGCTGTGGGAGAATTTATTGGCATAAAACTATCTATATTGTAGAAATATTGATGAAATAAGGGGTCTGGGAGAATTTATTGGCGTAAAAGTATCCATATTGTAGAAATACTGAAGAAATCTACTTTATACTCAGTTACCATCCATCACTGTCTAAAAGAATTAAATGCACAAGCTTTCAAAGAGCAAGCAGAATTTCTTTAATTCTACTTTAAACTTGATGATGTACAGCCCCTGTCTGTCATCAGAGACGGTATACAAGGAGGAGACTGGGCACTGGTTGAAATATGAATGGGACTGTACTGCAGAAGCCCCGCCCCTTCATTAGAAAGAACCAATCGGCATATTAGTAATTGTGTCAGAGAGGGGGGCGGCAAGTCTCGGCCCCTTTGTAGTGGCAGGATGCGCATGCGCAGTAACCGGAATAACGTTAAAAAAATCGTATTTTTCTGTGTTATTTGAACCCAACAACGTAAGTACGATATATAATTTTTGTCAGGTTATACCAGCGATTCTAAATAAGCATTTTAAACGTCAATTTCTCTTTCAGTTTCGGATATATAGGTCTCTCCCCATTCAAACAGACAGGAGTCTGGACTTGAGGCTGGAAATAACCGCCCGATGGAGTTACCAAGATGGAGGCGGAGTGAACAGACTTAGCTTATAACGACTTCATGCACTTTGCGTCACAGAAACAATCGTCAATCAGGGACTATTTCTCAAATTTGCATAAAAGAACAGAACAGTACATGTACGTACGTGCTCAGTAAAACACGTTATGTCAGCATCAGGTATGAAGGCCACTTTGTCTAGTTTTTTGTAAAGGAAATTAGCAGCAGGTTCTAGGGAAATTATCAGCTCAAAAGTATAAAGTCAGTAGAAAAAATAATACTCAAGTAAAGTAGAAATACTTTTAAAAATCTACTTTGTACTCGTTTGCTGTTCAATACTGTTTAAAAGTAGGCGTTTGACAAGAATTAAACTAAGCAAGCCATTTCCCAAATGCAGTTAATCAGCTTAGATTAACTGGAGCTTTGATCACTGCGGCATGTAGAGGGAAGCGTGGAGCTTAATTTCTGTGCTTTCTCACCACCCTTAATGAATATAAAGTACAAATATCTGTCTTACATGACTCATTCGATTTTTAACTCGGACTCAATAACAGGTGAAATTGCTTCCATGTTTTTAATAAAGAAGTTTGGTGAGGCTTCGCTGCTGTAGGACTGTTCAAATGCAGCCCAAGTGTGTATTGATTATGGGCCTGGACTGAGCACTAACTAATAATGCTGTTGTTTAGGGTTTCTGGCAATAATAAATACACACGCCACACACGGTACATCATTAAAAATGCACACGTGATTTCCCCGGTAACACAATAATGGCGACTTGTAAACAACCCCAAATCAGAAAAAGTTGGACCAGTATGGAAAATGCAAATTAGGAAACACACACAGTGTCTCTTACATTTACTTTGGCTTCTATTTCGTTGCAGAGATATTTCATGATCATTTAATTTGTTAATAAACATCCATTACTGCATTTCAGGCCTGCAACACATTCCGAAAAAAGTTGAGATGGGGCAATTTAGAGCTAGTAATTTATTAAAAAACTACATAATGATGTGATTTCAAACAGGTGATTATAATCATGAGGCTTTGAGAAGTAAAGATGGGCAGAAGATCTCCAGTTTATCAACATGTGTGAGAAAATGATTGAAATGATTAAAACAATGTTCCTCAAAGGAAGATTAGAAAGGATTTATATATTTCTACCTCTACAGAGCATAATATCATTAAACGACTCAGAATCTGGAGGAATTTCAGGCTAAAGGGTAAGGGTACGAACCTAAACTAAAGAGGAGTGATCTCCCTCAGACGACACTGCATCAATAGCTGATAGAACCACTTGGACAAGGGATTACTTTATCAAACCTTTATCAAGCTCTACAATACAGAGTTACATTCACAAATGCCATTTAAACGTTACTGTGCTGAAAAGAAGCCTTATGTTATAACCATATCCAGAAGCGAAATGCAGGAACGGATGTTTATTAACAAATTAAATTGTTAACCAGAATAAAAAACATGAAATATCTCAAGATCATACTGTCTGCCGTAAAAAAATGAAGTAAATGTAAGGAACACTGTATGGTTTTTTTTATTGCATTTGCCACACGGTCCAAACTTTTTTATGATTTGGGGTTGTGAAACAGATCTGCATCTAAATAAAGCAGAACGCAGTTATAAAGCTGAGAGAAGCAGTTTAATGTCCTAGAGGAAGCACGTGTTAGATCTCACCTTCTCAAAAGAGGAGAATTCATTAGTGGGCTGGAACTGGAAATGACTAAATTGGGAGAAAATGATGATAAGTAATAATACGTAAAACCTCATTTGCTTCAGGCGTTCATTTGAAGCAAGTTCACTAAGATTTGGACACGATAAAAACTCTGCTCTCAAAGCACAGCATCCTGTTGTATCCACACTGATCCTGGACAGGCAGAGGGTCCGGACCATATCCCAGAATACACTGGAGGTACAGCCTGGACGGGACGCAGTTTTATCACATCGTTGAGCTTCACGTTTCAAACACAGACACTCAGGAATTTCCCGCAGCTGGGTCTGGGGTGCCTCACAGCTCCGGAGATCCCCAGTTCAGTCCTGACCTCGGACTCTTGAACCTTGTCTGTGTGGAGTTTGCATGTTCTCCCAAGGTCCACATGGGTTTACTCCGAGTGCTCCGGTTTTCTCCCACAGTCCAAAAACATGCCTCCGTAGGGGTGTAATGATGTATCGCTAAGCGAAAATGTGACGATGTGCAGCGCCAGTTTGGATCCATATAATGCAATAGCATTTTTGAACACCAGGGGGCGCAATCATAGGTCATGCTCACAGAATTTCTTTTAATTGCAGGGGAATCAAGATTATTTTTGCAAGAAAAGTACACATTTTTGAACTGTTATTCAGAAATAAAAAAGGAATGTCTCCAATTATTATTTAATATATGATGACGCTACAATAGAACGTTTTGCTTACAATTTTAAACCTGCTTATACTAATTTATTTTAATTGTAGAGAACTAAAGTATTTTGTTTCAAAACATACACAAGGAAATGCATTGTTTTGCACTGTTTACATTTCACAAATACAAAAGGAACGTCTTTAATCGAATGCAAAATCGATAGCGGAATCGTGAGCAGAATGCATTGTTACACCCCTGTGCATTAGGTTAATTGGTGGCTCTAAATTTCCCGGTGTGAATGTGACCGACTAGTATTGACGTGTCCTTGTTCCTGTCGTGAATAGCCACTGATGCTGAAAGCGACGTGAAATAAATAAATAAACTAACTAACAAACAAACAGCAGGCTCTGACGAGTCACCGGAGCAAAACTAAAAGACAAATATTCAGACATCGACCATGCCTCGGCTGATTAATTACATTTGGGGTAAATGTCAAGTGAGTTAATTTATCATTTTGTCAAAGCATTCTTTAATCTTAGGTTTCCTCAGTGGTGCTACACTATTTCAAGTCAATTTATTTATTTGTGTAGCGCCTTTTTACAGTCTCAACAGCTTTACCAAAGCCTAGTCTAGGACCAAATGAGGCCAGAGGTGTCCGGGGAAAGGAAAAACGTCCTGAGATCAATAACAATAAATCCTGTAGGTGAGACCGGACACCAAGATTAATGAATAAAGCAGTAATACGTTTTAAAAAGCAGTAATTGTGTACAGCAGTGTTTCCAATCTGGGGGCAGGTACGTCACCTGTAATAATTCCACTGTAAATCTAACTTGGTTTGTCAGGGTTCAACAATAACCATTTAATTGAATTTAAATATTAAATATTTAACCCCTCTTCGTTCAGCAAGTGGTCTCATCCATTCGAGCGTCCAGTCAAAACAAAGCAGAGGTATTATCTGTTGACAAACAACGTCATATAGCGAGACGTACAGGAAAATGTGAGTCCAAGGCTTCACTCACTTCCTCAAGGAAAACCGTTTTCATGGGTGGTTTTGACCCAAAATGTTCTGCAAAGTTCACAGGGAATATCCTAACAAAGCAGACAAAAGGCAGCAAACAAAAGCCGCCGGGCATTTTCATACGACAGATGAACAGTGAAGCCGATTTCAAGCTGATCAAGTTACAAATCACACAGTTAAAAGAGAAAGAGCTTTCACCGACATGCAATTATTCTTATTCTTTTATAAGCAAAAACAAGATCATTTAAGATCATTTATAGGTTTAACGTGAAAGTATTGATATTAAAGCAGAGATACACCTCAGCGATAGGGAAATCATTAGGATTACCATGGTGATCTACAGTGGTGCTTGAAAGTTGTGAACCCTTGAGAATTTTCTATATTTCTGCATAAATATGACCTAAAGCATCATCAGATTTTCACACAAGTCCTAAAAGTAGATAAAGAGAACCCAGTTAAACAAATGAGACAAAAATATTACACTTGGTCATTTATTTATTGAGGAAAATGATCCAATATTACATATTAGTGAGTGCCAAAAGTATGTGAGCCTTTGCTTTCAGTATCTGGTGTGACCCCCCTGTGCAGCAATAACTGCAGCTAAACTAACTGTTGATCAGTCCTGCACACCGGCTTGGAGGAATTCTTTAGCCCATTCCTCCGTACAGAACAGCTTCAGCTCTGGGATGTTGGTGGGTTTCCTCACATTAGCTGCTCGCTTCAGGTCCTTCCACAGCAGTGTTTTCCTTTCTCCAAATATTTATTTTCTTTTAAACCAAAAAGTTCTATTTTGGTCTCATCCGTCCACAAAACATTCTTCCAATAGCCTTCTGGCTCGTTCATGAGCAGCAATGTTCTTTTTGGAGAGCAGTGGCTTTCTCCTTGCAACCCTGCTATGCCCACCATTGTTGTTCAGTGTTCTTCTGATGGTGGACTCATGAACATTAACATTAGCCAGTGTGAGAGAGGCCTTCAGTTGCTTAGAAGTTACCCTGGGGTCCTCCATTTGTACACAATCTGTCTAACTGTGGATTGGTGGAGTCCAAACTCTTTAGAGATGGTTTTGTTACCTTTTCCAGCCTGATGAGCATCAACAACTCTTTTTCTGAGCTCCTCAGAAATCTCCTTTGTTCGTCCCATGATACACTTCCACAAACGTGTGTTGTGAAGAGCAGACTTTGATAGATCCCTGTTCTTTAAATAAAACAGGGTGCCCACTCACACTTGATTGTCATCCCTTTGACTGAAATACCTGACTCTAATTTTACCTTCAAATTAACTGTTAATCCTAGAGGTTCACATACTTTTGCCATATACTAATATGTAATATTGGATCATTTTCCTCAATAAATTAATGACCAAGTATAATATTTACTTCTCATTTGTTTAACTGGGTTCTCTTTATCTACTTTTAGGACTTGAAAAATCTGATGCTGTTTTAGGTTATATTTATGCAGAAATATAGAAAAAGGGTTCACAAACTTTCAAGCACCACTGTATAACGTTTTATGGGAATCTTACATAATAAATAACCTTAATTAAATATGTTATCCTACGTGTGCTCAGGACAGTGAACTTTCTGGTCGCTTTTCTACTTTGCAACCAGCCAAGAATCTCACCGAAATATGTGATCAAAAACTTTAACATTAAGTAATCAAATTCTTCATTTCCTCGAGTATTTACTGCGTTTCAGAGTCTCCACATAAGTGTTTCGATAGTCGTTTCCGTGGCGCATTTAATTCTGTGAAAAACCATGAGGGAAGGCTTGCACACATGCGCAGTCTGAAAACACCGACTGAAATCGGGTAACTGGTATATATGCTGGTAAAACCCAGCTGTCTTTATCGGATTTCTTAATCTGATTCTAGATTGGAGTATGCTGTATACACGACCACTGGAATAATCAGATAACTAAAGAAATCCGACTATGATCGGATTATGAAATCCATGTAAATGCACAGTGTTAATTCTAGTGATGTTTGGAAGGCACTACAGTTGAGGGCTCAAAAATATTGTTATTTAAAAAGGAGGGTGTGGCAGAAAAAGTTTGGGAACCACTGGTGTAGGAGATGGAAACCATTCTTCTTTTTAATTTGTCCTATTGGCTGAACTGTAACAGTTGAAAATCACCATGGAGAGTGTGGGTGTGTGGTCCAGTTAGTATATCAGGATCTGGTGGGACCAGGAAACAGAATGACAGCGAGTGAAGGATCTTCACCAGCATCAGGCCATGGTGTTAGAAGAGAGCAGAGGGCCCTGTTTTTTATTTCTATGGTGTAACACACCAGAAAACCGTCTTTGATTAGCTAAACCGGATGTTTTAGACAATCATAAACTTGTACTGAACTATAGAGGACGACGGTCCCCTGCATTAGAACCACGCTTGTCCTGTTTTGCAGTGTTGTTATTACTAATCATTATACGCGCCCCCTGCTGGCAATCCTCGTCATTACCGTAGACTTCCGAAATTGCTCCATCTGGACCTCTCCAGCTTTGTATCGCATTCGCACACAGTCTAATTACAAGATTAAGAGTCAATCTCTCCGCGAATCAACACCCGAACTTTATAAAACCAAACCAAATGTAAAGGCTTCCAGTCCTTTTCCCCAAATGCGATATGGTTTTTAGGCAGCCAAGTGACCGGTAAATGCTTCCTCGTACCTTTCCGTTTCGTATGCCCTTGAGAATAACCGGGAATGCATTTGCTTTAGTTGAGATAAGAAGCTCTGGGGAAACCTAATTGAATGGAGGATTTAAATAATTAATGGCAGCGGTATGGATCAGAGTAAGTGAGTTAGTTTAAGAGGTGGACACCCTCTTCACGTTGCCTTTGCTCTACCTTTGCTATGAAAAAAAACGTAAAGCATCCAAAAAGGTTTTATAGAAATGAATCCATTGATTTTTTTTTTTGTCCTGGGGTCGTATTGATCTGGCATCTGAGTCTAGGATGAGTTTTGCTTTGGATACTAATGAATTCAATTATAAAGATGACGGGGGTTACTACATCCTCAGTGGAGTCAGAATCCACAAAGTACGTCAGAAGCAGCCGATTTAACGACCGGACGTTGGCCGGACATTACCATAGTCACATATTCTCTTTATGCGACTGTAATATAAATATAAATAGTATTTCCCCAAGAAAACTGCGTGCAAACGATACATAAATGCGTCAGATATACGAGTGATCGATGAGTGTTTGCAACGACTGATACTTCTGTCTTAGCAACTGCTTGTAACATAGAACTGAAAACACAGTTTGATTCAGGAGACTAAACTTTAGGAGTGATTCTGTGAATGCAACCGTGCCTATTGTTGTTTAGGTCCAGAGTAACTGACAGCAGGTTTATATGTCTTAAATATGAAAGCTCAAGTTTTACTTCTAGCGGCTGCAAGATGGGAAAAAAACCCAACTGAACCATTTAAGAAAATCAATTTTTAATTAATATTGTAGAATTTTTAATAGTGTGTAATGGATGGATAGAACTTTACTGATCCCAAGAAACAGTGAAGAAAATACGCTTTGCTTTTAATATGGTGTTTGGTTATTCTGATTCACTTCATTTGTAAGACAGATGGAAAATATTAAGAGGAAAAATATCATTACGCGTGTTAGCATTTAACATATTTCCATATCTTACTCAGGTTCAGCAAAACACCATTAAAGTTTGAAGAGAAAGAGAGTCAGGAGAGGGAGGACAGTTCAAGGGGATCATATGTATGATTAGTCTCGTATTCCGTAAATAGTTTATTAAGTGATTGTACATTTTGTTAGACGTGAAGCCGAGGGGTGGTGAACAATATCGATCTTTGAAGGTTGTGATAGTACCGGCAAGAATGGGTACTGGGTAAGATCCAGTCGGTGGTATAACCCTCCTCATCCTGAATATTGGACACCTGCATGCTATCAGGCCGCCATGCTCAGCCCCGCAAGCCTTTCACCTTCCTCTCATTTCCTGTGCATGTCCCTCCCTGGACTGCTTCTGCCCTCCGACAATGTACATGCCTTAAATAAACGTTTTATTCCTTTGACTGTACCTGACCACTTGCCTGTATTGGGCTCAGATTAAGAAGCGTTAAAATGGAGCAGCGGAAGCTGAACGACCAAGCGAACTCCCTAGTGGACCTCGCCAAGGTAAGAGAGACCACCACTCGCCCTGCCACTCCTTGGGTAGCTATTCTGTAACGATGTCAGACGATCTCTGTACCGCTGCATGTTGTAGAGGGGGTAGGATTGTTCCTTTCAGACTCGCGATCAGATAAAGATGTCTACAGGTGTCAAATGAACAGGCTTGAAAAGCTCTTTATGTGAAGGTACTCATGTGTTTTGTTGCTTTCGTGTATCGACCCACTGGTGCGCAGACGTGGCTTAAGCTTGTGTCTCAAGTGTCGCTTTTGTGTCTTGTTTAACACGGGGGCCATTTCTAAGAGGTATCTAAATAGTACTCAAATTTGGGCAGCCCTGGTCAAAGGACATGTTTTGTTTATCTTTATTCAGCCTCTGCAAGGAACTTAAATATGAGAGCAAAACTATAAGAGTTCATTCACTCGCTCACTTTCTATATCCTAATCCAATGCAGGGGTTGCAGCACAGGGTGCAAGGTGGGAACCAACCCTAGACAGGTCACTGGTGCATTGCAGGGCACATGCGCGCACACACACACACTCACTCACATACTGGGATATTTTAGTGTCCCCATGCAAACCCAGCTAGTGACCGGGTCAGAACTCGATCCAGGTTTCTGGAGGTGTGAGGCGACAGTGCAAACCACTGCGCTACCATGTTGCCCGTTAATTTTTCACACATGCAGTGTCAAAGAACTTTATTTGCGTCTAGAAAGAAAGTTGGGACAGTGTGGCAAATGCAAATAGAAAAATAAACACATTGTTTCTTAGACTTGCTTTGACTTTTATTTCACTGCAGCCATATGAACCCGAGATATTTCATATTTCCTCTGGTCAATTTAATTTCATTTGTTAATGAACATCCATTCCTGCATTTCAGACCTGCAACACATACCAAAAAAGTTGGGATGGCAAAGCATTGACCACTTTGTAATGTTGCCATTCCTTCTCACCACACTTAACAGACATTTTGGAACCAAGCATACAAAGTGATGAAGTGTTTCAGGTGTTATTTCGACGCCGCTTCTGGACATGGTTATAACATAAGGCTCCTTTTCAGCACAGTAACGTTTTAAGTGGCATTTATGAATGTAACTCTGTATTGTAGAGCTTTAAGGGTTTGATAAAGTAATCCCTTGTCCATGTGGTTCTATCAGCTATTGATGAATGACGGTTCTTGATGCTGTGCCGTCTGAGGGAGCGGAGATCACCCCTCTTCAGTTTAGGCTTCTACCCTTACCTTTTATGCACTGAAATTCCTCCAGATTTTGAATCGTTTAATGATATTATGCTCTGTAGAGGAAGAAATATGAAAACCCCTTCCAATCTTTCTCTGAGGAACATTCTTTTAATCATTTTCTCACACATTAGTTGACAAACTGGAGATCATCGGCCCATCTTTACTCCTCAAAGACTCAGGCTTTCCTTACTAGCCCTAAATAAAGCCCCTCCCAACTTTTTTGGAATGTGTTGCAGACCTGAAATGCAGGAATGGATGTTTATTAACAAATTAAATGAAGTTCGCCAGAAAAAAAAAAACGTATGATGGCATATACTTTTTATTTGCCTTTTCCATACCATCCCAACTTTTTCTGATTTGGGCTTGTATGTTCTTAACATGTTTGTACTTAGTACGATCATTCGTTCTGCTCAGTAAACTCACAGTCTGTTCTGGACAAATAAATGTGAGCGTTATCAAATCTGATTAATGATATAGCCCTAGATACAGTAACAGTAATCTTAACACATGTTGCTTACACAAAACGCCTAAATGCAGCAAAGTCCAAAATCCCTACTCTATTTGTAGACACGTTTGATATTTAAAATAGAGAATATTCTGAATATGAGCTCATCCCCAGCAGGATCGTTGTACTCTTGCGTCACGTTTAGTTTATTTGCTGCATATCCGTGACGTTAACGTAGCGTGACCATTCCCGAGCTTATTACTTGTGGCTGGCTTGGGTAGTTAAGTTTTTGCAGGAGACACGGCACATCTTGCCGAGTAGCGGGCACGCTGCCGGCCTGACTTGGCAGAAATCGCACGGCAACCTGGGAAGGCAGATGCTCTAAGAGCTGATGAATCAGCTCAAATGTCCCCTCCTCCTCCTCCTCCGTTTTCTCCCACTTTCTCTCTCCCTCTCTGACATTCAGTCGACCCCGACGGTCACGTCCCAGTTAGCGGTGTCGAGCCCGTACGCTGGCTGAGTCATTAGCTAATGTTACCGTGTCATCTCCTTTCTCGTGCCACGGGTCCTGGAGAAATGTTAGATAGTGACATTGAGGGAGCCGGGCAGCCGAGCGGAACCACTGGTTTTGTGCCACCCTTCTCCGCCGCCTCGCTCTCCTCTCTCCATCAGAGGGCGATGTAGGATTAATCCTGACGGCAGATGCTGCCTCCGGCAGAGCCCTTGTATAATAATGCAAGCTTAAAATAACTCTGGCAGCTGCGGAACTTCAGACTCCTTCAGTCAGCGTTCTGCAATAATATAGGCTCCCTGATGGGCCGAGCTTCCTCCTGCTTCTGTAATCTGCAGCATGCAGGCCCGGGGATTATGTATTTACAATATTATGACTGCAAATAATGGTGACACCAAGCAAGGAGTCGGTTTCAGGCACAAGTGCTGTTCTGCACTGATTTATTTTATACAGTTATGATGGCATTCAATTCATCACTGTTTGCACGTCGTCCTAACTGCCGAAAAAGCTGCAGTGACTCTACAGGAAGGCTGTAGGTGCAGCGTTGCCAGGCCTTTGTGATTCTTGCGCCGGATAGATGAAGACCGGTGATCACGCTGCACTGCAGTAAAGCGCTGATAAAAGAAACCTGGAAACCCAGGCTGGTTGTGCAGTGTGAAATTGGGCTGATAAAAGCCCTGCAGCAGAAAGTGGCCTTATAAAATACCCCCTGTTCCAACCCACCTGGCAGCGCAGGAGCTGGCAGTTTATATTATTCAGGGGTTTCGTTCTCGAGAGCAAGCACGAGAACGCTCTTCTGTCAGCTGGTACAGTACCATGATGGACTTAAACTAAAAACAGAATATAATAAAATAAAATAACTAATTGGGTGAATGCTGCAGTTATGGAATAGCACCTGTATGAAAAATCGGGTGGACAATAAAGGCGATATTTCACACGCTTTTCCACAAGCTGACACCCTTCACCTGGGCCTTAACAAAATATCTGATTTTCTTTAGTCAAATTATCACAAGGCTCAAACACCACAGCCCCTCCTCATCCTGTCTTAACAGCACTTTTCAGAACGATCCGTCTTGAGCAGCTGTTCCTTTAAATAATAATGAACTCTCAATGTAAAAAATCCCAGTTCTGCAGGGTGTGGCAACACCAGTATGACTTTGTGCTACATAGTGTTGTAGCCAAGACCACTAGAGCCGAGTCCGAGTCAAGACCAAGACAGGGCACGGAGTACGAGTCAAGAGCAAGACTTTTAGTAGTCAAGTTTGAGTCAAGACCAAGACTGGGACACACAGTCCGAGTCAAAACAAAATCCTACACTATACTAACTTTGATACTCCTGCAACTTCAGCTAGTTCTTTCACACTATGGCCTTTGGCACTCCCAAATGCAATCACTCAGAGGGACTCAAACCGTGGTGTTAGACCGTGTTCTGTTTGAAATGCTAATTAAAAACAAATAGAATAAGGTTTTAAATGAAGTGGCGCATCCGCATGGCTGGATTCATTCTGGTGTTTAGATGACTTCTCGTTTTTTGTTTTTTTTTGATTGGTGATGAACGCATAAGCTTTAAGTCGAAAACGATGGCTTCCTGCACAGGGTGGTGAACTCAGGAATGGTGGATCTTGAGAAAGTTTTGCCAGCAGTAACTTCTGTATTCCCCTTGTACGTTTCTGATTCAGTTTCGATTCTGTTCGAGTTCAGTTTGCAGCAGAAAACGTCGTTACACGAAGCGAAAGTCACCTAGAACCGCCCACTAACTCTTCTTCTCCCCTCTCTCCCTGCTCTCCCCACGACCTCAGACTCAGAACATTATGTACGATCTGATCTCAGACCTGAACGAGCGCGGTGAGGACACGGAGAAGCGCATCGCTGTGCTGGAGACCAAGCTGGAGACGCTTCTGAGCAACCTGCAGGCTCTGCCGGGCCTCATCAGCCAGCTGATCAGCCAGCAGCAACGTGACTTCCTGGAGGTGCAGCTGCAGCCGTACGAGCGCTCGCAGTCCGTGTCGCGCCGGCGCTCCTCCTCCACGGCGCCCCCTACGTCCTCGGAGAGCAGCTAGAGGCTGCTGGGACTTTCGCCATCATATGGCCGACGCCCGTCTTACTGTAAAAGCCTTATGTGCTCGATAACGCGCTGTTCCGGCGACGGGATAACGCGGGGGAAATGGCGTAGAGTGTTTCTTTGTACCTCAAAAACAAAGTTGTCTTTTTCTCTGCTGGCAGGTTCTCAGAGAAAATTCTTCTCTTCCTCAGAACAAACGACTCAAAAGACGGGGCTATCCAGAATCCACCTCATCAGGAGAGCAGTGTCACAAACCTCCATGGCACAAAATAATACTGTGCCAGATCAGTGCTTCCCAGTGGACGTTCTGCTCCCTCGAATGAGACTCTTGAGTTCTTCCTCAAATAACCAGCAGGTGTCACATTTTTTCATCCATCGATCCATAGAGGGAGCTTGTATTCCATTAAGATACGCGCTCAACGATCGCTTTATCAGGTATACCTCCTAGTTTCAGAAGCACGTTGTAGTTCTGTTTCTCTACATACCTTTTGCCCCTTTACTCTGTCTCAGGACCCCCATAGAAAGCCCATTTGGGTGGTGGTTCTCAGCACTACACTGACACGGATGTGGTTCTGGTGTGTTAGTGTGTTGTACTGGTATGAGTGGAACAGACACAACAGTGATGCTGGAGCTTTTAACCACCGTGTTCACTCACTGAGTACTGAAGTAAAAGTAAAAGCAAAGGTAAAGTAAGTGAAAATAAAGTGAACCGTTATTGGCACTGAGGGGAACGCAGTTTCGGCATGTCTCTATAATATCCATATACATAATATAATATAATATAATATAATATACATAATATGCCTATGATCACGCAGTAGTTCTTCATTTGGGTTTTATGGTGATTGGCATACTGTATTGGTGCATTAATGCCACAGACTGGACTGGATTATGTTCATTTTCTTTGGCATCTTTGTGCATCTTTGTTGTTCGAATTTGGGAGCAAAAAAATTCAAACAATTTGCGAGGTTCAACTGTATAATCCAAGGATTTTGATTTGCACTTAAATAAATAGATTTGTAAAAACTAACAAGCCTGTTTTGAAAATAACGTGAGTAAAAACTACGGAGGGATTAGAGTAGAGGCTGGACATTTTTGGTAGGTGGACTATTTTCAGTGGTGTTAAACTCCAGCAGCACTACTGTGTCTAATCCAGCAACACACTCTAACACACAGTCAGCGCTGAGAATGATCCACCATCCAAACAGGACCTGATCTGTGCTGGTCCTGTGGGGGTCCTGACCCTTAGAGAACAGAGCAAAGGGGGCAAAAAGGATGTAGAGAAACAGATGGACTACAGTCTATAGAACTACAAAGTGCTCCCATATGGGAAGAGGAACTGATTAAATGGGCGATGAGGTGTACCTCGTAAAGCGATCGCCGAGTGTACACACATGGACGGCAAATATATAATCTATATTTTAGGTTAGAACCAGCATCAGCTACGGTCTTCTTCTGGCCCCTACAGAGTGACTCACAGGGCCAAATAATATCGCAAAGCAATTTCCTTTTTTTTTTTCCTAACGAATGCATCTAAAGCTATACTTGCACTTTTTATGCACTTCAATGCTGACTGACTATTATAAACGTTACGTTACGTTGCTCTTTAGAACAAAAATAAAAACACGGTTAGTCAATAGATAATGGCCGAATGTACAATATTGACCGCATAGCCTAAAAGCAGGAGATTATAGTAACTCAACACCCCTCCTTATATCTAACCGGGACCTCAAGTTAAGAAACTGTGCTTATTTCCTAGAGATTAGACTGCTGCTGTTATTGCTGCATCATTTTTCAAACTCTCCAGGTATCCTTAAAGGAATGGTTCAGTGAAAACCGAGCTCCGAGTACAGTGCATCATATCTGGTGTTTCTGTACTGGACCTGTTTAGCCAAGAGGTAAGGGTTTGTTTCACTCAAAATCTCTTCCAATGTCACGTTTACCCCATTAACACTCGGTTTTTTATATCTTGTATCTATGAAAACATGCATTTACACTTCGAACGCATCTCAAATCAGTCTGAAACCTGTTGCTGTATCCCACATAATATGTACAGTACTGTTCAAATGTCTTAGGCCACCATTAGATTTGCTTTCTGGATTCTTCAATCCATAATCCTCTTTTCCATAGATCTTCATTCCAGTCTTTGTGAGCTTCAGCATATCTTAGTCATTTCACCCTTGTTCTCGTTCCGAAAAAGTGGTTTCTTGGCTGCTACCCTTCCAAAAAGCATTCCTGATAAAGCTTCTTCAGACTGTAGAAGGACTGTATTTGCTCTCTAATAAAGAGACTGAGAAATAATAATATATGGTCATTATACCATTTTTAAAACAATGGGATATCTAATCTAGTGGTGGCCTGAGACTTTTGCACACTACTGTAAATGAGCCCTGTGTTTTGTGTCAGTTTAAATTATGAAAATTTTAATTGGAGCATCAAATGTGACAATTGTCAGGATCTCAGACTAAGAGAAAGTTAAATGTTTAGAAGAAGATGCTGTAAAGCGTTTAATTACAGCCAGCACTATTACTGTAACAAACCGATTTGGGCACAAGAGAGCGAAGTGAAGATCATGTGAGCCTATCATATTAGATTATTTCAGTCAGCGGTTTCTGTCCATAATGGCAATAACATTTTTTTTTATAAATTTGGTGCACAGATCAGCTTGGGCACAAGAGCACAAACCAGTGGGAGACGATCGTATTGTAGTTTTTTGGACGGAGCCCTGCTGGTGACATCACTTCTTCATAAAATTGACTTATTAAAGTGTGGGAAGGAGATCCTAAAGGCATTTTCACACCGAGTACAATATTTTAATGTAGTGGGACCTTCACACCAAGTGCATTACGTTTTTTGTCTAAAGCGATTAATTTCCCTTCTCTTAATGTGTCGGGGATTTCGTCGTGTCTTTTTCACATCGTCAACTTAAAAAAAAAATAAAAAAAAAACACGAGTGAAGATGAGTGCAGGAAGCTCTAGTTTGTGTTTTTTTGATCATGAACAGATCAGAATGCACTTAGATAAATAATCAGACGCTTCCATCCATCATTCTCCAGCCTTTCAGTTCTGTTCCACCAGAGCTTTTCTTTCATATCCATGTTTTTAGAGTCCTAAACCCTAATCTCTGTCCTATAAGCTCTTGAGCTGTTCTGCCCGGCAACCGAGCTCTGATTGGTCAGCCTGATTTTAGCGCAGAAATTAGAACAGGCTTCGATTAAACATTTTGGGTGGCCCTGATATATGCGTGTTCTTTTCGACTCGGTGTGAAAAGGCCTTAATGCGTAGAGTTAGTAAAGCGTGGTTTTAATGTCATTCCAAACACATACACAGTACACAGTGCAACCAAACAGCGTTCTTCCAGGACCTACAGGTGCTACATAAAGACACAAAAACTACAAGAGACAACACAATACTAACTAATGCTACATAACACTGTGTAAAGTGCATGTGTGCAAAGACAGACAAACAGAGCAAAGAGGACAAAACAGTCACTCTGCCGAAAGGGTGCCATTCGCTTGCTATAACTCTTAAAAATTACATTTCATTTTCTACATTTTTTCAGAATAACTTCATAATGAGTACTGCTCAATCTCAGGCAACTTTATTTTATTTTTACATGGTTTCTCCTGTTACTGTATCTCTCTATACGAGTAACAGGACTGAGTTTTCAGCACAGAATTAGCAAATACAGAAGATGTAACCACGCGGCATCCGTACTATAGCATTAGGACACTGAGCACATTTTAATGATTTACCAACAATGTGTATTTTTACTATAAATAAATAACATCTAAAAATTATTTCAGTAACAGGACAGTAAGGAGAGCTTGACCTTCCAGAAGTTGGAATATAAGTTATTAGGATAACAGGACTGAGAAAACCTGGGGACATGACTGAAATATGTATTTTAAAGTAAATTATTATGGATTTCTTGTGGGAAAATATTTGAGGCGTAGATGGGATATGGAGTGACACAACAATACAAAGAAAAAAAGATTTCTGAATTATTTTAATAGTTATATTTCGCTTTAAAATGTAACGTTAGAGACCAGAGACAGCTAACAAATACCATTTTCAGTTTTCTAGGTAGTCTTTAGTAATGTTTAAATGATCTACCTTAAATTTGCAATTGCATCACTGTGCAGTACACTTTCATTAATCAATAAAATGTTTTTTACAGTTAACTGTATGAATTATCTATGCATGTAATGTCCTGGGGACGGAAATAGCACCCATTCGGCTCGCACACAGTACGGTCGGAGAGTTACAATTACATGAGTTCCCACATGTTAAAAAGTCATGGCCATGCCTTAATTTTATTAAGAAGGGATGTCTGTAAGGTTTCTGTCCAAATCATTTCTAAAAATGTAAAAAGTTTCTTGCGTTCCCCAGCTATTTTTATATGGAAGAGCGACTTACAACGGACTTACAATCCAAGCAATTGTGGGTTAAGGGCCTTGCTCAAGGATCCAACAGTGGCAGATTGGCAGAGGTGGGATTTGAACCCTGGACTTTGTAGTCCACAGTCCAGTTCCTTACCCACTGAGCCACCACAGTCCCATCATGGATATGATGTTATACATAGAGAAAGACGTTTCTAAATACCACGTTTCATTTGGTTTAATATTCACCACCGAGATTCGTGTCATTCGTTGCGGTTCTCCTATTGGTGGTCTTTAGGTGTTTAGGTCGGTTGCCTTTGGTCACAGTGGCACTAATTGGGCTGCTGGTGAGCCTGACACATCACAGTTGCGTCTCATTTCAGGGGTTGTGTCACAGCAGCATCACATTTCAAAGTGTCTTAATATACAGGCCAAGAAATGCACCCTTCTTTTCCAAGGCAACAAAGGATCCAACGAGTGGGTCATTTGCCAGAAAACATATTCTGAGGTTGACTTGAGCGTTGAGTTGAAGGCAACTGGACTTCTTCTTGGTTCTTGAAAGCTGATGGGGAGTCCCAGGTGTTTAACCATAGTGGGTCACCTTTGTTGGTGGCCCTGAGAGTCCTTGACCCACCCAAGGTGTGACCCAGTCTTTGGCCCACCCTGCCATCATGTGAGCTGTTAAGAGTTACATGGGTCAAGGTGTGAATGTGGGTTCAAGCTCCTGGGAAGGGATCTCAAGACTGCTTTGTAGGTGGGTGGTCATTGGTGTCGTAAACCACTCCCTCTGTTAAACGATGGTTGTTCTGATTGGACATAAATCGCCTCTTTCACAGCATCTGAACGTCTTCAAGAACCAAGAAGAAGTCCAGTTGCCTTCAACTCAACGCTCAAGTCTATCATGACCTGGATGATCGTCTCATTTCAGTCTATGCAGCCTTCGAAGGATGCAGCCCCTGAATTAGGACACAGCTTATGACCACCAATCGTAAATCGCAACCAAATAATTATTTTATGATAAGCGACTTTTGCTGTGAGTGCAAAACCAGGCCGAAAAACCATTGCAAACCTGGCTGTAGACAAAAACCACCCTACCTATTTGACTAGACTTGGTCTAAGGCTAAAGTGTTAAAATCTGATTTTTTCACTGAACTATTTCTTTTGTGGCAAAGTACATATCTGTATTGAACAGCCAAGAGCAAGCTGGCGACTCTCTTAAACTCTCAATGGACACAAATCCACTGGATGCTACTACTGGATGTAACACATCTGTCTAAGAGCAGCAAATAACTTTGTTCAGAAATGCCTATTTTTATACTCATGAGGACAAGCACACCACTGAAAATATGTCTCTGTCAAAGAACGTAACATGTTCAATAAACAAAGAACGTAACTGTGGCTAAGAGAGCGACTGGTGGTTGGAGCCAAAGCTGTGAAACTAAACGAAAGAGCTCTCGACGGCTTCCTGTGAGGATCCTGTAATATCTTGACAGGCTTCCGTTCCGACGTAGCAGCATCCTAACAACTGTGATTCTGAGGTGTTAAAACTAGGAATAATGCAGCACATGGCTGTCGCTAACAGCTGGACATTCAGTCGCTATGTTTACATGCAGATCCTGAACAAGATATCAAGATATTCATGTAGGGAAAAACTGAAACAGAAGAAGAATCCATGTCCCAAATTCCATTCCTGTATTTCAAGCCTGCGACACATTCCAAAAAAAATGCTGTTACGGTGCAATTTAGGGCTAGTAATGAGGGAAAAAAGTAAACTACAGAGGGGTGATCTCTGATCCCTCAGACGGGACATTCATCAACAGCTGATAGAACCACATGGGCAAGGGACTACTTTATCAAACCTTTGTCGAGCACTACAATACGGAGTTACATTCACAAATGCCACTTAAAACGTTACTGTGCAAAAAAGAAACCTCATGCTAACCATGTCCAGAAGCGGCTCCTCCAAGCTTTTTTTTAGGAATGTGTTGCAGGCATGAAATAAGGGATAGGCTTCAGACCCATCCTTGACTAGGATAAGCAGGGGTAAAAATGGAACTTTCACTCTCACCGATCAGCCATAACATTAAAACCACCTGCCTAATATTGTGTGGTTGCCCCTTGTGCCACTAGGGCTCTAACCCATCGAGATATGGATTCCAAAAGATCTCTGAAGGGGTCTTAATTCAGCATTGCCTCAAAAGCAGCTAGGCTCACAGCCCTAACTAAGTAAGCCTAAGTTGACAGTGGCAAGGAAAAACTCCTTAAATGTGAGAAGAAACCTTGGGAGGACCAAGACTCAGAACTTGGACCCAACCTCCTTGGTATTATATGTATGAAATACATACACTAAACAGAATAGTTACAATAATGTATATTATTATATTAGTGCATATATTATTTAGTCCCTGTGTCTGAGAGAGGCTTGACCCCCCCCCAACCCTATCAGATTAGGTAACCCTAACCCTGGCACTGCAACAACTGTAACCAGCCCTTCTGGACATGTGGTCTATTCAGAGTAAAGACTGTATTCTAGGATTTGATGGAGGAAGGGTCAGACCAGGGGGGGTTATCACCCTGGCACTCCAACAACAACCCATAACCAGCCTTATGTTGGGCTGGTGGCCCGTTTAGGGTTCACAGTCGCCTGTTCCCTGTGAATTCCAGAATCAAACCTCCTAAATAGGCCTAAGCAGGATAAGTATGAGCAAAAAATTGGGAATTTTACCAATTATTCTGCATGTAAACATAGCGACTATGACCAAAGGAACAGAGGAAGGATTTTCCATACAGGTTATGTCTAATCCTAGACTCCACTGTATATGATGGTTAGTCTGAGACCGGGCGTGATCTGCACAACCCAGCTGAAAGCTAATACATGTATGGCTATCGAGTGCAGAGACCTGAAAGCTCTGTGAATTTTGGTTCCTTTAGAGACTCCCGTGTCTGGTACCCGTCAGTCTGGTGCCAGTTTCTCGCATGTTAAGGACTGTGATCTTTTTTGTGAATGCCCGACTCACCCGATGGCCTGAAGCTGGACGGACTCGTGTTACGTAACCTGACAGAGTGAAACCGCATCCGACTTACAAGATCCAGCAATTTCACCAACATCTGAGTGATTATACTGATACTGTATGCAAAATGAATATCAACAATAAAAAGAAACGACCAAAACTTGTTTTTTGTGTGCTTACTGTGACCTAAATGACTGATTTGAACTGGAACCATGGTATGTGTGTTAAACTGCTAAAGCAATTCTATACAGTAAGCTGTGTACGCTGTTTAACGTCTGCATTACATTCTTATAAAACAGGTCGTTGACTAAAATGGTTACGCTACTGAAATGTAAATATAAAAAGTAGTTTGAACAGAAAGTTGTATAGAATTGTATATGATACGTAAATGCGTCAGAGTGGAATGCTACCATCTACACAACATCCAAAACCTAAACTGTTATACATATAACTCCCTCCAGAAAACACACAAAACCGTGATTCTTCCTGTTGTTGGACAAACTGGGCATGATAACTAAAGTCAATTTATATTTGTAGTTATTAAACATAGTTTAATTGCAGAGGACTAAAGTTTTACTTTTAACTTATGCAACAAATGATCATTGTTCTGCATTGTTTACACTTCACGAATTACAAAAGAATGCCTTTTATTGAATGCAAAATTAATATCGAACTAAAAATCAAATCATGAACTCAGTATCATGAATCCATTTGTGAGCAGAGTGTATCGTAACACCCCTATGAGGCAAAAGTCATTTTTAGTCTTAAAGCTCTAAGGAGCACACACAAACACAAACAAACAAGCACCTCTTGGTCATCAATGGCACCAAAACATTCTTGGACCCTTAGTGCCACACCCTCATGGACCCCCAAACAGGCACCACATCCTTGGTCCCCTGACCGGCCTCAGACCAGGTCACTCAAAACACAAATAAAACCTCACCTCTATGTACAGTACTGTGCAAAAGTCTTAGGCCACCATTAGATTTGTTGTTTTGCATTGCTATAATGACCATATATAAGATATTGTTGACGATTGGACCCAAAAACTTGGATTCGTCACTCCATAATCCTCTTTTCCACTGATCTCCATTGCATTCTTTGTGAGCTTTAGCATATCTTAACCTTTTCACCCTGTTCCCCTGCCGAAAAAGTGGTTTCTTGGCTGTACCCTACCAAAAAGCATTCCTGATCAAGCTTCTTCATACTGTAGAAGGGATCCCAATGAAGCTGCCAGATGCTGTTATTGCTCAAGTGTAAGGGGACTTATCATCGTAGCCCTTTCAGTTTTGAATACTGCATAGAAATTTCCTGTATTTTCTGGTTGTATTCTAATAAAGAGACTGAGAAATAATTATATGTCGTCATTATACCTTTGCAAAGACAATGATATTTAAAAAAAGACAAAGTGTATTAAATGTGGACAGAAGTATGAATTGTTTACAAAGGTGTACCAAAGTGTATAAAGTGTGTAAAAAAAAGTGCTTAAAGTGTAAAAAGTGTGTGGAACACGTTTGAAACCAAACGGCCATTGGTTCAGAGCGGCCATTTTGATATGTAAGTGTACGAAGTGTGTACAAAAGTGTATGGAACACCGTGACCCATCTATCTACGCAAAATAACGGGCTTCATGTTTTCACTTCATGAAGTTAATAAGTAAACAATTAAAGAAAATCTGTAGGGGTATGTTAAGAGATAAATGCCTTGTGGTGGTCCTTACCTCAGATTTGTTTGTTATTTTCGGACATTAAACCACTTCACTGGGCTTCATACCTAAAGTAAAAGGTTTATTTGTAAAAAACGGTAAATATTTAAGCACATTTTAAGCTTTTTAACAAACAAATGTCATACCTGTTGTAACGGTTTCTCCTCACCAGCCGATGGCGACAAGCAGCTCGAGCACCATTTTCTCGCGAGAAAAAAAAAAGCGCTCGCGCGGCGGCATGACATCCGTGTGTAACACGTTAGCTGTGAGGTAATCGTGATATATTTTGCGTTTACACAACGAGAAACCGGCAACGCTTTTACGTTTTACTTATTCAGAATCTGCTGAGGGAGGACCTACACCGGAACGATGAGTTTACTGGCTAAAATCGCGGAGATCGAGAACGAGGTTTGTATAAATACTGTACTGTTTTAGCTTAGCTAGCGGTTGTGTCCCTAATGGCTTAGTGCGCCCTACATTAAAGCGCTACGTGTCTTAGGGAGTTATGGCGCTTTAGCATAATCTAGTGCACTCTGTGAATAAGTGATGGCCGTTTGGGATTCAGCCTTGGTTTGGACGTAGAAATCGCCGACGTGGGCTCAGTTTAACGCGCTGATCGTCATGTTTTTTCAGATTCTGATTAAGAATGATGAATTAACGTGACAGTAAAACCAGACATGGAGTCTTTTTGTTTCGTTTTTAGTCGTTTTGTTAATTTACTGGCACGTTTGTTTTCGTTATGGCCTAGTGCAAACTTCTGAAAGCTGCCTTAGTTGGCACTGCCCAGATAATTCAGTTATCAGTTATGTAGGTGTGGGTATGGAGCCACTACCATGTCGGTGTGCCTGCTGTGCTGAGAATGCCCCTCCACTCAAATATCTTTTTTCCCTTTGATTTTGAACCATAATAAAACAAAATCTGTAATCACCAAATTGCTTTTCTGTCCTGTGCTTCAGATGGCTCGTACTCAGAAGAACAAGGCCACAGCGCATCACCTGGGGCTGCTGAAGGCTCGACTGGCCAAACTCCGGCGAGAGCTGATCACCCCTAAAGGAGGCGGCGGAGGAGGCCCGGGAGAGGGTATGAAAGCAGGACAGTGTTTCCTCGATTTATTGAAAAGATTGGTGCTTTTTCAGACACATACTAAAGTAGATAAAGAGAAACCTGTTAAACAATGAGTGAGCCTTTAGGATTAGCAGGTAACCTGAAGGTGAAATGAGGCTGGTATTTCAATCAGTGAGATGAGTGTACAAGTTTGCGGAATTGTCATGAAGTTTCTAATACCTAAGGCCAATCATAAACTGAGCAAGCCTAGGCCAGCAGTGGGAAGGAAAAAATCCCTAAACGTCGGAAGAAACCTTGGGAGGACCTAGACTGAAAAAGAGACCAAACCTGCTTGGGAAATAAATAACAAACTAAATTAGAATAAAATATGATCACATGAAATTATGTAAAATAAAATATGGTTGGGAGAGAAAATAATTAAAAACAAATTAAAAGGAGAAGGGAGAAGTTAAAAATGACAGAAACAGTTAGGTTCTGAAGGTCTGAAGGTTGCCAGAGACTAAAAGTTAAGAATGACTGAGTGACACAAGTGTACAAGGAATTCATTAAATTTATTTAAGACAATAGCATAAGATTAGTTACACACTCTTACTTTACCTTTTTCATTTATTTTCCATTTCTTCCATATATTATTATTATTATTATTAATAATAATAATCTTGTTATTTGTTCAAGAATAATAAACCAGTACGGGATTGATATCATTATCAGAAGTGAAAATGTGGTATCAGAGCACCTCTCTTCTACTCTGTACACGATGAAGCTACCTGAGCGTTATGGTACCTGGGTTTTGTAGGGTCTTTCATATCATATCCACCTGCACTGGTGGGAAAATTCGAACCTCGGCGTCCTTTGACGGCTCTGCTGTGTCTGTGCTCCAGGTTTCGACGTTGCTAAGACGGGGGATGCGCGTATCGGCTTCGTGGGCTTCCCGTCAGTGGGGAAGTCGACGCTGCTGAGTAACCTGGCCGGAGTGTACTCCGAAGTGGCCGCTTACGAGTTCACCACGCTGACCACGGTGCCAGGAGTCATCCGCTACAAAGGAGCCAAAATCCAGGTTCGTTCTTAATTCATTCTGGGTGCTTTTATCCATGTTCCTCAGACCAGCCTCTCAAAGCCACAGCAGCAGGCAGGGTACCTCAGAAAACTGTAGGGTAAATGTAATGTATTTTATGACTGTAGCTCCCTCTTCTGGTAACGGCTCATCATGATAAAACACACATACCCCACGGAGCAAGGGGGAGCATTCTGACAAAATATAGCAGGGATCATTTAACTTTTCTTTATTGACTTATGTACTTTGTTAGTTACTTGTTTTATTTACTTACTTAATTACTTATTCACGTATTTTTTTACTTATTTGTTTACTTATTCACTTATTTACTTACTTAGTTATTTACTAAATTGCTTATATATTTATTTATTTACCAATTACTTATTTACATACTTAGTAATTTCCTTATTTGCTTACTTATTTATTTATTGACTTAATTACTCACTTATTTACTTGTTTACCCACTTATGTACTTACAAATCACTTTGTTATTTATCTATTTATTTACTTATTTATGTACTAACTTATTACTCATTTATTTATTTACTTGTTTACTTATTTATGTTCTTATTTATTTACTTATTTATGCATTTATTTATTTAATTACTTGTTTACTTTTTAACAAATTTATTTGACTTATTTATTTACCTATTACTTATTTATTTACTTAATTACTTATTTATATACTTACTAATTTATTTACGTTATTTATCTGTTTATTTACTTATTTACTGACTTATTGTGTATTTACTTAGTACTCATTTATTAACTTTTTGACTTATTTACGTTCTTATCTATTTTTACATATTTACTCATTTAATTACTTATTTATTCGCTTATTATTTATTTATATTTTTATTTATTTATTTATTTAACTATATTTACGTATTTACCTATTTAGTTACTTCTTTGTTTATATATTTACTTCCTTACTCCTGATTTTTGGTCATGCCCACTTCCCCTCATTGGCGTCCCATAGCCTGCCACTGTAGGTCAGTGAGTGCGCACTTCCACCGTATCCGTCCGCCCGCCCGTCCTCAGACTGGGCCGGTTGTGTCTGTCGAGCGCCCTCTGCACCACCTAAGTGCCCAAAGACAAACTGTTTTACTATATCCTCTGGTATTCCGTTTGTGCCCGTTGACCCTGACGTGGCATCTGCTTGCGTGTTTCAGCTCCTGGATCTTCCTGGTATCATTGAGGGAGCTAAAGATGGTAAGGGCCGAGGACGACAGGTTATAGCAGGTAAACACACGCTGTACACACACACACACACACACGGACACGTACCTGGCACCATGGTGGCATGTGATCGTTTGTGATCCTTGCTGCTCTTGCTGTGTTCCAGTGGCTCGTACCTGCAATCTGATCCTGATCGTCCTGGACGTGCTGAAGCCTCTGGGGCACAAGAAGCTGATCGAGCACGAGCTGGAGGGGTTCGGGATCCGGCTCAACAAGCAGCCGCCCAACATCGGCTTCAAGAAGAAGGACAAAGGAGGCATCAACTTCACAACGACCGTAGGTGGCACTGTGGAGCTGCACACATTTACACCTGCCCTCTGACGTTCTCTTACCTGCGCCTACGTCCGGAAGCTAGGCGCAGGTAAGAGGCCTTATTGGGCCCTTGAGCGAGGCCTTGAACCCTGAGTTCCTTCAGTCAGTGCTGAGCTGGCGTTCTGTCCTCGGGTACTGGGAGCCTCCACTGGCTGGTAATTCCAGGATAGGCTCTGGATCTCTCCGTGACCCCGACCAGGGAACATGCCTGTTAAATCCTCCCAGTACCAGATGATGCCCGCCGGTCGTGTCTCATTGCTGCTCTCGTTGTCTCAGTGTGCTCAGAGCGAGCTGGATGGTGAGACGGTGAAGAGCATCCTGGCCGAGTATAAAATCCACAACGCCGACATCACGCTCAGGAGCGACGTTACGGCTGATGACCTCATCGACGTGGTGGAGGGAAACAGGTCAGTCGCTGCATTCTTTGGGAGAGGCTGGGGCTGCCCGGTGTATCGCAGAATGTCCAGTGAGCTGTCACTAAAAGCTAAAAGAAATCGAACGCGTCAGGCTGCAGCTTTTTTGCTGCTACTTTCCGTGACATATGTCAGATATTTATTTTCCTGGTCTGTAGGCATTATTTGTATAGTTGTGTTTAAATAATGTTTGCGACTTTAAGGAGGACTTTGTCGTGAAATAAATTGCTAAATGACCAATTTTGTCCTTCGTGTTAATCCTGTGATGAGAAGCTTTCTTAGTTTAATGCTCTGTTTTAACCATGAGTGCAAAGATGCCTGTAACGCTATTGGCTTCTGGTAAAATGTTTTAAACGGCGCAATATATATCGCAGAAATAGCATTGCAACGTTGTTTTTTTCAGTATCGTGCATCAGAGGGTGTAACCTAAAGTGTTTGAGTGTCACGCTTTAGCTACTTTAGCTTTATATAACAGCCCTGAATCCCATATAGGAAAACGTATCATAGTATATATGGACACGCCTAATGGCCTCCAATTTACTTCATGATAAAAAGGTCTTAAATCTCACCGTGAGCTCCTACACACTCTGCAGTCCTGCGGCCGGGTCCTGCAGTGCGGCGTTATGGCGAATTTGCCAGCAGAGGGCGCTGACATGACTGTTCTTCTCACCTCTGCAGAGTTTACATCCCCTGCATTTATGTCCTGAACAAAATCGACCAGATCTCCATCGAGGAGCTGGACATCATCTACAAAGTCCCTCACTGCGTCCCGATCTCCGCTCACCACCGCTGGAACTTCGACGACCTGCTCGAGAAGATCTGGGATTACCTGCAGCTCGTACGCATGTGAGAAACCCGAGAAACTGCCATCCGTTTGTGTCTAAACACCCCGAAAGCTCCCTGTCCGCTTTTTCTTTCTTTAATTTCTCTTCTTTTAATGTGTTGGAGATTTTGAGTGGAGATGAGTGCAGGAAGCCCTAGTTTGTGTTTTTGTGAGTATGAACAGATCAGAATGCACTTAGATAATCAGACGCTTCCATCTAGTCCCTGTGAGCTTTATCACCATCATTCCTATAAGCTCTTATGAGCTGTTTTGCCCGGCAACCGAATTCTGATTGGCCAGCCTGATTTTAACCATTCAGAAATGAGAAAAGGCACCGAAAGACTTCATTTCATTGCATTCTGGCTGTGAAGGCATCGGATTTCTTAATGGTTTCATAATGGTTTCTCTTTCCTGTACAAATTGAAAACAGTGTTAGCACCAGTCCATTATTCATGTGCAGGTTTGCGCTGCTCAACGTCCACGGTATGTTCTGTGAAATGGATGTCGATAATGTTTTATTTTAAACAATAATATTATTTAAAACACAGTATGAACACATTTAGTACAGTACTGTACAGTCATTCTTATCTTTGTATCTTTTATAAAACTTAACACTTAGCAAAAACTAAACGAACCATTTCTCATATGTTCGTACTAGTTTTCTGTCGTTCAGATCTGAATTCTGAAGGCTTGTCAAGTGACAAACGACAAGTAGCGACCAAGTGTTTCCCATAAGGAATAAGTAAACTGAATGAATGGGTTCCAGATCCCCAGAAAATCCCCGCTGTATAAGTTATTATATACATTAATGGAGTTGTATCATATATTTAAACACTGATAAAAACAATAGTTAGATGAAATAAATTAATTTCAGTATCCTCTTTTTAAGCACTATTGTGGTCTTTGTGGGCTGTTATCACTAACCTTGGTTGACGAAACGAGTCATGTCTCGACTTGTACAAGTTTCAGCAAGTGAGCCCAGTGCCGATTAGGGATGCGCCATCCGATATTAGGATCGTGTCTCGGTCCCGATATGAACAAAATTAGCTGGATGGGGTTTTAAAAATTAGAATAGGGAATAAAAATCTGTCTTGTATGCACCTAATTCGCGTCTGAATGACATGACGCTAGTACGAGCGAACCCTTGTGCCACCTGCTGACAAAAACGTGGTATCGTTGTACTTTTTTCCTGTAAAACATTGATAAAATACTTACTTATATCAAAATCACTGGATTGAGATCACAGCTGATATGGGTGTGTGGACTTTCGGCTGACGCTTCAATGTTTACCTTTCCTGCCATGTAAATGACCTAAGTGTGTACATGGCGTTAAACACACAAACTTTTTTCCTGTAGAATGACTTCCATTTGTGTTAGAATGAATATCACTGATTTATTGAGTAGTGTTATGTATTATTATTTTTATCATGTTGAGGTAACTGTAAGTGTTGCACATTATAAGGGATGTTTTATGTTTTTCCTTTTGTATAGCTACACCAAGCCGAAGGGGCAGCTCCCCGATTACACCGCGCCCGTGGTCCTTCCTGATGAGCGAACATCCGTTGAAGACTTCTGCCTAAAAATCCACAAAAATCTCATCAAGGAGTTGAAGTAGTACGTAACCCCTCTATCTCCTCCCTCTCTTCATCCTCTCTGCACATTGCAGCTCATTTTAAGCTTCTAGAACCGAGTGTCATAATTAATGTGCACGCTCCTAAGCGCTCGTACGTGTCCGGGGCTGGTCTAGGACGTCCCGGGTTTTAGTGTGTGTGGTGGGGGGGTGAAATTCTGCAGATAAATCAGAGTTCTAATGGAACGCAGCCTGACCTCTGTTAATCCTCCTCCGCAGCGCATTAGTGTGGGGCTCGTCGGTCAAACACAACCCTCAGAAGGTGGGCAAAGACCACGTGCTTGAGGACGAGGACGTCATTCAGCTGGTCAAGAAGTGAGGAAAGGAGCCGGCGACGAGAGCGCCCGAGACGTAACGTCGGAGGCAGGATCCATAACGCCAATATCGTCTCTGGACTTATCGATTTGTTTTCCTCTTTGCTTCTGGACGTGATGAGAACGCAGATGAACTGTACGAACGCGGAATGTCGCGTTTAACCTTGAAGGCATGAGAAGAATGCCCGGCTATATCTATAGGTTTAAATAAAAGCCTGAAAATCGCAACACGATGCACGTTATAATGCTGTTTCTCATTCAAACCCGGGGTCGGGGTGGTGGGAATGTGGGGATGTGGTCCGGAGCCTATCCCTGTACTCACTGGGGATCATTGCCTCCGTCCGCCCTCTTTTGTACCTGTGTGATGCCTGGCCTGGCCAGAAGGCACTGCTGGGGTCACATTGGGGCTTGGCGAGCTTCACAGCGCAGAAAAAAAATGGACAAGACAAAAATTTTCTTAGTGAAATTTTTTTATTATTATTTTTCTGCAGGATTTTCGCCACATAACTCGTCCCGCAATTTTCAAGATATCGAGACCATTCCAACTGCGGATTGTTCGGTCTGACTGTGCAGTCTGGGCTTGTATACAGTTTTTTGATCAGTCATGCGGTTTCTGTGTAGTGACGCATTTCTTTCCTGGATTCTATCCCATAGGAATGAATGGGTTACAAAGGTTTTGGCACCCTTTTCATTTCACGATGATACAAATACACTAGTAACACCCCACCACTCACATGGGCTACCACAGCAACCACTTAACTACCTAAATCACCATAGCAACTGCCTAGCAACCACATGGTATACCTTTGCAACAACCTAACCACATCATAGGAACCACCTAGGATACCAGAGCAACAGCATAGCAACCGCGTGGGATGCCATAGGTTGCCATAGCAACAACATAGAAACCACCTGGGACACCATAACAACCACATAGCAACCACTTAACACCATAGCAACACGTATGATAAAATAAAACCCCACGTTAGTAGTCGGACTAGTTCTGAGTTTGAAAAAGCTGCCAGTGGAGTGGCAGACTCAAAACACAGGAGCTGATAATGATTCATGAGGCGCAGAAGCCACACCGATTGGTCAGAGGGCGAATAAAATGTTGCATTTTCAATGTCCAAAAAATCGCCTTTGGTGTGGAAGATAATTTATCGTCGTCCAAATAAATCGCACGCCTACGTTACTAGGATTACCAGGTACAGAGACGAGCCTTCATCACTGGGACTAACGAGTACAATGACCACACCTGCACCACTGAGACAGACAGGTACAGAGCCATGCCGCCTTCTCTGAGACTGAAACAGGTCTGGTCTTGCAAGGATTTACAGGTAACGAGCCACGCCGTCTTCGGTGGGACTCGTGTGTGGGCCTATATGCACATTTAACTGTTCTATTCAATATTTTTATTCATTTTCACTACTAATTAATTAACTGTTAGTATTGATTTAGCTTCTGTTTATTTGAACTATTAGGTATCATAGTTTAGTTCTTACATATAACATCTAGGCTACCCAAGCAGGTCGGGGTCCCTTTGTGAGCCCGAGGTTTCTTCCTTATAACGATTAGGGAGTTTTTTCTTGCCACTGTTGCTGTTGCTCTGTTGGGATTGGCCGTAGATGTTAGAAGACAATAGAAAACTATGAAGCTGCTTTGAGGTAGTGCTCCATTATAAAAAGCGCTATAGAAATGAATCTGACTTTGACTCGTACAGGGCCACTGGAATGGACAGGTACACAGGACTTACATACTGGGACTTAAGGAAGAGGCAGGTATATATAACGTGGCTCTTTTGCTGGGCGTGGCACTGCAGAAGCCATGCCTTTACAGCTGCGTGTTAATAAAGATCAGATCTCTGTGACTTATCCATTCGGTGTTCTGAAGGCTTCCTATGTATTACAGTATTAAGAATTTAAACCTCAAGTCCTATTTCTCCGAACCTAAATCAAATTGTCGAGCAGCAATCCTCAGGACTATCACTGGTGCAGTGATGGTATGGTGTATCTACTCCCGACCCCACCTCCTGCCGCTCCTCCCCCTCCATCTGGCAGTAAGTCACTCTGGATAACCAGATCACTTAGTGAATGAGAGCCGGAGTAAACGATCGACGGCAGCACAAAGGCGCTCGCACAGATGTGCTTTATTGTCCGCTCTGTGTCCAGGGATGAATGATGTGAACGTCCCTCGGCGAGTCACCTCCAGATTTCATCAGCTAAAAGCATTTATGGTTTTCTTTGTCAGATCAAATGCGCTGTACTGCTTAATATTTTACATTGTAATAAAACCCAAGCCACGAAATCGTTCCTCTCGTTTCTGCGCCTCATCGTGCCTACGTGTTTCGCCGCGTTAAACTCTCGCTTGTCTTGGTAATTAATACAGGAATGTGATTTTTATGTTCAAATGCCTTTTCTTCAGAAAGGTTTACCTGAATAAGTTACGTAAACATGTCTATTTTTACACACCAAGAGAATTCAAATCACGTCGACCAACATGCATGCGCTAATGACCTCACTGAAACAACCAGCAAAAAACAGCCATGACTTTTAAACGCAGGTATGCTGCCCAACCACGCCAGACCTTCTGGATCTCTTCACTGTGCCCAGGGGTGCCCCAGCTTCTGTTCTCGCACCAGACTCTCCCCTTGGTCTATCCTGCATGCCAGTCCTGGGGATGCAACTTAACCCACAGCCCTCACCTCGCCAGAGCAGCAGCCAAAAAGAACATGAACAATCTACAGAGCTGCTGAAAAATGTTTTGTGGATGGATCAGACCAAAACAGGACTCAAAATTTACAACCCCAAATCAGAAAAAGTTGTGACGGTGTGGAAAATGTAAATAAAAAATATGCATTTCCTTTGACATCTATTTAACTGCAGACAGTATGAACCTGAGATATTTCAGTTTGGTTTTTTCATTTAATTTGTTAATGAACATCCCATTCCTGCATTTCAGGCCTGAAACACATTCCAAAAAAGTTGGGATGGGGAAATTTAGGGCTAGTAATGAGATAAATACTTAATAATGACAGATGTCAACAGGTGATGATAATCATGACGGTACAAAAGCAGTATCTGAAAAAGAGTCTTTGAGGAGTAAAGATGGGCAGAAGATCTCCAGTTTATCAACAAATGTGTCAGAAAATGATTGAAAGAAAGATTGGAAGGAATTTCCATATTTCTGCCTCTACTGTGCATAATATCATTAAATGATTCAGAATCTGGAGGAATTTCAGCCTAAACTTTAGAGGGGTGATCTCCGCTTCCCCAAGACGGCACTGCATCAAGAACCGTCATTCATCAACAGCTGATAGAACCACATGGACAAGGGATTCCTTTATCAAACCTTTATCAAGGTCTACAATACAGAGTTACATTCACAAATGCCACTTAAAACGTTACTGTGCTAAAAAGAAGCCTTATGTTATAACCATGTCCAGAAGCAGCGTCGGCTTCTCTGGGCTTGGAGACATCTGGGATGGACCATCATACAGTGGGAACGGGGATTGTGCTCAGACCCATCAGTATAACAGATCTTTTTTGGACCAAATATGAAAAAAAGGAGCATCCAGACTGTTATGAGGACCAAGTCCAAAAGCCAGGCTCTGGCATGGTATGGGGTCGGGCCAGGGCCCTTGGTACAGGTCATTTACACTTCTGTGATGCAGCATTAATGCAGAAAAGTACACAGAGATTTTAGAGTGACATAAGCTGTCTTCAAGACGACATCTTTATCAGGAACATCTGTGCATTTTTCAACAAACTACGGCTGTGGAAGAAGAAGAGGGTACGAGTAATGGACCTGCAGTCCTGACTTGTCATCTACAGAGAATGTGTGGAAAATTTTGATACGGAAATTGCAACGACGACCCCATACTGTTACACACCTTAAGACGTGTTTGCAGGAAGAATGGAACAAAATCACACCTAAAACACTAAATCAGTTGGTATTCTCAGTGATGAAACTCATTTTAAGTGTTGGGAGAAAGAATGGCAATGTTACAAAGTGGGAAATGCTTTACCGTCAGAACGATAAAATAATGCGAAATATAACTACCAGTAAATGTACGGAAACGCTGCGCTTATTTTTCATTTGCATTTTCCATACTGTGGGTTATAATATAAATCATAAAATCCGTGTTATACTTTTTTTCTTTCCTTTGTGTCTGAGTTGGACAGATCAGACTGCAGTTTCCCAAAAATGATGTAAATGTCCTACCAGTAAGTCAGCTGGTGATGATGTCTGCATACCAATGCTTTTGGCAAACTCGGACCTCGCTGTTGAAATGATCCAACAGATCTGCGTGTATTACTTTTAGTATATGTTAAAAATGATTATGTCAGTTTAAAACCCAGAGCCAGGTAATCGCTCTAATTCCTGAGTGCCTTTACACCAAGAGATTAAGTCTTGGCACGCTTACAGTACTTACGCTGAGATCTGATCAAACCGTCCAGGCTGACATTAAGATGTGCCACGTTGACACAAATCTGATGCATGTGTTAGCAGATAAATGGTAAGGAAGCCATCAGTGCCCCATTTATCCAGCGGGGTTATCGGGTTCGTCTTGAAAGCAATGGACCCTGGAAAGACGTTGGACGTATGGACGTGTGTGTTGTGAACCAGATAGCAAATGCAGCACTCCTCCATCCCCATCTCCATCCCCATTTCCATCTCCCTACCCCCTACTGCACTTTCTCTTGTAAATTATAACGGCACTTTAGCTAATGAAAGAGTTGAAGTCCAGGCACTAATAAAATCCATTAAGTGAATAAAGCATTTCCCCCTCTAACAAAATTAAGGAATCTGTCCCCCCCTCCTTAAAAGAGGGAGGACTCCATATTAATATTTATGAATTGCGGAATGGACCCCTTTACCCTCCTGTCTCCCCGTTATGGGTGCCCAGCGCTTCACTTTACCCCGCCCTGTTTAGGATCCTTTCAGCGGTCCACCTATCCGAGACGATCGTGACTGACCCCGCCTTGAGCTGGTGGGAGGGGCTGGCGACTGAGGGGTCTTGGAGCAGGGACGCCCAGGACAGTCGGTCTTCAGTTGGGGTTGGCCGTCCAATCGGGACACCGGGCTCGGAACAGCAACTCTGAGAACCGAGCTGAAAACCATCCTCATGCGGAAAGGTACGAATTCCAAAGCCATGACTGTTTACCAACGGTTAACTGGTTTCGATTTTCTTTTCACAGAGAGACGATGCTTTTAAGAGGGTTTCTCTGGATCGAAAAGATGACGGCGGAGTGAAATTTCTTCGTAGTGATATCAGGGAGTTTAGAAGTGACAGTTATGGCGTGGTGGACAAGGTGGAGAACCGGATCGAGGGTGGGTAAGATGTAGAAGTAGAACGATTCACTTTTAAGAAAATTGTTCCTCAGAAACTATTCAGAAGGGCAGCGGATGTAGATAAATCATTTCTAGAATCACTTTTAGCAAAACAGTTCTTCAAAAGCTCTTTTAAAGTTTAGTAGATATAGATAAATAAATTCTCGACACACTTTTTGCAAAACAGTTCCTCAGAAGCTCTTTGGAAGGTCAGTGAAGGTAGGTAAATCGTTTCTAGATTCACTTTTAGCCAAAGTGTTCCTCCAAAGCTCTTTGGAAGGTAAAATGACATAGAGAAATCATTTCTAGATTCACATTAGGCAAAAGGGTTCCTCAGGATCTCTTTGGAAGGTCATAGATGTAAGTAAGTTACTTCTAGAATCACTTTTAGCCAAAGCCTTACTCAAAATCTCCTCAGAAGGTTAGTAGAGGTAAGTACATTTCTCTATTCACTTTTAGCCAAAGAGTTCCTCAAAAGCTCTTTGGAAGTTCAGCGGATGTAGGTGAATTATAAACTTTTCTCAAAAGGGTTCCTCAAAAGCTTTTCGGAAGGACAGATGTAGGTCAGTTATCTCTATATTCACTTTTCACAAAAAACGTTCTCCAGAAACTCTTCAGAAAGTCAACTGATGTAGATAAATCATGTCTAGTTTCACTTTTAGCCAAAAGGTTCCTCAGAAGCTCTTTGTTAGGTCAATGCAGTCAAGGAAGTTTTTTCTGGATTCACTTGTAGCAAAAGTGTTCCTCAAAAGCTCTTCAGACGTTCAGTGGATCTAGATCAGTTATTTCTAGAGTCACTTTTAGCAAAAGCACTCCTCAGAAACTGTTCAGAAAGTTAATGTGTGTAGGCAAATTATTTCTAAGTGCACTTTTAGCCAACTGGTTCCTCAAAAGCTCCTCGTCAATGGATGTAAGCAAATCATTTCTAGATTCTCTTTTAGCCAAAATGATCCTCAAAAGCTCTTTAGAATGTCAAAAGATATAGGTAAATTAGTTATCGATTCAGTCTTAGCTTTTCAGAAGGTCAGTGGATGTAGGTAAATAATTTCTAGGTTTGGTTTTTACCAAAAGTGTTCCTCAGAAGCTCTTCAGAAGGTCATAGGATGTAGATAAATTATTTCTACTTGAAGAACTTTGTAGGTTCCAAAAAGGTACCTCAAAACGGCTTCTAAAGAGGCGCTACATGAGCAGGAATGACCGATCTTGATTTATATTCCACGTAAGCAGCTAAAGCTAGATTCAGTTTTGGCCAAAATGTTCCTCAAAAGCTCTTTGTTAGGTCAGTGGATGTGGATAAATCAATTCTAGATTCATTTTTATCAACAGTGTTCCTCAGAATCTCTTCATTAGGTCGGTGAATATAGGTAAATTATTTCCATTTGAAGAACTTTGTAGGTTCCAAAGGGGTACCTCAAAACGGCTTCTAAAGAGGCACTACATGAGCAGGAATGACCGATCTGGGTTTATATTCCACGTAAGCAGCAGCTAAAGCTGAAACTTATTTAAAAACTGTGATTGATTGATTAAACTTACACAAAAGATTGGACCTCTTGCCTCAAGGCAACTAGATCTAAATGTAAGTACCACTGTGAATGATCCACCCTCGTCCAGAAAACCACGAGCTCGACAGACATCTTCATCTAGTCCATCACTGCGCCCATTGGTACACTGGCCATCTCTTTTTTCGCCTTCCACTCTTTATCCACCTCATTGAGACCAGATCATCTCTCAAACCATCATCCCCATCGATATGCTGGTCCTCTGTCTCTTTCATCAGGCTAAGTGGTCCAGTTGCCGGACCTTTAGACTTGATTAGCGCTCCCATCTCTCCCATTCTGACTAAAGCGTCTCCAGGGACACGACAAGTATGGGAGTAACGAGATTAGCCCCCAGATGGATGACCAGACTGGCGAGCTTCTTGGTGTCTGGACTTTTAGGGGGATTGTCTCTGGGGATGGCAACCGACAGCCAAGCTTACGCTACTTTTTTGGTAGACGGTTCTTCCAACAGGCTGTCCCTCATCTATTTGTGAGTCTTAAGAGACTCTTTTAGTCTAATTGCTTAACAAGACCACGATCGTTAGCGTTAACTCCGTTTCTATCGACTTTTCTAGATCACTTAGACAGACCGCTCAAGTTATATCCGTGGTTTCGCATGTATTCTTAGACATTCGTAAAAATTAGCTGAATCACCCCCGATTGCTTAAAGGAGACGCAAGATTTTGGGGGACGGGGCGGGGTTTGACGCAGTTTTGGCGCAGAAAGGGCGGTGCCCCAATCTCTCCGCAGTGAGCCCATGACCTATGACTAATCGTTTTTTTTTTTCAGTCATCCTCAGTCGCCTTCTTCTCGGACACCTTCGTCGTCTGACACAGAGCTCCGCTGGTCCATCGGCTGGAAGGACGTCCACGGATCTCACGCGAAACGTGGCCCAATACTTCTGCCACTGAATGGATGAGCTGATGCCAGTTTCTCTTTTTTATCCATCATCCATTTCTTGAATGATCCACGGATACCTGAGTTTTTATTAATTTTCATCTTCTTTCATCTGAAACCGAACCGTTTGGTGTTCACGGAGACCCCGGACCACGCCACGGCTCAAGACCAGTTCTGCTGCCTCTGCCCAGGACGCCATTGTGCTTGATCTAACCATGCAGTTCCTCTCAGGTCCATGGTTGTGCCAAGCACTTTGGAGACTTGTGAGCACGCTCTTCGACTCTTTTCGACCGATCATCAGAGTTTCGACTCCATAAATATCAGTCATGAGTGAGAAATAAAGAGTGAGATGTTGTTATAGTTTTCATCCAGAATGAACCCATGGCTCAAGTTTAATATGATGAAAAATGATCTGTAAAAAACCTGTAGATTAAATGACGCTCCTTAATAGGGGGGTGAGTCCGATACTTTTTTTTATTTTTTTTTTAGTGATGCTTGGGATATCAGAAAATAAAAAGCAGAAGTGCTAGCTTTTGGAAAGCACTTGCGAATCAGGTGTTTAATTAGTACCTTTAGAAATTAAAAACTGTGTTTTTATTTATTAAGGAATACGAACTAAAATGAAACTAAAGTTAAATTGTGACAATGGATTTCTGTGATTATACAGACCTGATACATAAGAAAAAAAATTAAATTTACGAAGATAAAATGGCACTCCTTTTTCATCTCTATATTTGGTGACCCCGGCAAATAGAAAGTCCACTGGAAAATAAAAACCTCATTTTAGAAGGACGGCCAGGTAGAATTTGAAAATAAAAACCTCGGATGATTGTAGATGGATGGCCAGGTAGAATCGGGGGGGAAAAAAAACCTGGACAATTTTAGATGGATGTCTAGATATAAACGGAAAATAAAAACCTTGGGCGATTTTACAAGGATGGCCAGGTAGAATCGGAAAATAAAAATCTTGCATGATTTTAGATGCATGGGCAAGTAGATTAAACAAAGTAAGCCAAAAAAAAATGCATCTCTTTATAATTTGACACTTTTGGCTTTCCAACGGCCAGTTCCATATGTGAAAAGGTCCAAAACCCTGCCAATCATAAGCGTGGTTATAATAAAGCCAGTCTGTGATGGTACGGAGAAAACGCTGACCTACAGAAGAAACATATTGGAAAATCAGTCATCCTACAGTCGTACGATTCAGACATAGGACGTGTTCCTCTTCCTCCCCTTCCTTTCAGCACCAGAGGTCATGCTGTAATAAACTTGGCTCTTGCTTTGCACGACCGAGTCTGTAGACCAGCCTAAACCATGTTCTGCTTGGCACAGGCTGCAGGTTCAGTCCATAATGAACCTTTGAGCTTGTTTTTAAAAGATAATTCCTCGTAGCGCTGACTCTATCTCTCTAATCAGTGCACCAGTTCACACCCAGGTCTGTAAGACAACGACAAAGCCGTTTATAATGACAGGCTAGATCTTGAATCTTGATTTTCCATCGCCGGACTCATCAAACAATCCTCTGATATGATAAAGTTCGAATATCAGGACCTTGCATTGTTTCTAAAAGAGCACAAGCTTGTCACAGTGGCACCAAGTGGACGAGCAGAAAGCCTTAAAGATGGTTCAACCACATGCTGCATCAGGGCAGCGTTAATACATACACTATACGGACAAAAGTATTCGGACACCTGGTCAGAAGTCAAGGCTGTCATGGGCCTTTTTTACAATAATGGCCAATAGTGTATTGTAAAGGCAGAGATCAGGGATTAATGAAGTACAACCATAAACACGATCATATAAACAGAACTCTATGTTATAGGAAGATAAGTCCAGATATTGTGACCAAGCTTTAGGAAATTGTTTTTATGTACTTACAAGTACACTTTGCACTATATATATATATATATATATATATATATATATATATATATATATATATATACACACACTATTGGTCATATGTTACTTCGATACAAGTGAAAATTGTAAAAGTTAACGTACTGAATTACTTGCTTTTAATAATACTCAAGTATTACAAGTAAATTCTTAGGCCATTGCAGTAATACTGCCACGATACTTATGATACTTAATACCCATAACAACAAAGGACTTTTAAAGGATTTTACAAAATAAGCTTACGAGTCAGTCATTTTATTTATTTATTTTATTTTATTTAATACACCTAGCCAGTGGAGTTGCAGTAAATGGAACTTGTTCAGGAAGAATAAATAAACAAAACAAAAAAAAAGCTTTACTTACTAAGATCCACTACTTTATAAGTACTCAAAAATATAAAATGGCAAGATCTAAATCTAAATATTGAATTGATTTGTTATGATTACCATGCTGTCCATCTTACAGATCCCTCTTATCGGTAACCTTCACAGCCGGTGGTTTTCTCTGGTCTAAAGGCACAGACGACTCATTCAGTTCGAGCTTTCCCCAGGAATTAAACGTGTACATACCTCACTATGCTTCTGCAGGATGGGAGAGTTTTTGTAGGCTGTGAAAAGGTTCGTTTTCGGCAAACGTTTAAAACAAAATGTCACTTGATGTGACCCTATAATGCTGATTCTCAATAGGCTGTCTTTGTCAATGTCAGTGTCACAAAAAAAACAATGACGCTGTGGAAAAGTAAAACAATAATTTACCGAGTTCTTCAAAGAAGAAGCTTCTTCAAATTAACTTCAAAAAACGAGTGTCAATGCCTCCCTTCTAATAGTGACTAATAGTAAACAATTCGTACTTTAATCAAACACTCATAACGCTATTCATTATAAGCCAGGAAAGTTACACACGATACTGTACGAATATGCAATAAATGAAACCTACTAACCACCACACGTTACACACATCTCTACAATGACTGACACTGATAAATAAAATAAAATAAACATTAACGCTGACTTTATTATTGAAGTTATAAATCGCGTGACCGTTGCTGAACTGCGTGAATGTGTGGCTAATTCACTTTCCAGGCATCTTAGCAACGACAGCCAACGTCAGTGACGGTTGATTTATATTAGCACTCGCAAATCGGCCAGTTTTTATCACCAAGAATGTTTGTTTGAACTTCAGTAAAAGTACTGACACCTGTTAGTAAAATATTATTTATTCCCACAATTACAGTCGCAGCACAAAATCACGTTTTGACGGTAGTTTTTCATGGACGTCAAGTAAGCTTTTATGAAGTGCGGGTACGGTGTTACAACAGTACGTGTTGCCAGGTCCAAGTTACTCTAAACGACGTTGGCCAATTCGCTTCTCTGAGTCTGATTACGTATGTTTCTTAAGGGATCTGGCAACCGTTCAGTGGTCGATAAAACACAGGCAACCGTCCTAAAAGAAGTGAAAATCCAACATCGTTTAGAATAATCCGGACCTGGCAACCGTAGAACCGATGGATGTTAAGAACATAAAGCTATTGAGCGAAATATGTTTGTTTAGCTACATTTCTTACATCATTATCAAAAAAAATATCGAACCAAGTTGTTGTTGTTGGGATCGAATTAAACTTTGTGTGTACATGTAATGATGATATATGTAAGTGATTATAATAAAGACAAAAGACACATTTATTGAGGAAAATTCTATCATTGAAAGGAGGCTCTAGTTACCCTGTTACGCCACCTGTAAAAGACAAGATACAATGAGGCATGGAGGTGTACAGGTTCTGTATGGTATCCTGTGGCACATTTGCTCATCCATCACACCAGCAGTTGGGGCCGTGTGTCACTCCATAAGCGAAGTCAGGATTGAAGCGCTTAGGACGAGGCCTCCATATTCCAACCCGACCATCATCGGATCCTAAACAGAACTTGGAATCGTCGCTTAAGCTCATACGGTTCCAGTTCGTATCGGTCCAGGTTTCTCGTTCATGACACCTCTGCAAACGAAGGCTGCTAGCTGTCAGTGGCAAAACACTTAATTGGCGCCGTGACAATTTCCTCCTGCTAATCAGAGACAGGGGTGTGTAGTGAAAGTGGGCCCGTGTCTGGATAGTGAATACCCAAACTGCGGTTAACAGTGCTCTCTTCTGGTTGTCGGTCTGGGCCGTCCAGAGCCTGTTCACCGTGTGTGCCCCCATAAATCCACTGCTCCCAACAGCTAGGACAGAATGGCACAGATGGAGGAAACTCATCGAAACAACCATCCTGGATCTATCTTTCTAATGATGCACCCCCTCTCAAAGCCTGTCAACTGGATAAAATGTCTTTGAGTCAACAAGCTCTCACCAAGAGGTACAATACCCAAAAGTAGCCTCCGAGAGCCTTTTTATAAGGCAGCACTATATAGGGAGACGCAGGTGTCTAAGACGCAGTGTCTAATCAGACCACACCTGTAATCATTTACATATCTACCTGAAACAGAACTAAAACAGTGACCTCGGAAAACCAAACTTCTCAGTTATTACTGATCATAAATAATCCCTACTGCTAAAATGATGAACTGGTGATCCAAAGGAAAGGGATAATTTTTACATTAAACTTTTTTCTTCCCATTTAAAACAAATCACAAGTAAAAAGCTTTGCGTAAAATTGATTACTTCTGACTTTGAAATTTACAATAAAGACATTCTTTACATCTAAACATTTGGCACATTTTTCACCATTTTGGAATCAAAACTTGGTGTCGATAAGAACCGGAATCGATAAAATGCCAACCACACCCAACCCTACCTACATATAAGACACGACTTCTGCCCCCTCGTCCATAAACCCCAGAGTATCAGCTCTAAATATAACAGGGTTCAAGGCACAGTATTGGATACAAACTGAAGAAAAACAACAACCTGGTGGTGTTTGTTTGATCATTTCTCATTCAGTTTACTCAGATTCACAACAACACGATGGATTTTAGAACTTAAGCGTTTCCCATACGGATCTAACAGATTGGTAAAGGTGGGATTTGAACCCTGGACTTTCTAGTCCATAGTCCAGCATCTTAACCACAAGTCTACCACAGTCTACGTGATCAAACTTATGCATCAAATATTGGTTTTCTTTCTTTTTCTCAGCCCCTGCTTTCACTCTTTCTCTCCGTCTTTTACATGAGAGCACAACACATTTCCTGATGCGTTAAGTAATAATGCAACCGGTTAGTTTCTGCTCAGCCACATAAAAGACAGCCATCTCAATCTCAGGCAACGCTCAGGCTTAACGGCATAAACAGAAACAAATCCTGTGGGAAACGCTGAAGTTCTTAAAAAAAAAAAAAATTTCATTCAGTCCAGGGTCATGTGAACACCAGCTCAAACTAACATTTGTAAGCTCAGGATATTTAATCACATTACAGTCAGTTCGCCAGGGGCCAGAGTTCATGCGTTCATTCACGATATGCTTTAAAACACTTTTCATTCATACCTTCAGCATCATTGATACAAACATTAAAGAGTAAGCACACACTAACTGGATTTACAAAAGTTATGCAAGTTGGCCGAACTCTAACAAACTGCATTAAACTTGAGACTTTAGTCATACAGAACTAAACACTAATAAAAAACAAAACAGCACACACTCTGATTTGAACCCAGGAGCTTAGGGGTGTAACGATACATCTCGATCAGTGAAAAAGAAAAGAACAAAGAAAAGGGACTGTTCCTGTTTATTATGCCACCTAATGCAGTTGCATTTTTGAACACCAGAGGGCACAAGTCATACGTTTCCATTCTCAGCGAGACACACACCCTTCAGAAATAAAAAATGTTTTCACTCTGTTATTTAAGATACGATGCAGCTACAGTAGAACATTGTTTTAAATATCAGTTTCCAGTCATTTAGTAATTGCAGGGGACTAATTGTGGTTTTTTTGTTTAAAACTAGGACTGTGCTGAAATCAATACAGCAATACATCGTGATATTTATTGTCGTGATGTACTACATTGATTTTCAGCACAACAGTGTGATTTTATTTTAAGAAAGAAAAATGTTTTAAATGGGGTGTAAAGTACAACCCTGTAGATGGCGCAGTACAGCGTTTTGACTCAATTTTTCCACTGAATTAATCTGATTTTATGGATTAAGATGACTCCGATTGTACACTAACTTGTATTGCAGCTGTTTTTCTATATTCAGTGAACGATGTGGAATATCGTAATATCACAGTGTATCGTGACCCTTATATAAGAAAATGTGCGTTGTTTTACATCATTTATGCTTCAGAAATTAAAACGGTCTTTCCTTTGTGGAATATAAAATCAATAATGTTGAGAACATCGAATCGTGACCTCAGTATCGTATCGAACTTTGAGCAGAGTGTATCATTACACCCCGACTATACCTTCAGGGTTACAGTCCACCTTCACCACCACAGTCCAACAGGACGTAGCTTTCAGTACATAGACTTTTCTCCTTTTCTTCCAGTCTGGCAGGTCCAAATAGTCCAAGACCAAGGTTCAAACCTGGAAGCCCCTTCTGGCTGGATCAGGCTCGATTGGGTCTGTGTGGCTATACCCTGTGACGAACTGGCATCCCATGCATGGCAAGTTCACCTTCCGTTTTCCACGGATCGGTGCCAGAACAATGCAAACACGGAGCAGGACATGCAAGATATGACCCAGCCTCCCTCAAAGGTGGCCGATTGTGGGCGATTTTGCCCGAGGCATCTGGTGGCACCACTGACATCAAAAAACATTCAACATCTTAAAAAAACAAAGTCATAGCAACATAGGTTTAGTGTCCCCGAGTCGCTTTCAAATAACCCAGTATAACAGATGAAGCATTACTGCAGCTAATTAATGCTACACTTACCCTAAACCTTAAGCGCAGGGGTTTTTTAAATAACAGTTGCCATTTCTTGTAAAAAAACAACAAAAGTTAAAGTGAAGACCGGAAATAACGATCCTCACAAGTAAAAATTCCAGGTTTTCCTATCATTGTAAGGACATTTTATCCTCACAAGTATAGCAGAACAAGGTACACACGTACACACACACACACAGTTATCATTATGCAACTCATACTGGGTTACACATGGCATGACGCAACAGCTGAAACGTTTTGCAACCAAAGAACGTTTTTGCAACCAAAACTGGCATCAGATGCTCTTATCCAAACAGTGTAAGGACTTTGCTCAAGGGCCAAACAGGGCAGCTTTGTGAGCACCATGGCGGCACGGCCCATAAGGTACCAGACTATTGATCTAAAGGTTGTAGGTTCAAGTCCCAGCACAGCCGTTAAGGTCAGTTAGGGAAGTTAAGATACACACCGCTCACGATCGGATTCATGATTTCCTCACAATTACTGAGTTCAATAAAAGGCATTCCATTTTTAATGCTGATTCGATTTTCCAACAAAGATTTATTTAACACTCAGTAAAAGGCATCCCTTTTACATTTCTGAAGTGTAAACAATGTGAAACAAGGCACAGTTCTTGTACAAGTTTAAAAAAAAAAAAAAAAACACCTTTCTGAATCAGTTGCGTGCGTGTCCAAAGACGAATATCTTTAAACATCCAAAATCCCTTCAGTTTCCACTGGAGAAGACATGACGGAAGATATGCGATATATGATGCACAATTGCACCCTCTGGTGTCCATAAAGAGAAGGCACGCGATCTCATGTTAGATCATGACATGTTCACATTATAAGGTTGTACCAGTTGCTCCGGATAAACAAACCTAACTTGCGCTGCACATCTAAAACATGACAGTGCCGAGACTTGAACCCTCACCCACCTGGACAATTTGGAAACCAACCACAAATTCATCTTTCGAAACATTTATAGTGACGAAGGGTACCAAGGCCTATCCCCAAAACACTGGGCCAAGGTGGGAACAAACTGCACAGGGCACCGCATCCACTCCTGATGCCCAAAACCAGGTGAACAAAGTGCTAAAGGGTTTAAGCATCATCCTACGAGCATTTAGTATCCAGAGCTTACACCTTAAATCAAGAACAAACACTAAGTGACCCCAAAGCGTGAGCCGAGGGGATCTACACAAGCAGACGCCGAGGTCATGTCCACTACTCCCTCAAAAACAGTCCAGGAGAGGATCGGAGTGCGTCCGGGCAGCCCAGTAAACCGGAAGGTCAGAGACGAGAGGAAACGGAGATAAATAAACACACGAGAGCTTTAGTAAAGCCAAACCTGTTCTCAGAGCAGAACGTATAACCGCGGAATCCCACTGGAGCAGCTACGTACTAATAACAACACTCATAGCAGAATACAGAGAGCTTCATACAAACACACAGAACCCGGTTACCTGAACACCTGACCTATCATACCGGGCCGGGGAAATCCTCTGAAACGCTGCCGGAACCACCGGGACGGACAGAGAGGGAAACCATAAGCAGATCACGATTTACATGATATTCACGTCTACAGACACTTTCTTCGACGAATAATTATGAGGTCAAGGTTGTTGATGATCTGAGATCCGTATTAATGCAGCAAGAGAAACAGGGAGAGGAGAAAGACCAGATGGAGAGAGAGAGCTGTGAAAAAGGGGCAAGAGAGACAGAGCTGGGCAAAAAGGAGGCAAAAAAAAAGACAGGTGGGAGATAGGGGGGAGAAAAAAGGGAAAGAGGCAAGAGAGACGAGGGAAAAAGAGGAAGAGAGACAGATGGGTGGGGAGGGGGGGAGACACGGGGAAAGAGAGACAAGGGAAAGAGAGGAAGAGAGATGGGGCAAGGGATGACGAAAGACTGGGGCAAAGAAGAAAAAAAAAGACAAAAAGGAGAGACAAAAAGGGAAAAAAAAAAAAAAAAAAGTGAGAACGGGAAAGAGGAGAGAACAAGAGACATTGGTGGGGGATTAAGAAAAAGATGGGGCAAAGACGAAAAAAGACAGACGGGGGAAATGAATGAACAAGAGACAGGGAAAAGGAAATGAGAGACAGAGGGGGAAACAAAGAAAAAGGTGGGGAGGGGGGAGACGAAGAGAGAAAGTGGCGAAAGAAAAAAAGATGGGGGAGCGAGATAGAGGGGAAAACCCGAGACACAGAGCAGGAAAAAGAGGAAGAGAGACAAGAGAAGACCGAGAGAGCGCATATTAAAACAATTTAGGCAGTGACTGGACTAAAGGATGGAACCCGAGTGGCTGCAGTCGTGCTGCACCACCACACACCTCCTAGTTGATATAAGATGATGCCAATACGAAGAAGTGAAAGCCTTGGTGCTTAGCTGAATAGTTCTGTGTCGGACCCCCCAGAGTGGCGCCCCCTCTCCGTGTCACCGGTAGAGAAAGGCTCCGGAGCCGCTCTGCTCTGAGCCAAGGGTTATTGAGTAAAGCTCTCGCTCCCTCAGCGCAGACTGTGCTGCTGGAACATGGAGTCAGTGCCAGTGTAAAGCAGTACCGAGCATCATCATCATCAGTACGGGGGCAGCGGCTCGTCTCCCGTCCTCAGTCACTGCTGTGCTGGCAGGTACCAGGTGAGGGTCTCCTCAGGCTCCATCTGAACCGTCACAGTGACCTCCCGGGTCATGCGCCACCCCGGAACGTTAGGGGGCGGTTCAGGCATAAAGACGAGAGGATCCCGCCGAGTGCGTTCCCTCATCCAGACGGTCCGGAGGCGCCTGCTGCAGCGGCTTCATCACACTCACGTAGTCATGAACCCCCACCTCATGGTTCTTAGCTCTGAGAGCGGCCGTGTGCAGCTTCTCCAGGAAATCAGGCATACCTGAGAGAGAGGGGCGGGGCCAGGGAAAAAGGAGAGACAAAGGGAGGACAGGAAAGAGAGAGATGCGGCACAATGCGAAGAGAGAGAGATTGGGAGAAAAAAAAAAAAAGAAAAAAAAAAGAAAGAGAGAGAGGAAGAAAAGGAAGAGGGACAGAAAAACAAAAATAAAAAAGGGAACAGAGGGACAAAAGAAAAAGAAAGAAAGGGGGGGGACAAAGGGGAAAAAAAAATAAAAAATAGACAAGGGACAAAGATAGAAATTAGAGTGAGAGATGGAGTAGAGAGAAACAAATAAGAAAGCGGACAGAAAAAGGGATGGGACAAAAATGGAGAGAGGGTATTAGAGATTTTATACAAGAGCAGTAACACACACACAGGAAAGAGTTTCTCTCACCACTAGACACCATCCAGCTCACACAGTAACGAGGAAAAACCGTCTGAGGATCATCACTGTACGTCAACAGGTAATCAAACCCATTCTGGAGGAACACAAGGGTCAGAAATATACAAGACTCATTAATAAGAGACGAGAGAGACAGAGGTACAGTGGTGATTGGAAGTTTGTGAACCCTTTAGAATTTTCTATATTTCTGCATAAATATGACCTAAAACATCAGATTTTCACACAAGTCCTAACAGTAGATAAAGAGAACCCAGTTACACAAATGAGACAAAAATATTATACTTGGTCATTTATTTATTCAGGAAAATGATCCAATATTACATATTAGTGAGTGGCAAAAGTTTGTGAACCTCTAGGATTAGCAGTTAATATGAGGGTGAAAATAGAGGCAGGTGTTTTCAATCAATGGGATGCAAATCAGGTGTGAGTGGGCACCCTGTTTTATTTAAAGAACAGGGATCTATCAAAGTCTGCTCTTCACAACACACATTTGTGGAAGTGTATCATGGCACGAACAAAGGAGATGCTGAGCTCAGAAAAAATTGTTGATGCTCATCAGGCTGGAAAAGGTTACAAAACCATCGCTAAAGAGTTTGGACTCCACCAATCCACAGTCAGACAGATTGTGTACAAATGGAGGAAATTCAGGACCATTGTTACCCTCCCCAGGAGTGGTCGAAAACCAACAAAGATCTCTCCAAGAGCAAAGTGGCAATAGTTGGCGAGGTCACAAAGGACCCCAGGGGAACTTCTAAGCCAAACTGAAGGCCTCCCCTCACATTGGCTAATGTTAATGTGGCATGAGCCCGGCTTGCCAATCATTGATGGAACAATGGAATTCTGAAGATATCAGAGAATTCTAAAGGAAAAATGTCAGGAACATCTTGTCCATGAACTGAATCTCAAGAGAAGGTGGGGGTCCATGCAGCAAGACAACGACCATAAGCACACAAGCCGTTCTACCAAGAATGGTTACCACCGAAGAATAAAGTTAATGTTTTGGAATGGCCAAGTCAAAGTCCTGACCTTAATCCAATGGAAATGTTGTGGAAGGACCTGAAGCGAGCAGCTAATGTGAGGAAAAACCCACCAACATCCCAGAGCTGAAGCTGCTCTGTACGGAGGAATGGGCTAAAATTCCTCCAAGCCGGTGGTGCAGGACTGATCAACAGCACAGGAAACGTTTATTTTTTTTGCAGTTATTGCTGCACAGGGGGGTCACAGCAGATACTGAAAGCAAAGGTTCACATACTTTTGCCACTCACTAATATGTCATATTGGATCATTTTCCTCAATAAATAAATGACCAAGTATAATATTTTTGTCTCATTAGTTTAACTGGGTTCTCTTTATCTACTTGCAGGACTTGTATACATAAGCATCTGGACTGGGATAAAAACCGAATCAGGACAAGAAGAGATAATAAGCAGAACTCTGACCTCATCGAAGGACCTGTGGGGACGGATCACCATCCTGGACTGATAGGAGTGAACTCGAACAAAGTCCTGCGTCTCAGGAACGGCAGGATGCTGCACGGCTCTGTCACACACACACACACACACACACACACACACACACACACACACACACACACTTATTTCTGCTGCTTCATCCTAACCCAGCCGTTACACCCTGTAAGGCGTGAAGGTTCACCTGGACATCAGGACCATCAGGTTGTTCTCTGGGTCCACGTCGTAGCGGCGCACGTACACGTAGTCTCTGGAGTACATGGGATACTGCACCACAAACAAACAGCTCTTAGAATTCCTATTATGCAGCTGCTGTGGGTTTATAATCAAATCCTTGATTTTCCTATCCAGGGTCAAATTTATCTCACAGATTTTGCCCCATTTTTTTAAAAACACTAAGACTGGATAAAGCTCATCCTGCATGTGGCCATCTGCTGGACAAAACATGTTAGAGCATTTATTTGTTCTGAAAATTATAGACGGCAAGTCCCCTAGATGCGAACCTTTGACTAACGAACATTCAAAGACGCGAACATGTACGTGTAATAAACTAAAAATGATTTAAGTAAGTGCAAAATTAAAAACTGTGTTAGAACTTCAAGTCGCGTGTCAGCGCTGTAGGTTAGTTCTCATCTCTGGTGTTTAACGGAGGAGAGCAGAATGTTGTTATTTATTTGGGCTTTATTTGGATGGTCATGTTCGGGCAGAAAGCGGGAAATGAACATTAGAAGCCGAACTTAAATGCAGAGCTTAAATAATCAAACAAATGAGATAAAAACTAAACAGCTGGACTAAATCAGGAACAGAACGTAAACAAAAGTATGACGTGGAAGGAGCGATGGATGATGGGTAGTGTAGTCCGGCAGGACCGTGTACTGTACAGACCCCCTTTTTGTAGAATTATTGCTCCATTTTAAATCCAGAATGTCTGGTATTAAGATTAAAAGCAGCGATGGTCTCGATAAGAAGCAGCGAGAAAAAACACCGGACACTAAAATTAAAGTAAAGGATCAGGTGATGGAGGATCACGGGCTGGATAGTAGACTCTCACGATGTATTACGGAAACTGAAGGTAGCAGTGACACACACACGCCTGACCGAAGAGCTAAAGTTAACCTGGCTTCAGCAGGAATTACAAATTCCCCTTCTTATAAACAAAAAATGAGCCGGGACTTATTTCTGATAAAGACCTGCAACAGACGTCTTTTTTTTTGCATTTTCTTCTAAAATGCACTTTCAGCAAGTTGAAAATGTGAATTTAAGTTTACTACAAGATGTTTAGTTTAGATAAACTTAGATTTAGATAACTCCAATTAGTAAGTTGGAACAATGACCATCGTTAATGTATTGTTTGACGAGTTAAAACACCATTTTATTACAAGGGGGTCGATCTTTGTACAAAGTGTCTTAACACTTTCTCAATCCAGCTTTAATCCACCTCTGAAGGCGGGATAAAAACTATCCTTATATGGTAATGAAGCACTCTCAGATTTCTGCAGTTGAAGCATTTAATCCTGGATAACAGCTCGACTGGTTTATGAAATCCAGATCCAAATCTTCAGGACCTGTTAGCCTTCTTGAAAATCCAATTTTCCACATTTAACCCAACCAGATTGCTTTAATCTTGTCAAATATCTTTACGCTTCATAGCATATGCAAGTCTGTCCCTGCAGAGTTCCTCTTGGCGTAGAAAATCAATCGCATGCCATGAGCGGGCAGTACCCAAACTCTCGCACAAGTCTGTCTGTACCACACGACCCACAAGAGGAGCTCAGCTAGTGATCCTATTAGACTGCGCTGCACTGCCAATCTCTTAATGACTCGAGCCATCTGTGGACCATCACAAAGCTCCAGAGGCTTCCCTCATGACGTGCCTTCACTATACAGCAGATTTAAGCACCGCTTCTAAGGAAGCCGGTAGCTAAAGTAAAATAACAATGAATAAAATACTTCATGAGATCTGCTCTCTGTGGGTTTTAGGGGATACTTTATTACACGTGTCACTGCTGCTCTTTAATGTAAAGCCGCACCGCAATACACTGACTGCAGGATTTACTTTTCTCATCGTTCCAAAAGTCCTAATAATAATAATAATAATAAAAAGGCTAAAGATATCTGGGTACCAAGACACCTCAGTGGAAAGCCTTAAACCGATATAATAATACAATATAATAACACTGCATTAACATTTGTTAACATCCAGACTGTAATAATCGGATCTCAGCTTCGCAACCAGCCAATAATCTCACAGAAGGATGTGACAAACTACAAACATGAATAATGAATACTTAAATAACCTCATACTGCGTGTCATGGTCTCCCCAGTTCTGGGGTTGCCAGATCCCGCAAGAAATAAAGCCACCAGGTTTATGGAAACAAGCCCAAAGAGGCTACATCTCTTAGAATAAGTGGACTTGGCAACCTGACTGAGAAAACTGATTGAAACTGGAGGAATGGGTTACTAAGAAATCAGATTACTAAGCTCAAGTCCAGCCCTATCTGATTCCATGCTCTGATTTCCAGCCCTTAATCCTGATTTAGTGCGATCTGAGAAACTGACTCATGACTCATTCACGATTCATGATTCAGATTCACATTAGCTCTTGCTCAGTGCAGATCTGCGCTGTGTTTATTGCATTTTTCTTTCTTTTTCCATCTACAATACTGTATTCTTAGTGCACATAAACCTCCATGGGTCCTAAAAAGGTTATTTATAAGAGAAAACCAAAAGGAATCGCTCACAATTGGTAACTGTAGATTAATGCAAGAGTTTTAATCGGAGTACAGACGATATTAAACTCATCAATTCATGATCCATTTAGCTTATGATGGATTTGTTGGACATATCCCCATCATAAATCAGGAGCTCCTGTACAGTACAGCTCCATTAATGCTGATAATGCCTCATGCAGGGGGATTTTCTGTTTGGAACCGATTGACATTATTCCTTATGGGAAACATTTGCTCTACTCACTGGGAAATGTGTGGCCCAGTGGATGACCTCAGACCCCGTAATGGCATCCCGGTCCACCACCTCGAGCTTGATCACCAGGGCGTCCCACTTCTTCCTGTATTCGGTGTCCAGCTAGAGCAGAGGTAAACACACACACAGGTTCTATATTTAACTCACAAACACCAGGCACACACAGGAGGGTCACTGAGGGTCAGCGAGAGCCCAAACCGAACGTACAGTCCATCAAACCCACAGTACCTGGACGTTGAAGAACTGCCTGGGCGTGACATCGGTGTAAGAGCCGAACACTGGAAACGCAAAACAAGGGTCAGTCTATTTAAAGAAGGAACAACTGCTCCATTCCTCCAGCCTGACTCTCCCCCCTCCAAAGTCACGGCCGGACCCTGACACGACTCAAACTCTCCAGACACTCACCTCTGTACTCGAACAGGTGACTCCCCTCGATGGGTCGCCGCCACACTTTGAAGGTCTTCTTCTCCATCACCACTTCCCAAGCGCTCTCAGTCCTCACGCTCGACTTCCCCAGAAGGGCAGCCTGATGCTTTACAGCCTCCAGAGCCTCCAGCTCCCATGCACACCTGAAGCACCCACCCAAACACACACACACACACACAATCAGTCAATAGCCAAACAATATCACATATGGACAGAAGAAAAAAAAATTCTATTCAAGAATAAGGAGGGGGGGAAAAAAAAAAAAAAAAAAAAAAAAAAAAGACAGACAGGGCAAAAATGGAAGAAAGAAGCAGGAAAGGAACAGAAATAATGGGACAGAAGTAAAGACAAGAGGTAGGTAATGAGGAAGAAAGAAAGGGAAGGAGGAGTAAATGAATGATGAAATAAAGAAAAGGGCAAAACACAGAAGGAAAGCAAGAGTATATGAAAGAAAAATATTTTCAGATGAATAGTGAGACATGAGCAATAAAGGAGAGAAGAATAAAGAAAGAAACAAAGAAGAGAAGAAGAAAAAAGTAGGAAAGTAAAAAGAAAGCAGGAAAAAGAAAGAAGAGAGATAGACGAGAGAGAAAAAGAAAAGAAAAAGAAAGAAAAGAGAGGAAGAGAGACAATACAAAGGCAGACAGAAACATACAGAAAGAAAGAAAAAAGGAGACAGAGGCAAAAGGCATACAGGAAGAAATAAGAGAAGAAAGACATTGAAAGAAGAGACAGACAGGCAGAGAGACAAAGAAAGAAAGAAAAAAATAAAAGAAAGACAGAAAGAAATACAAGCAAAGAAAGGAAAAAGAAAAAGGTGTTGGAGATTAAATAGGAGGTGAGGATTTATAAAAAGAAATAAATCAAGACAGTCAAGCAATAGGATGACAATAATTCAGCATTAAGGAAAAACAAGAGAGTAAAGAAGAACAAAGAGAGAGCAAATAAATGAAATAGAGAGGCATGATGGCTGGAAACTAAAAAGTGAGGAAGGAAAGAAGCAAAGAAAATCCCCTTCTTACACCAGAAATACAGAGTTACATAAAAGTTTCTGCTCAATCAAATTGATTTGTTTTAAACTCATGTATAAATTTAACTTGCTCCTCGAATGGCACAGGGGTCACTGCCCACTGTCCCAGGTGAGTGCCCCAGCAATGCATCACACACAGGTCAGATATACATACAGGCACAGGTCTTTGACTGAATGAGAATCAGTTGTGGGATCGGCCCAGCACTGCAGCAGCGACCTCTGCCAAGCCTGGGTTGGACCCTCATACATCTGCCCCCATGTTCCACAGGGCAGCACCCCCTGGACTGGGATCAGGACATTCTACGCTTGTAAAACAAGGGCGAAAAGGCTAAGCTTTTGCACGAGTGACTGACCTCCTCATTTCATCATCTCTGATCTTCTCATCATCCCACATGAAGACCCCAGCGAGGGCAGCCAGCAGTTTTCCGGCTGGAGCTTGTTTGCCCTGCAGCCGGCGCCAGATGCTGCCCACCAGGGTCCACCTACTCTTCTCCGAGTACAGGTTGGAGTAAAGCTCCGCGATCTGGAAGGCTCTTCTCAGCCTCTGCCCCGTCACGAAGCCGCAGTGGTCGGCCAGGATGGACAGGAGACCGTGCCGCTGCTTCCTCTCCGCGCCGCCTCGTGCTGCTGCCCTGTGGAGACGCGTGAGCAGAGCCTCGAGCCACGCCACGGCCCGACACGGGGCGCGTCCCGCATCGGCGGACTGACTCAAAGCGTTCGTGCAATGCACACGTACAGCACGGGCACCGACGGTGCAAAAGGGAGCACGTGGGACGGATTTTAACATGGCTGGTAAAGGAACAAGCGAGAAGGGATTTCTCCAAGTGCCACGCAAATGCCACAGGATTAAACCACGCACACGAGCGAGGCACTACATGAACGACATCGTTTGGTCTTAATCACTGACTAAAGACCTGCGTACTCTGCTTACGTCCACCTCCGATAACAGCGACCACTTTGACATTAGCAAATAGCATTAGCTACCGAACAAAAACAACTACAAAACGTAAGCGTCTTAAAACAGTTACTTGTCCGTATCGCACATTAAGTATTAAACTTTCCTTCAGTCCACATTTTACATCTAATTATCCCTCCTTTCCTCCACTTTATCTCACTTTAGGCTCTAACGCCAATCCGTCCTCACACTCTCAAAGGCAGCTATGCGCAGCCGCGTCCCAAATCGCTTACTACCGCACTAAAATAGTGAGTCCATATGCAATCCACCAATACGTCAGAAGTGGGCTTATTGGACACACTCTTTAGGGTGAGAGTATACCATTTAGAACCCAGCCATCGTCAGTGTTTTCACGCCTACATTTTATAAGACGGATTTCTATTGGTCAAGATGCCTGTCCGTCAACGCAACGCAGGCCGTTCATTTCTCCGCTAACCGTTGTTTTGGGTTGTGTTCTAAACACAACCATACCCCATATTAAGTACAAAAGTTAAACTGAAATATAAACGGTTTGTACTTACATTGGTTAATTTAAAATCCGTTAAACCTTTAAACTCCATTATACTCCATTATACATTATTAAGGGACATTATTCCATTCTTTCATGATCACGTACAAACCTGCCCCACTAGTGCACTACATAGTGATCTTGATACCGTTTAGGACGTACAGCTACGCTTAGCAAGCTAAATTCGCCCATTTTAGCCCAAATACAGCTTTTAATAGCATGATTTGTAATCAATAAACAGAAAAATAAAATAAGAACTAGGTGCTGTGTAGGATATTTAATGTATTACTTTGTTTATTAAAGAACTTCACTGCGAAATGTGATATATTGTGAAAGGTGGCTCATATATTGTAAAGGTCAAAGGGACAAATGTGTATGCTAGTTTCAATAAAATGCATTATGGTACGTACAGTCTGACCAGAATGAAGATTAGCACACTTTTTGTTAATATTTAACTCATTGAATGTACAAGGGTCAGTGGCTGCATATACACACTACTGTTACCCCAACTTAATTATTTAATATTATTTTAACAATTCCACACACTTTATTCACCTACATGTGGCATGGCCTGGCAGCTGAAACAGCAGTCTCAAATCAATATAAGAGCCTGTTTTCACTGCCTGACGTTTCCTTCGTGATGTTTTTAATGTAAACAGGAAACTGTACAGTGTGGGAAAACACCTTGGCGGCACAGTGCCCCTTTTTAGCGCTAATGTTAGATACTGTAGTCTGGTACTGTTATCAATGCTCATAGATGCATTTTGGTACTTTATTCATCGTTCTCACTCACAAGGGTTAACATTATAATGGTCAAATATTGTTCATTAAACTGAATATAATTCCTAGAATTAAAAAAGTCACTTGGAAGGGTGTTCTCCTATAGGGCTCTCCAGCAACGGAAGAACTTTAGCACTTTTGTTCAGGATTTAGACTAAAAACGTACCTATTTACACAGATGTTTGGTTAAACTTAGGGTGTGTCTGAAATCGCACCCTATTTACTATTTAGGGTGTCGGCCATTTTGTAGGGTTGTCCGAATTCTCAGTGGACAAGTCGATTCCCTACATAGTACACTACTTTGTTACCCATAATGCACCATCAATATAGTGGACAACCGATGTACACTACTTACGGACTGCCACGATGCATAGAGGTTTCCTTCAGCTTTACTCAGCAAAGATGACGGATAAATCTGAAACTACTACTAAAAATTATTTAATGACTATTAAATGACAAACAGCTGATAATAATGTGTTTACTGGTCAAAATAGTGCATTTATTATTTATGTATTTGTCATGGTTACAGTTTGTCGAACAAATGAGTGAAGTTTTACACTTGATAAGTGAAACATCGTTAAACTGTATTAGTCCTAAGCCTTGTGACAGTCTTGGACTTGTTGATGTTTCTGTTGGTTTATGTGACGAAAGGTCAAGATAATTTGTTTCCTGCGTAAGGAAGTGTTTTTTTAATTCCCTCTTTTGTTTCGCTCACTGCTCCGCTATACACTGCACTACACAGAACACACTATATAGTGATTAATGAATGAGTAAACGAGTGGACCATTTCAGACATAGCCTTAGTCTTTAGACTGGGATGTACTTATCTGGTTCCACTGGCTGGAGCCTGAGGGTCATCCTTGTGGAGCTGTGGTAGACTAGTGGTTAAGGTATTGGACTATGGCCCAAAAGGCCACTGGTTCAAATTTTGAGCAAGCACCTTAACCAACAATTGCTTGGATAGATGTTAGAAGATAATCTAAAATTGTAAAGATGCTTTGAAACAATGCTCCACTGTCGAAAGTGCTCTAGAAATCTGACTTGACTTTTTCCACTCACAGACATGTAATATTGGATCATTTTCCTTAATAGATAACTTGCCATGTATAATATGTTTGTCAGTATTGTGCTTAAATGTTATAGTGTTTAACATAAAGTAATTTAAAATTTCATTTCATACTTAGGTGTTTAAAGATAGTCCAATTTTACTAAAATAAAATGAGATAGCTCAGGAACCACATATTCTTTATTTCTTCTCAGCTTTTAAAAATAGTTAGAAAATATTGGTTTTGGCAGAGTATCCTACCCTCACTGACTCTGGATTATGAAACAGTGTAAATAGATTAAAAGTTATGGAAGCACTAAACCATTACACACTGTCCACCAGATGGAGCTATGTCGCAACACAAATTTACGCCCCCTGATCTCCCTACTCGAGCAGTTCAGCAGGTCCAGAGAGCTGCATTTCACCGGGACGTCAACTTGTGAAATAGGCTGCGTTGGACTCATGGCAGGCTCACGCAGCGGTTAAAGTAGTGGACTATTGACCAGAAGGTCCAGCGTTCGACCTTGCCACAGTTGGGATTCTGATCGAGGCCCTTAACCAACAACTGCTCGGTAGTTGCCAGGCAGGAACCAACCCTAGACAGAGAGTCAGTCCATCACAAGTCATGGCCACACATGCGCTCACACTGGGAGATTTAGAGATACCAACTGAGCTAATGCATCTGGTGTACTTTAAGGGAGCCCACGCAGACACAGGGAGAACATGCAAACACCACACAGACAGTGGCAGGGCCGGGATTTGAACCCAGGTCCAGCCACTAATCACTAACCACTCACCTGCGATATTTAATATGATGGTAGATTCCACACAGTGGGCATTATTTCATTTTGTACGTATTATAGGTTTAGGTTAGATCGTTATAGAGAAACGTACAAATAAAAAGAAGCACGTTATGTTGTTCAAAGTCGAGACTTTATCTCAAAGCAGCTCTACAACTAGCAACCCTAGTTTGACAGTGGCAAGGAAAAACATGGTAGCCTAGTGGGTAAGGTACTGGGACTGTAGTACACTAGTGGGTAAGGTACTGGACTATGGACCACAAGGTCCAAGGTTCAAAACCCACGTCTACCAAGCTGTCACTGTTGGGTCCTTGAGCAAGGCCCTTAACCCACAATTGCTTGGATTGTAAGACTGTACCAATTGTAAGTCGCTCTGGATAAGGGCGTCTGCTAAATGCTGTCAATGTAAACATGCTAGCCCACTACTACAGAGTCCCATGTTTCATTTTTATAGTCTTTGTAATTTCACATAATTATGAGCTATCCTCGTTCAAATGTCGGGGAGAGCGGTGGTTAGGACCCTCTGAAGAGCTGTAAGTAAAGATGTGTGAATTGGAACTTGTATCGTAAATAGAGCTTAGAGAGAAAACAGAATATGCCGTTACGTGCTTTAAGAACACGGAGTCTATTAACAGAACACAGCAGAGTCTCCAGCAGAACCATAAGGTAACGCAGCCAAGAGAAATCACCTGAGACATTAACCCACCTCCCCAACAACCAACAAACCTGAGTGATCATCCATGAGAGGCAAGAAGAAGCCAAACATCCCAGTTTTTCCTTGATATTGTCGCTCTAGGCTTGCTCAGTCAGTTGTAAAGCTGCTTTGTGAAAATGCTCCGTCGTAAAAAGCGCTCTAAAAATAAATTTGACTCCAGTGAAGTGTCGTTGCGAAAGTGTCCCAGTGTGAGTGATTGAGGGAGTGTGACTGTGGTCATGCGTGTGTGTGTGTGTGGGTCAAGTTTATATGTCTGTATTGTTTATATGTTTATATTGTGTGGACCAGATGTCTCAGCAAGGATAGAAAGACCTGGGATTTATTAAATTCTTGCAAGGAAAAGTGCTTCTTTACAGAAACCGCAACTTATTTTAAAACCAAAAAGAGCCAAAAGGTTAAGATTAGGGTTAGAGTTAGGTGATGGGTGCAGCATGAATTATCTACAGTAGTACAGTATTATGTAAGTGGAAATTCCCCAAAATGATAGAAAGACGAACCGCCCACCCTCCCCGTGATGCTGAATTGGATTAAGCAGGAATGAAAAGTGAGAGAATGAGTTAAAGATGTTTTGTTTTATTTTAGTTGGTGTCCAAGATGATAATTACAGTTTTAGTTATATTTAAGTCTGTGTTATTTAGGATTGAGGATTTTCGTGTTTTTTTCTTAGTTTGTGTTCGCTGTTGTTGGAAAGACAATTGTATTTATTTTTATTTGCTTATCCTCTCATTTTAACCCCGCTTTATCCAGTTGGGGTCATGGGAGCGCCTTTCAGAGCTGATATTGTGGAATTAACAGGGCAGAGACGTATGTCATGTGGGGGCACCCCTGGTCTGGGCATAGCGAAGGTGATGAACTGCTCAGGATCCATGAGACTTGAACCCTGGTCCCTGTGGTGGTAGGTTTGCGTATTAGACTGCTTCATCGCCTGAGCATGTACTCAGTTCTGCAAAGTTTAAAGTTTCATTAAATATAAAAGTTGCATATTATTTTCTTTCAGTTCAGTCCTGTTTCTGTCATGACCCATAGTAACCGTGTCTCTGCGGTATCTGATGCCAGAGTCTGTTTTCCTGTGGAGTCTTGCCCTAATGGTGTGTATCACTTTCACCTGTGGGATGTAAAGCTCCTGTTATGAAAACATCAGAGTTTTAAGTGGGAGACTTCAGAGGCGTCTTGTTCCTCGCCCTAGCTGTTGATGTGACATTACCGCCTTTTGTTCGCCCCTAAACCAGTGATTTACTCTCACGAGTGCTGGCTCAGTCCAAACGGAGGCGTTTCACCACCAACTGCGTACATCCAGGGCCGGGCCCGGGTCCTGCTGATGTGATTTTTCCAGTGCAGCCCAGGATGTGTAACCAAGAACGAATAAGTTAAACATTTCAGCCGCTGGGTTTCATTCAGTTGTAATGATTAGCAGGGTCCGAGCAGAGTTTTTTGTTTTTCTGGCACATTCAGTACCACTTATCACAGAGCAGAGCAGGAACAAACACGCCGGGCGCAGTCGCACACAAACAACGTCAAGATGCTGTTGTGTAAGATTATGCTCGCTTTCTGTAAACAGTCATTTGCGTTGCGTGAGTTGCATTGTGTAGTCTTCAGAAAGAGGGTTTTGTAAACACGAGCTGAGATTGAAATGTTAAAAAAGAGAGAGAGAAAAAAAACGGAATGTACGACTGATGTGAGGGATGCGGTGTTTGTCATTCCGCAAAGTACGTAGGTGAGTGTTTAGAAATGGCTCCCATAGACTATACAGTAATCATCGGTCGGGGCACCATACAATTATATCACAATAAGAGTTTCAGAGAAAGCACGGGACGGGATGGGACGCTTCTGAGGAGAAAAAAAAACTCAGGTTCACACACACACGTTTACCACAAACTCAATCAATCATCCAAGGTTTAAGTTCAATTTAAATAACTCTTTAACACTACACAGTGTCATGCTTGCGCTACCACAGACCCTGTGCCTTAAACTCGAGGGAACTCGGACAGATGGAAGCCTCCGGGCGAGTCGGACCACAGATACAGATTACAAAGAGATGGCCAGTGATGAGAATCCTTGCTGGGATCACACCAGATTTGGAAGCAGGATCTTCAGAAAGAAAATGTGTTTTTTCTTGACTTCATTCTTCAGAAAACAGTTACGAAAATTATAGCTTCTTTAAAAAATAAAATAGTTTCTTAAGAATAAAACAATTCTAAGCACAACTGGTATTTTTGAAAACATGCTGTTAAATGTTTCTTAACCTTGTGATAGCCTCTCACTCAGGCTACAAGGCAAGAGTCTAAATTTACCAAACTTTAAACAGTTAGTTTGGAAATAAGGCCGACATACTTTCAACTCCAAAGTTTAACGTCCTTTCAGATGAAGGTCAACCTTAAAATACAGACAGGAAAGGAAAGGCGAAGCTGCTGCTTTAATCTTCAGTCATTTGGATATTCTTCAGATATTTCTTCAGATATAGAGCTTCTTAAGTTTTTTTTTTGGAGGCAAGAACATTTTTATGAACTTGGCCGTGACAAAACTCCTCAACCACATGGCATCTGACCAACAAACCTCATTTCTCCAGAGGCAGGATAGTGGTTCGTATCCCACCTTTGGTGAGAGAATTGCGTATCTGGGTTCTGAACCACCTTCCAGGGTGTGAGTCTTGCTACACAATTTGTCCTTCCTAGTTGCAGAGGTCCCTCAGTGGCTTGGTCCATGGTAGGGCAAGCAGCACCAGACCAGGGGTGCCCCTACATGACACTTGCAAAGAAGCTTCACAGAAAAGCTGAGTCCAGACTCCAACTGAGCAACCAGAGATGACAGTGGCAAGACAAACTCCCGGACACACTCCATGAGATAATGTGGCACAGTTTTGTGTCTTGTTTGTGATTTTTTCTTTTGTTTATTCATATACATCGCTGGTGTTTGTGTTTTATTGTGCATTTTTAGATGATTGTTCAGTGCTTTGGCTTTAAATGTGCTATATGAATAAATTTACATTTAAAATAAACTGAGAAGATCCAGGCTTAAATGACAGATCCCTCAGCTGGATTAATGATCACTGTGCAATATGCATAGGTGTGTATAGTCCCTTTTAAGGGCGCTCAAGCACCCCAAAAAGAATCTCAAAATACTCCCAGACTCAGCATTAATGGAAGTTTTCTTCCATTAATGTTTCCCCTAAACAAAGAGCATCCTGGATGCTCCATACATCTGGAACAACGTTCCCTAAGCTATCTGACACAGGAGCGTGACGGTATGTTTGGAGTAAAAATAATGCTTAAGCTCCAAATCTGTAGTCGAATCTGTGAAGCATGCTGGAGGAGCATCGTGTGTTTCTGGGTTGTTGGTTTTTTTGCACTAATGCATTCAACATGGCATGAAGTCATGCAAAATAAGAGCAAAGCATCCGTTTTACCCCTCGCTCAGCCTGGTTGGGGGAACCTATCCTGAATTTTCTTGGCGCCAGAAAGCCTGTTAGTGCTGTTTGCAGCAGCTGGAGCCACAGGAGGTGCGGTATTAAGAAACGTTATTTAATGTCAGGGTAGAGCTTCTTCACCTGAAGCTGGATGGTGCAACAAGACGATGATGAGTCAAATCACGTGAGAAAATCATCGCTGAAATGTTTTAATAGGAGGAAATGACTGTTTTGGAATTCTATGGGTAATTTAGGTTAACCAGTCCACCTACTGCTGTGTTTTGGAAGGTGGGAGGAAACCCACAGTGGCTTCCAGGAATCTTTCCTATTCAAACTCACCCTCGGTTCAGTCAGAGCCCTGCATCTGGACATGTGGAGACTCAGTTTCACCGTCTGAATGACTGCAGATGAGTCAAAGCTCTCAGAAACCAGAGTGCTTTGCACCGCCTAAATAAAGCAAAGCACATAATGGAGAGATCTATCTATTTAGGCTCCCTTGTTGATTTCTTCATGGCATAGATTGAACAAGGTGTGAAAACATTCCTCAGAGACTTTGGTCCATATTGACATGATGGCATTCCAAAGCTGCTCTGTTGGATTGAGATCTGGTGACTGTGGAGCAGTTTGAGTACGGTGACCTCACTGTCATGTTCAAGAAACCACCCTGCTGGAAGTGAAGTGGCCTTTAGAAGATGGCACACTGTGCTCATAAACGGGTGCACACGGTCAGCAACAATACTCAGGTAGGCTGTGGGGTTTAAACGATGCCCAGCTCATATTAAGGGGACCAAAGTGTGCCAAGAAAATCCCCCAAACACCATTACACCACCAGCAGCCTGGACAGCTGATACATGGTTGGATGAAGGATGAAGGACCCGACCATCCATGTGGTAGCAGAAATCAAGGCTCATCAGACCAGGCGACCTTTTCCCAATATTCTATTGTCCAATTTTGGTGAGCCCCTGTGAATTTTAGCCTCAGTTGTCTGATCTTAGCTGACAGGAGTGTGATCTCCTGCTGATGCAGCCCATTTGCTTCAAAGTTTGATCTTTTGTTTGTTCAGGGATGATCTTCTGGATACCTTTTTCTTGTAACAAGTGCTTATTTGAGTTACTGTCACCTTTCCATCAGCTTGAACCAGTCTGGCCATTCTCCTCTGCCCTCGCTGGATATTTCTCTTTTTCAGATCATTTCTCTGTAAACCCTAGAGATGGCAGCTTCAGCAGCTTCTGAAGTAAAAGCACCAACAACCATGCCATGTCTTTGACTGTGATTGGCTGATTGGATATTTGCAGTTTTGATTGGCAGAGTCTGAGGAAATAGAGGCCAGATTTTGGGACCATGCCTGGGGGCTACAAGACACAGAAAAAGCATTAAAATGAGAAAGCAAGAACATCCTGGCTTCGGTTTTGTGGAGTTATTCCTTTAAGTAATAAACTCCATTTTATGGTCTGTTTTTGAACTGGTGTTGCTGTTTAAAGGCACTAATGTGTACTGTCTGGTGCTATTTTTGCCCCAGCATGGGCAGACAGTTAGAGTGTGCCAGCTTCAATATTGCAGCCAGAGCGGAGAGAGAGCACATGCTCCGATGGGAGGGCCATTCTGCGTGGGAGGGGGGGTACGACGTCTCCTGGCTGCCCGGAAATGGTCCAGGAGGTGCTTTGACCTTCCTGTGTCTCTATCTGAACAGAACTTCTGAAAGACGCCAGTGTCTTTGGTGGTGATGTGCTGTGTTTGCATAAAAGTGTTAAGATGGCACAGCTTTAATATTACATCCGACTGGGGGAGAGAGCATGTGTACAGACAGGAAGGTTACGTGGGATGGGTGGGGGGACTCTAACGTCTACTGACTCATTGGAAAATAGACAGTGTACCAACAGGAAGGGTCAGCATTCATGCGACTCGGTTTGCAGTTTAACGAAAACATTAGTATGAAGACACACTCATTGGCGGAAACATTCTGTAAGGTTAGATAATCAGATGCTGTGTTGCTTTAAAAAAGCAGCATTTGTTATGTTCTGAATGTTGGTCAATCCCAAGACGGCCCAAGATGGTTCGTACTGGTTTGAACTAGCATAGTCTTGTTCCTCTTACTGATACAGCTGGGTCACAAGCAAGCCAGTGTTCAAAACCACATCTTTTTGGACACAGCTGGTCTTTGCTGTTTTTTAAACATGCTGGTAAATCTGTAAACTTTGAAGAGACACGATGCACTGCTATTAAGTTGGCATATTTATTTAGTATAGTATGGAAAATGCAAATAAAAAACACAGTGTTGCTTACATTTACTTTGACTTTTATTTCATTACAGACAGTATGAACCCAAAATACATTTTTTTTAGTCTACTTTATTTCATTGGTTAATAAACATCCATTCCTGCATTTCAGGCCTCCAAGACAACCAAAAAAAGTTGGGATGGGACTACTAAACAGGTAAATAGAGTCTTTGATGAGCAAAGATGAGCAAAGATGAGCAGAGGATCTCCAGTTTGTCAACAAATGTGTGAGAAAATTATTGAAATGTTTAAAAACAATGTTTCTCAAAGAAATATTAAAAGGGATTTCCATATTTCTCCCTCTACAGTGCATAGTATCGTAAACGGTTCAGAATCTACTGCGATTTCAGTATAAAGGGTAAGGGCACAAGCCTAAACTGAAGAGGGGTCATGTCCGATCCCTCAGATCCCATCATTCATTAATAACTGCTAGAACCACATGGACAAGGGATTCCTTTATCAAACCTTTATCAAGCTCTACAATACATATGATAACCATGTCCAGAAGCGGCATCGACTTAACACTTGAAAAATGTCTTTTAAGTATTGTGAGAAGGAATGGCAACGTTACAAAGTGTTTTTTGGAATGTGTTGCAGGCCTGAAAGGCAGAAATGGATATTTATTAGCAAATAAAATATCTTGGATTCATACTGTGTTCAAAGAAATAACACTGCATTTATTTCTCTTGGCATTTCCATTCTGCCCGAACTTTCCTGATTTGGGGTGGTAACACTATGGAAGCCTGATGCTTTTAATATTATTGTTGTAGGTGAAGGTGAACGCTGAGCCCTTTTCTTCATACCGTGTCTGTTTTCCAGTGAGTCAGTTGATCTTACTGCGTCCCACTGGCCCTCCCTTCCTGCCGGGGCATGTGCTCCCTCCCTCTGTCGGATGTAATATTAAAGCCTTTTATTTTTGTGTGTTTAAATATTAACACAGATATACAATAGGTGGATTATTTATTTATCTTCATAATCATCATAAAAACATAACGAATATAATTAATAACCAGGTGCTCAGGTGGCTCAGTGGCATAACACCCTAGCTCAACATTGGACCCGTGCTTGAGTCCAGGCAGTGCCATCCAACAAGACAGGGCAGTTGGGAGCCATTCAGACAGGAACTGATGTCCCATTTCGTTAGAATTACACATGCACACTGTGTTTTCTGGGGAGCCCCCACCACCCTGGCAGGCAAAACTAAGATAAAAGGTGAAAATGTAGAAAAAAAGAAAAGCAAAAGAAAAGCATTTCATCTAATCATCTGCTCGTCTTGGTCAGGGTCAGAAGGTGGAGAGGGTTTAAAGCCTGAGCACAGGCAGAGATACACCAAAAATTAAGCATAAATCCGTCTTAGATTTAAGTGACACGATTCCACAAAACTCCTTTCATAAAAAAACTGATGTTTTAAATCCAAAATCTTCATTTCATCAGGGACTTTTGTCACAAGCAGCATGTGCGTGCTGTTATCTCGCGTGTGGGCGCATTATCGAACCGAACTCTTGTTTGTTTGCGTGATATAATCCGCTGTCACACCTTAATGAGCAAAGCTGTATAAGGGAGGGTCCTAAATTATTAATGTGTTGATTTTGGACTGCCCTTGTAATAGCATGATATTCCTATGGGATTTATAATAGTGGCTGTTCTAGATCATTCGTAGTGGGGGCAGGCTGGTTGTTACAGTGGCCAGTTACTTTCTACATAAATGTGCCATAGGGGGCCAAACTTGCTGTCACTGGGGCATCACTGCCTGCCCCCCAGAACTGCCACGGTTTTATGAAAGATCTATGAGGCTGTTTGTGTTTTGGCACGTGCTGTTGTGGGCTTCCTTAATGCCATCCCAAAAACACACCTGTACAGACAGACAGACAATGAAGTAAATAAATTTAGATAGGCAGATAGATAGATCCCAGACCACATCAGAAGGCAGTAACTCCCTCAGTCCTGCTGTTGACCTAGCATGCCACGCCAACAAAACTTCCTCTATTTATACATTTTATATATACATAGTGTATTTCCTTTAAATATTTTCTCTCTGTTAATTCTTATTTAGCTTCTGTGTATTGTAACTGCTACTAAACACTTATTAATTAGAGAACTTAGTTTAATTCTTACATATAACGTGTAAGAAGCAGGTCGGGTCCCTTTTTGGGTCTTGATCCTCCCAAGGTTTCTTCCTTACAACCTTTAGGGAGTTTTATCCATGCCATTGTTGCCCTAGGCTTTCTCAATTTGGGCTTTTAGTACTATAAATTGTGAAGCTGCTTTCAGACGATGCTCTGTTGTAAAAAGACATGATAGATAAATAGATAGATAGATACGCATGCGAAATCCGATTGACGTTCAGTATGTAATAAGTCAAATAAATGATAAACAGATGTCTAGACAATCTGAAGAACAGATATACTATCTGATATAGATAGCCAAAAAGATAGATACGCAGTTAGATACGGTAGATCGGCTCCGTAGGTCGTTCTTTGCTCTTCGGTTGTGACCAGTTCAGTCCAGTATGGTGCAGTACTTTTTTTAATTCACAGCTCCATATAAGGAAAAAGGGGCGGTGTTTGGTCGTGACGTCTGTGCTCGGGGGCGTTTAGGGAAAGCGCCCCACCCCACCCCTTTGAAGCTCGTGACGTTCGTAGAGAGAGCTTTATAAAAGCGCGTCTCGGGGATCTTCCTGGTTATTCCGAGCAATTTATTTCGTAGAGTTTATTTAAGCAGTCTAGGACGCTATTTAATTTAGAGGCGATTTATTTCGGTCGGGTCCTCACGCGTTAATATCGAGCGTCGTTTGTCGAGCGAGAAAAGAAGCGAAAGAAAGAAAAATAAATCCGAGTCCGACTTTGAATCGAGTCTCGCGCGCGGCTGACGTTAGGGCGCGCGGGCGGGCGGCAGTTGGTGCTGGAAAAACCGAGAAACCTCTCGCACTGTATTGTTTTACCGTGGTGAGTATCGCGTTTTGTCACTTTAATTAAATTGTTAGATATTTATCGAGACGTTTAGGCCCGCGCGCCGGTCTAACGGCGCGCTCTGAGTGAATGTTACGTGGTTTAATTCAATCTTTGGTAGGGGTTGGACTTGGCGCGAGCTAGGCTAAGCTAACCCGGCTAGCCGCTTTTGTATGAAAGAAACGAGTTCGAATATGCCCTAACTGGTTTTAGGATGTTGTTATTTCATGTCGTGCTCCGGTATTGTCGTGCGAGTTTGTGTTTTGAGGTCTGTGCGGAATGTTGAGCCGTTCGCCTTTGACATTCAGATTAACCTAACACGTGTAAAAGAGAAAATGCCGGCCGGGTGAAGCTGCTCGGGAATAGATGCAGATTATCGTCGTGTATATTTTTAGTCTATTCGATTTGGTTATTGAGCAGCCAGATATTTGTGGCTGTATATTGTCAGATGTGTTCAAAACGTTTAAGTTTCAGTGCTTGAGTAAGGATAAAGCGTTAGGAGACTATATGTGAGGTAGCAGCTGCATTGATGTTAGCTTTAGGGATGGGCGATGTGATAAGTCTTCGCGATACAAATCGGTCCAGACCAACCGTGTGGCGGTATTTGAGCAGTAATGATCTTTAGAGCACGGTTTGAGACACGTTTACAGAATTCCATGGGTTAAACAAGTCGGTTGTTGCATTTACATATGCAGCATTTAGCACAGACTAGTTGAAGCAACTGAGCATCGCTCAAGAGCACAGCAGTGTTGACCTTAATCACTGTGCCACTAGTAGGTGGCACAGCAGTCCCGATGTTGTCTTAAGGATAGATCGAACTCCCTGTGTACACCCGATTGGCTGCGTCTGAGAGAGGGGAGGCAGGTGGCTGCCAAGTGAATTAGTCATTTGGCGGTCGTTGCTATCAAAACGGCTTTAGATTAAGAGCCGTGCTCCAGGACCCTACTGGGACTTGAACCCCGGACCTTCTGGTGTCACCACACATGACATGGAAATGCAATTCAAGAGTATAAGATGCGCAGACAAGATTTCTGCTCTGAATGCTCTTTGGGATTAAAAGAAGCTTCTCCTCTTTGTTATATGTAATGACGCTAAAACTTCTAGATCTTGTGCCTGAAAGTATGTAGACGGTCCTGACAGGTTCATAATGTGAAACACAGGTGTGAAATCATCCTAGATGTGCACGGGACGTTAGTGAACCTCAATATGACGCTTAACAGGTCCTCTAGTGGAAAGCCTCTGTGAAGAGTGAAGGCTGCCATCTCTGTACTTTGTCTTGGATGATCGCGTTTGGCTGTTGTTGTCATAAGCAGAAGTTTGATGTTCAGCCATTGTCTGTTTACAAGCAGTACAGTGAGGAAATGGAGTGACTGAAGTATCAGACACGTTGTAGTTATACAGCGTAAACAAATGGACGTACTTTTTACAATATAGAGCGTTTAAGGAATTAAGATTCTCGGTGCCTTGGTCGACGTTCTTCAAATGGACAAGTTTTGGTTATAAATGAGTGATACTGAAATGGTCTCTAAGCTGTTTCGTAGCTAGAACGGATATGTACTGTGAGCAGCGACTTGAACGTGTAGTAACTAAGCAACGCCTTGTGTTTCTGTGAACTCCCGTTTGTGTAGCTGTGATGAGTTTCAGATAATTTCTCCCCGATTAGGTTGTGCTGTAATAACTCTGACTGGGTTGTCGGGAGACGAGTTGCGTGCTCGAAGTAAATTTCAGGTCGCTTCAACTTGAAGCAATTTCCCGCTGATGAGAGGGCTTTTATGCAACCGTGCATGTGCTCTAGTTGTACATTTAGTACCCTGGCTGCCATCAAGAGGAACTAAATAGAAGGACCTGTGGTGTTTTATCAATAATAAATACAGCCATGCGCTGCATGACGCCCTTTCTGGCAACGTCCAATCCAACCACGTATATTTCTGTGGTCCTGTAAGTGTATAATAGAGGGGCATGTGGTTTCCACCTGGGGTGGTGAAGCGGTTAAGGTGCTGGACTGCCGCAGTCAGAGAACAGGCATTGTTTTGAATGTGACGTGTATCGTTTTGCTTGTCCTTGTATATAATATTTAATCCTTCTTCAGAGCAACAAGTAGGAAATGTGTGCAATATTAAGCGTTTCTTGCTGTCCTGATCCATTTTCGGCATTAGTTTCACGCATTGCCTGTGTAATATACAAAGTGAACGTGCTCTCTGGTGTGTGTATAACCTCTTGATAGATATTAAATGGCTTTGCTCCTGGCTGGTGTACGTTCTGTAGTGCGTCTTCTATTGTTATTTTGCCGCGAATTCTCCACATGACGTATATGATTCGAATCAAGCTAGGGTTCTAAAAGCACATGACTGAAGTTAAAACCATAACTGATAAATAACTTCACCTTCTGTGTACTAACTGCCGTTCAGAATATGAAGGTTAGGAGAAACTTCACAAGTCAGCCGTCCATGATGGGTTTAAACCAGCCAAGGCAGCAGCACAAAAACATGCTCGGCAAACCATAGAGGAACCATTCTGCAAAAAAACACCTTAGGACCAGAAAAGCAACAAATGGCAAGTCATGAATGCTCCTTGCCAAGTCAGGTGGTGAGCTTTTGAATACTTTAGACCACACTTCAGCAATGGGTTTAATTATCGTTCTAGACAAAATCCCCAGAAAATATCGCGCACCCCTAAGCGCGAAATTCCAAATCATAACGCCCTTTATCACAGACGCTCTGATGTACCCCTCAGCCCCTTTTGGTCTGTACCTTACAGATAAGAGCTCTCTCTGGAGATTTCTGGTCATATGACTTCCAGAAGTGAAAAAATGAAAGGGTTCACAGTGTTCTCTTTTATAACACGGCGACTTTCTGCCATTTATAGAAGTGCTTGATTCGGTCTCTATAAAGCCCTGTATTTCTTTTTCCACCCGGGGAGTCCATGACTGATCTCGTGCTCTGTTTATATGGAGTGTTTAATAGCTGGGTTAGTTTTACTGGGATCCCAGTGCATTGTGTTTTATGTGTGAGCGTGATCAGGCTTATTTGTTTTCTTATTTTTAAATAGCTGGCGCGTGTTTCTGTGAGTTCATGTCCTGCGGTCCAGTGCATAGCTGTTTGCTTAGGGACAGTTCGCAGTGACGTGTCGAACCCGTGCTCTCATGTGGCTCTTTATCTGAAGGGAGTTCTGCGTGAACTTTTAGGGCATTTCACTAGAAACTGGGTGGAACTAGAGCTAATAAATGAGCAGTTCAGCAGTCGGAGATGAGCTTTAAAACTCTTCTAGTACAGCACAGACTCCTTAACGTCTACGGATTCTCACATATCTTTTATTATTATTTTTTTTTTTTAAAGGAATTTAGTCAGTTCATTAAAACTAAAGATTTAATGCCCTTAAATCTTTAGGATGTCAGATTGCACTTAAAACACAAAGTCTAACCCTTCTTCATGAACAAAATGTGGCCGAGCTGTGTCAAAGCTCCGTACGTGAGCTGAATTCCGTATTAAAGTTAGAAATACTGTTTATTGTGTGGCTGTTTGTCAACGTCACTCACTTTTAGATTTCCAAACTCGGTGCATCTCCGTCTTTATATCTGAAGTCCATTTTTACTCCATGGTTCCATCCTCCATCATCCCTGTGTTAGTTGTAGATTTTTTTTTGTGTGTATTAAGCTGTGTAGCACACTGGAGCAATTTAAATGATGACTGACAGCTTTCCAGTTGAACCCAACTACAGCGCTGGAGGACTTTGTGTTGTAATGGTGACATTGAACTCGTTCCGACCTGCCAGCCGTCTCGTTGCCCAAACATGCTTGGCACAGTCCAGGCCGTGTGCCCATCTCGTATCCGGGAACACAAAATGTAAACTGATGAGTAAGAGGAAATCTCTCGTCTCCATTAGGAGATCTGGAGCTTTTATCACGGCGGTGAGTGCTGAATGAACATTCCTGGAATGTTTTTTGGGAAGATGATGCATTTGTAGCACGTGCTGAGGGCAGGGGGGGAAAAGGAAAAAAGAAAAACTCTTAAATGGAAAAGTACAGTTGAGCGGTGTGGGTGTGAATCATCCCTACAGGAAATAAATTTGGAACAAACACAACCCGTTCCTCCCTCCAAACCGTTCCTATGTGTTATTGAAGTTATTATGAAATGTTCTGTAGCAGCAGTTGGTGCGTCATAAAGCACTTCTCTCCAGTGGCGGCGAGGCTCCCGGTTCGAGTCCGTGCATTCCTCTGGGCAAAATGCAGGCTTTGTTTTTGTGCTTTGGGTCTTGTTTGGGCATAACACATGTTCTCCATGTGTGTTTAAATTTTTAGTTCTCTGCCTAACTTTGCTTAGTCTGCGCAGTGTGTTTTGACTTTCTTTAAAACGCTTATGTGGGGCAGTTAGGGCGAAAAGCGGTGTTTAGGGTGAAGGGATTTATGTTCGCTGTATTACACGTGCACAACCTTTATTACAGGATGCAGGGTTATCACTGCTGAAATGAGTTACTACTAGAGCCATGTGGTTAAAAAAGAATGCAATTACAGGATTACCCTCTGTACGAGTCTCTGAACCAGCTGCCTTTGTACTTCCTTGGTTGCGCAAGTGTGTGTTTTATGTAGACGCACCAATGCCAGTTTTCCTCCGGTACAGATTGAGACAGACTCCTGAGCTCTGGGTATTGGCTAATAGCAATTTGATATTGGTGCCAGTTTATTAAAATTCTCATGAGGCTGTAACCACAGTAAAAGGGTATAAAAGAAATAATGAAAATAAAGTATTTCAAAAACTATAGTTCTTATTAATACTCTAGTATTCATCAAATAGTCACGATGTGCATCATGGTGATATGCGATGTTCTGTTATGCCATCTGATTTGATTGCATTTGTTGACCACCAGAGGGTGCAGTCATGCATAATGCTCCCATAGGTGTTAAGCGTACAAGGTAGACTGGATTTTGTAATTGTACTTTTTCAGACATTCATGTTCTCGTTGTTTGTGATTATGGGGAAGCGACAATAGAGCAGTTTATTTAGTCTTAAATCTGTTTCTAGTAATTATTTCATGCAGGCGACAAGTCTGTAGTTTAAATTTGATTCAAGAAAGTGCACGTTGTTTATACTTGATTAAAATTAGAAGTGTCGTTCCACTCCTATAACAATAAAATGTCTATAAATTGCACGTTTGTCCAACATGAATGGTTTCATGTTTAACTGCGTAATTCCAAAATTAAAGTACTTATTTTAGCTACATGAAATTGATAATTGCGCAGTATTTCGTTAGTTTTTGGCTCATGAAGCTGATGAGGCAACTTTTTTCGAAGGAGAAGTTCCTGCACGGGGCTTTTATTCTACCGCACCACAACATGAAGAAACAGCTTAAGATTTCGAGTGTAACTTGATTTCCAAAAGACAATTTTTGTGTAGCACGTGTCGTATGTAGTGGTTTCCATGAAGAAGAATTAAAATGCGAATTAAAAATGAAGGTAATGAGTTACAAAGGCATAATGAAAGGAAGGTATAACAGAATATTTGGTTGTCGGTGTTGCTCTTTCTTTTGGCGTAACCAACGTGGAAATCGTTGTCACGTTTGGTTGAATCTTTATTGCTTTTTTTATTTCTACCTCAGTTACTGAGTGTGTTTACATGACCTTAATAATCTGATCATAGTCTGATTTCTGCAGTTCTGTTAATTCAAGTGGTCATGTATGGGGCATGCTCTGATCTAGAAGTCCGATTAAGAGCTGGATTTTACTCCAGTAATTGGATTACTCATAGCATGTATACCAGTTACCTGATTATAATCCCGGTTTTCAGTCTGTGCATGTGCACGAGCCTTCCACGGTTAATTAAACGCACCACGGAATTAAAGGTTGCGAAACGGCTATTGATCACTTTGTGGAGACTCTGAAATGAATAATTGTTGTTTAATATTAAACTTTGTGTGAGATTGGCTGGTTGCAAAGTAGAAATCCGATTACCGCCCGATTCATGTACGCCTGGTTTTCCCGTTATGATTACTCAAGTGCATGTAAACGTGTGGATGGGATTACTGACGATCAGAGTTTATGCTGTTGTTGGATTAAGTATATGCACTCAGTCTCGTTCGGCGTCCTGGCTGAACGACTGCAGTGTTTAGGCTGAAGTGTCCCTTTTTATTAATACCAGATTGTTGATCAGACTCTTATCTAACGTGGGAAACCGTTCCTGTTTTTCCCTCTTTCTCTCTGTTTCAGGAATGAGCTTCCATTCATCCATCCTGTCCGTTGCACAATGGATGTCCGCTCCGTCTGCCTAATCGGCCAAACTAAAACGCATTGTAGCAGCACTAGTCTATTCAGAGGATAGCAATAGCCCCCTCACTCCACCCTCTCCCTCAGCATTACACATCAGTTTATAACGCAGCAGTGCAGATTCTCTCGCCGGTGTCTGGACTGCTCTAAATTGTTGTTTTAGCCGAGGGTGAAGGTAGGTAGGTTTGGGGAATAATCGGAAAAAAAAAATACAAATACCTCAGTTAGGTAATCAATTCTCGTGTGCTGCTTCAAATAAGGGCTCATTATTTTATCGGACACCGCTCCTTTAAGATCGTGAAGTCATTTAAAACTTGAACGAGAGTCAGTCATTGCACAAAAATGGTTTCGACAACTTTAGCTACTCTAACACTGATGAGCACGGTCGCGCTGGCCACTCAGGGACCCATGACCGAATACCTGTGGCTCCTGATAGTCGGCTTCATCATAGCCTTCATCTTGGCCTTCTCCGTGGGCGCCAACGATGTGGCCAACTCGTTTGGCACCGCCGTGGGCTCCGGCGTGGTCACCCTGAAGGTCGCCTGCATCCTAGCTACCATATTCGAGACCCTGGGCTCGGTGCTTCTGGGGGCCAAAGTCAGCGAGACGATACGCAAAGGGATCATCGACGTCACCATGTACAACGGCTCCGAACACGTTCTCATGGCGGGATCGGTCAGCGCTATGGTCGGTGAGTGGCCCCCAAGTTACGTACGAGTCTTATTTAAGGCCAAGATTTGGGTATTTTTTTCCTCATTATAAATCAAACTGTAACGTAGCGATGCACAGATCGCAGTTTTCTTTTTCCTTTCTTTTAGCCTATGACTTGCTGCTTCAGAATTATTGTTTTTTTTAAATGCATGACCGGCCAGTTATTTATTTTATTTATTTTTAAAACATCTGACTTTCTGGTTCCAACTTTTTCTTTTATTTATTTATTTATTTTCTATTTTGAAACACCCATGACTTGCCGGTTTCTTTTCTACATCTGACCGACCAGTTCCTTTTGTTTTTAAATTGCTTCCAAATTGTTATTGTTTCCTTTTTTTTAAATTTTTTTATTTTATTTTTTTATTTATTTTTATTTTAAACACATGATTTTTAAATGTATTTATTTATTAAAATTATTATTATTTTTTTAACATGCACTTGGCTAATTCCAAGGTGGGGTTTTATTTATTTATTTATTTTATTTTTTTTAAACCTATCACTTGCTGTTTTCAAATTGTTTTTATAATTAACCATATGACATGCCAGTTTGGGTTTTTAAATCATTTTATTTATTCAATTAAATTTATGTAATTATTTTTACATATGTCTGACTGATTCAGATAAAAAACAAAGTATATTTATTTTTACATGTCTGGCCACTTACGTTTTATTTAAAAAAAAAAAAAAAAATTTATTTTTACATGTCTGGCCACTTACGTTTTATTTAAAAAATATATATATATATTTATTTTTACATGTCTGGCCACTTACGTTTTATTAAAAAAAAAAAAAAAAATTTTTTTTTTTTTTTTTTTTTTTTTACTGGTAGAGTTTTTCTTGATGTTTAAATAAAACAAAATTTTAAACATATGACTAGCCAATTCCATCTTGACCTAAAACTGCGCTACGTTATACAATGCACTTTCTTTTCGTAAACTTCCGAATAAATGAGTGTTTTTGTTTTTGCGGAAGGAACGTGCGAAACAGAACTGCTTTATGAAAAAAGTGCCCTACACGAGTGAAAACGCTTCCATTTTGCATTTTCATTATGAATCGGGCTGAGGTTGTAATGCTCAGTTTGCTGCTTGTTTTATTTTCAGGCTCTGCTGTGTGGCAGTTGCTCGCTTCTTTTCTGAAACTACCCATCTCTGGTACGCACTGCATTGTGGGAGCCACCATCGGCTACTCGCTGGTGGCAAGAGGTCAGGAGGGAGTGCGATGGCTCGAGCTCTTACGGATCGGTGAGTTGATGATGAAACGTCTGGAAGGTTCTGTGTGACTTTGTGACTGCGTCTCTGATGTTTGACCCGTTCCTCCTTCAGTGGCGTCCTGGTTCCTCTCTCCTCTGCTGTCCGGCCTGATGTCCGCCATCCTGTTCTACTTTGTCCGTATGTTCATCCTGCAGAAGGTAAGCTCAAGGAGCGTCAAGGTCGTTCTGACTCTCCTCACAGGAGAGCGGCTAACGGAGCTAATCCCGGTTATACCCCACACAGCTTAAGCTGCTCTTTAATTAAGCATAACGACTCTGCTCTCTTATTACCATAAATGTTGGTTGTCTTAAAGTTGTTTTTGTTTTGCCTCTGCAGAAGGATCCGGTTCCCAACGGGCTGAAGGCCCTGCCAGTCTTCTATGCCGTCACCATGGGCATTAACCTGTTCTCCATCATGTTTACAGGCGCACCGAGTGAGTATCGCATTCCCGTCTCCTCTGGCGTGCTCGTAGCACCCGTGCTTGCCAACCAAGGGAACTTGTTTTGTTCTTGACCTCTGTATCGGCCTTTTCTGTCCCTTTCTCTCGAAAGAACACAGAGGAAAGAAATAATCTGCAGTAATCGTCCATCAAACTGAATCTCCATTCATCAGTTCAATAGTAGCTGCTTTTTTTAAAAGCACCATTTTTGTTCTGTGCCTTTTTTTTTTTTTTTTTTTAAACCGTTACATTCCGGACCCCTATTAAACGAGCACTTTTTTTGCTCCTTTGTTTTCTTCTACCTACAGGGACCAACAATGCAAGAAGTCGGCTGGCCTGGGCCGTATACCGAGGCTACAGGCCAGAGGCGCGTACATAGGAGTGTGTACCGCGTGCGCACTCCCAGTAGGCGTGGAAAAGGTGCATCATGCGCGTGTGCACGTAAACTAACCAACCCACATACCCCAGGCCCGCATACGCTCACTTGGTGCCAAGATGCCCAGAGTACCAAAGCCTGGCTACGCAAGTACTCAGTACTAAAAAAAAGTTTCCATTTAGAGGTACAGAGATCCGGGGAGGGGTTTTAGTCAAGAAGTAAGAACCTGCACATCCAACCGGGGAGATAAAATGGTAGCTTGTGTAGGGTTGGGTATCAAAAAAATTAAAACGCAAAGGCGAGACGTAACGTAACGTGTGGAAAGTTCTAAAGGAGGTTACTCCTTCAGCATGGTAAAATGCCCAAAGTACCAGCGAACTGAGCTTCAGCAGCGTACTGGTAGCTCAGATGCTGCATTAGAGAGGGGGAGTCTAAAACACTTGATGAGAACCAAGCTTAATGTGCTCTAGAAACACAACTTCTCTGGACTCTCTGGTCTGTAGTCCAGTATCCTAACTGCTATTCCACCACAGTGCCAGTAAGAATCAATAAGAGCCCGATTCACTAAGCAGAACTGGAATCAGAATGGATAAAAAGTTCAAACGATACCCAACCCTAAGCCTGTAGGTCTGAATGGCTCGTGTCCTGTAACGTGGGCTTGTTGACCGGCCATTCTTGCTCGATGGACCATAATTGGGTCCACCCGGATCGTCTCACCCTGTGTGGTCCATCTTTCAGGCGTAATATGGTACAATCAGAGGAAGGTTTACCAAACACAAAGGGCTCTGTAGTTTCTCTTTCATCCTGAAACAAAACTGTAATTCCTGCCTTATCACATTTAAACAAGAAGAAATGCAGTTAGTCCGGCTCGCACGAAGATTAGTGACTTCAAGCAGCGCACGGCTCCGCGGCGGTGTCGGCCCGCTGTGGTCTGTCATGATGGAACCAGGTTATTGTGAGGATTAGACCTGAGCTTTGGCCACACACGCCGACCATACCGTATCATCTGCTCTGGGATTAGCCTCAGGAGCGGAGCGGAGCTGTTGGCCTGCTCTGTCCTTCGTCCTGGAATCCCCTACGCAGAATGGCCTCTAGGCATGGCCCGTTCAGTTCAGAACTTTTTAGGTCATTGACTTCAGACTTGTTGAGTTTGAGAATCTGATTTGGGGCAGGGTTTTTGTTATGAAGGCATCACATGACCTAACTGAGCCATCATTATACACAGGTGTTTAAGCAGCGCCAGGTCCGGTGACATAACCTGTGATCTTTAGATGCCGAGTTTTATTTACAGGGTTTAATGCAGCACTGCTGTTTTTCTGTGCTAACACCATAACAATGCATGTGTATCGTGAAAACAAGTTATTGGCCACACCCACCCTGGAGTGTTTACTTGCCAGAGTGCCTCGCTATCAGTTCGCTTCACAGCTGCAATAATTCCGTTTACAATGGCGCCGTTGGCGTGGTCTTGCCTGAATGCCGCTTTGGCAACGGCTTAAACTTTGGACACGCTTCCATAGACACGTTGCATTCATTACACCTGGACTACATTCATACCTTGCATTAACTTGCATTTCTTATCTCTCTTGTGTCTGGATTTACTAGTTGGACCAGAGACAAAATAATGCGTAACATACTTTAATAGAGAATATAAGACTACTGTGTGTGTGTGTGTGTGTGTGTATACATTATGGAGAGCATAAAACTATATATATAAACTATAGAATGTAGTTATAAATACAATAAACTAGAGAATAAGACAGTAGTGCATATAATGAACATAACTATAAAACATAAGTGTATGTGTAATATATTTTAGAGAACATAATTGTCAGACAGTAGTATATAGAATAAACAACAGAACTAAGACTAAGATATAATGGAGAACCAAAAAAAACTACAGAATGGAGGATACAGGTAGTCCTCTGGTTACGATGGTATCGAGTTACGACGTTTCGTGGTTACGACACATCTCCCATTTACTGTATAAAGCCTTGTTTCGACTTAAGTAGTTTTGCGTCGTAAACGTCATAACGCAAACTTCGTGTTTGGTGTGCGCGGCGGAAGAATACACGGTTACGCGGCTCGTTTTTTGATAATTACTGTGTTAGGATAGGATAAGTGCTTACAGTATGTTATTTACGTACAGTATGTACGTATGTTCCGACTTGCACCGAAAATCGGTTTACGATGCGACGTAGGAACGGATCAACGTCGTAAGTCGAGGACCGCCTGTATAAGTAAACGTAACAGAGACCGTTAAACTAAAATACAGGACTGTGTATATAAAATAATAAATATCAAACAGAACAAAACTATGATTGTATATAATAAATTAAATACAAGTATAGAATGTAAGACTATAGTGTGTGCATAATATAAAATGGAGAACATAAATATAGAAAAGATATGGTCTATATAATAACTAATTTAATAAGAGACCATAAACCAATAGAATATAAGACTGTGTAATAAATAAAATGGGGAATATTACTATCAGCACTCATTGTTCTCACTGTACTTCCTGAATCCTGCTGTAAACAGTTCTGACTGGCTAATACCAGTTTATAATGCGCTGTGACATACGGACCGAAATCGTCTTTGGTGCAGGAGTGGAGTGGGTTGGGTTTGGCAGCTGTTCCTGCTGTCAGGGGAACGTTTTTGGACACGAGAGAGGAGTCACGACTGGTGGTGGTGGGGGCGGATCTGGTTTCACAGATGCCATGCGTTTGACTTAATTTGTGGGCAAATGCAGAAACTGATTTCGAGTTACAGCCGCCCACCTGCTCGTAGAGCGCTGGAGTCTCTGACTCCGGTGTCGTCCTCCAGGCCTGTGATGCACCCTCATGGTCCGATCACCAAAAAAAATGCATGTCGATGCAAGGTGTAAACGTAGTGTAAAAAGAAGAAAGGGAGCAAAAATTGAACTATGATCGTCCGGGCTTGGGAGTGAAGAATGTTCTAGACGTCTGATGCACATAACATGGGTGGGCAGACGGCTGAGCAGTGTGGCGGCTCATGTGGAATGCTGCGTGCCCCGAGCTGTCGTTTTCACTGCTGTTTGTGAGCTTGGAGTGGCTGCATAGACTCGGCTTTATGTAAATTCAATCCACTTGTAAAGTGAAACACTTCCTCTTTGCGGTGTCCGCCCCTCCCTGAGCTGGGTTTATTTTAACAAGTGTGGTACCGGGGGGTCGTAAAGGGTAGTAAACCTGTCCACGGTGTTCCTATTAACACTGCTGCAGCTCTCAACGCATTAATAAATCCTTCTAGAGCTCTCTTTAGTATGGATGAATGCAAATAAGGGTGTGCTCTGCAAACACGGCTCACACTCTTAACGTGCAAACCGTTCCCTAGCTGAGGCAGTGATAGCTCGCTTTCTTAAGCCCCCCCCACTGGATGTGTGAACATGCTGCCGGAGCGTACCTTGTGGAACCTGTTTGCATGAAGCGAAGGAGAGGCGGTCCTGACAGGTCGGGTTGCTGTTGTGTGTAGTCTTTAAAGGATGATCAGCTTATCAATGGTCCCCTAAGCACATTCCCTAAACGCTGAACTTTGGGTACACTTTGTCTAATTGGATTCCTCTGTAAAGCTGCAGTGTGACATGGGACTGTTATTTAAAAACAACCAAAAAAAAGTTGTAAGGGTCTGGCCCTCTGTGGTTTGTTAGTCTAGAGCTAAAATGAACACCCAGTGACCAAGTTGCTTGGCATGTAAATCCAACCTGTGAGTCCAGTCATACTAAAGATGCGTTTCTACAAAGTGGAGTTGTTTTATAGCTGTAAATGAAGTTCTATTGAGGAACTGAGCCATGTATTTGGGAAGTAGACCTCCAGAGCCTTAGTGGCCTGTAAGTCTGCACATGAATAAATCATCCAGAATCTTTCATATAGGCTTATGATCAAATTAAGGGCTTTGACTCTGCTCTCAAAACCCTACCAGTCCTAAGAACCTGGGACCGGATTCACTAAAGCTTTCCTAAGAAAAAAAAACCTTCTCTTAAATATGAACTATTTCTTTGATTTTCTTAAGAAAATCTTCATTTTCTCATGTAGGCCATGCTGGATTTTACAGAAACATTTTCAACTTGTATTTACCATTATTTCTGTTGGAGGAAAAGCATCAAATCAAGCGTTCAAAAAAAATTGGCAAACATGAGGCAATGGTGGACGAACTGGCCAACTGGAAAAAATATTGGCCTTTTTTCCAGTAACTAAACTGTATAGTTTTAAATTTCCATGCTTTCCTTGTCATCTTCCAGCCTAAGACGAGTGTGAGGCTGTCGTGAGGTTAAGTAAACCTGTAAGAAGGGAGATTTTCAAGAAAACCGCTTGTTCTTAGAATTGTTCTCGAGTTGATATAAAAAGGCAATTCTTAAATTGATTTTTCATAGCTTTTTTTTTTTTTTCTTAATGACGTTCACATGAATGTTGACACTTGACTCTGGGGTTGAATTCATAAAAGCTTTCTCAACTTCATAATTTCTTAAATGCAGTACTAATAAGTTAAATATCTTAAGGAAATCTTTATTGTTGTCTTGTGTAGGCTATGTTGCATTTTACAGCCTACAATATGCGGTGCGAGACGCATCCTGGGAAAAAAAGACAAGCTATTAGATGAATAATTTTTTTTTCATAACTTCTTAAAGGAACTTATTACTTCTTAAAACGCACTTAAGACGACACTTTTGTGAATCTGCTCCCTGGGTGTCGGCTTTATTTGTGTAGTGCTTTGAGCTCCCAAAGAGGCTAGATCTATAAACACAGCCAAAGGTGACTGTGGAGCAAACCCGACGGGGCACGAGGGAGAAACCGGGCAATTATTAACAGAGAGCCATGATTGTGAGCCACTTCTTTTGGCATCAACATGAAGCCTGTGGTTATTATAACTAGGATACGTAGACTTCTCTTTTGGCCATTCCCAGAATTTCTTATCAACCAGTAGTTTTCTGTTATAAATCGTACAGGTAATTGTAGTTCCCTTTATCATCCGTTCTCATCGACTCTGGGCTTGCTTTGTTGTTTTAGTTTACCTTTCCCAAAACTTTCCACAATTAAATTAGGTTCAGTGGAAGCATCGTACTTGGCTTTGAAACTGATTTACAATGCTTGTGTAAAATAGCCTGAGATAAAAGCTGTTATTGTTATGATAGACGGTCATGCTCTTATCTGATAAGTGATTAGGAGCTTCCTACTGCAAAACAAGTTAACTGTTCGCGTAAGGGCTCCACCTAATGTTTAAGGCGTGAATTTCATTGTTTGGGGGAAAAATGCGCGTAAAGTTTTGAAAAAGGACACGCATCTGTTGACGCCTTCCTTCACTCTGAGTCCGAAACTGATGGACTGAGACGCTTAACGTCGTAAAATGTTTTACTGGAGCCTGTTCTCATTTCTGCATTAAAATCAGGCTGACCAATCGGTCGCCGGGCAGAACAGCTCATCAGGAGCTTGTAGGACGAGCAACAGGCTGCCTCTAAAAACATGGATATTAAAGAAATGATCTGGTGGAATAGAACTGAAAGGCTGGAGAATGATGGTGATAAAGCTCACAGATAAATAATCAGATGCTTCCATCCAGTCACTAAGTGCATTCTGATCTGTTCATGCTCACAAAAACACAAACTAGAGCTTCCTGCACTCATCTGCACTGTGTTTTCGTTTTTTAATTTGACGATGTGAAAAAGACACGGAGAAATCTCCGACACATTAAGGGAAGAAATGAAAGAAAGCAAAAGCAGCGTTTTGAGTGTTTCGACAACCTTTATACACTTTAGGATTCGTTCACCTTCCCGCTCTTTGATCCCCTTGAGGCTCGTGACCAAAAGCCTAAATGACTGGCCTTCCCAGACCAAATCGCAAATAGTCATCAGACCGTTGTGTCAATAAAGGACGGCGTTTTAGCGCGTCTGAAAACAAGCCTGGTTATTGTACGGTGTAAGCCGGGGGTTAGCCGGGGTTTTAAGGAGGCGTTTCGCTGGAGAAAGTGGTGTTTAAGTTGAGCTGCAGTCATTTTCTAGCCGCCCGTCCCACACTGTGGTTGCGGCCTGGCTGCGCTTTGTTTTGGGAACTGTTTGTCCTCATTACCACTCGCTCCTTGCCATCTTTTGTACTAAACCCGCAGTAAACACCGGACAGCCACACCTAGTCTTTTCTCACAGGCTTTCAGAAAAGGCGACCTGTCCCACTAGGCTGCAAAGAAACTTCATTTATTTATTTTGCAAGGAAGGAATGAAGCCTTAACCTGTCCTCTCGCACACCTGTTCGATGCCGTCTAGGTGGCACAGAGGCACGTCTCTGAATGCAAAGCACGCTCCCCTTTCTCCGTCCTCCCCGGGAGTCGGGTTGCGTGAGCGGAGCACGACCACGTGAGGCAGCGCAGGTGGGCGCAGTGCCGTCGGCTCGCTGCAGCCGGTCTGCTCCAGAATTTCTCTCCTCTCCCCCGCCCTCCTTCGTTCTCTTTTTTTTTTTTTTTTTTTTTTTTTTTTTTTTTCCTCCCTCTCCTCCCTCCTCACCACTGCTTTGCTGACTTGTGTTTTCTGTCAACACGTTGCGGTATTTTGGCTCTGGTGGGAGACTGGAACAGCTGCTCAGTGCCAGTGCTCAGCTCTCGGTACGCTGGACTCGTTCTGCCTGTGCAGCCCTGGCACTGAAGTGACGTCTCGTTTTCTGAATGACTCATTTTTTGTTTTATTCACCGGGAATAGTAGAGCTGAGGCTGACTTTGAGGAACTCGTTTGACCTCACAACCTTCCGATGACTAGCGTGGCGTTAATCTAACGCTCATCTCTAAGTGATACCGATCTCCCATGAGTGATCGAACTAACTCTTTTGGGCTGGGTGGGGGTGCCACGCGGGACTGCAACCCTGCTCTCGCCTTCTAAGGCGTGCCCTTGCGTCCAGCGACGATCGGTTACGCAGACCTGTGCCACTGCAGCATTTTTCTTCCGTTCACAGCTCCCTGTCACCTTGGCTGTGCCCATTCCAGACAAACGCCTGCTTTTCAGAGCTAACTGCCACATTCGCCACGTGCTTGATGATCTAGGTCCGTTTCAATAACGATTTGGCCATCGAGATATGGTTCTACCCTTGCAGATTCCCCCCCATTTTTTTGATCCTGTTTCAACCCCGATGTTTATTCCAAGGTCTAACAGTCTTAGGCTTGCGTGATTCAATCCCACTCTCCTTGAAGGGTCTGTCTGTTATGGTGGCACATGCTGCCTTTTGTCTCAAAACCACCTTTCCTCTCTTTCCCTCGGTCTCTGTCTGTTCCTCCTGTCTCTGTCCCCCTCTAACCCGCGGACGCCGGATCTGCAGTGCTGGGATTTGATAAACTGCCCTGGTGGGGAGTCCTCCTCATCTCCATCGGGTTCGGCATCGTCACCGGGATCGTCGTCTGGTTCGCCGTTTGCCCCTGCCTCAAGAGAAAGATCGAACGTAAGTACCTACAAGTTCAGAATCCAGTGCTTAATACAAATGTTTTGCTTGTTATTGTTGAGCGATATGGTAAAAATATAGTATCATGATATTGTGTATCGGTATCGTACGTATCGTCCTATTGCCCACCGCTAGTGTAGCCTGTTTTTGGCGTGCAAGCCAATTATGGCAGCAATAAAAAGCCTAAAACAAGTCCTCTTGTTTTAAATTATAGCCACTCCTGATTTGATCTATTCGCCCCGTGGGCGTGACCACCTGACCTGCGGGATGATCAGCAGCAGATCCCTTTTAATCACATTACCTCTGAAGTGCGCACTGCTTTGGCACCGTCTGTTGGAAAAGTGTTCAGTCCCTCTGCTTGTCCGTCTGGACACTGAGCAGACCGTGCTCTGAGGTCAGACTGGGCCCATAATTGCCCTTTGCCTCCTAGACTCGGTGTTAACTAAGAGCTGGGCAGTACACTGACGTGGCCGGAGTAGACCACACGCGCTTTGAGGCTTTAAAATCGATCGTTCAGGAGCACGGTGTTGGATTTGGGTTACTCTGAGCCAGTTTGACCGGCCTTGAAATCAGGTTAACACAACACGGACGACGTGGGCAAACACGCCGACTGAGAATTTGCAAGAGAGAGATATTTGTGTAGCTAATTTATCCTGTGCTGTTTTAAAGTCTGTGCCACCATAAGTCGGCGTGGTTTCCCTCCCATCGCTTATAAAACAATAAACCCGTGTTGTTCCTGATAGGCCCGTCTGCTCCATCTGTTGTAACTTTTATGGGTTGACAGATTAATAGATGGTGCGATGCCAGCGTGCGTTTCTAATGGCGGTCGTCTTACTAGTTGATGATTAATCCGCTTTGAGGAACCATAAAGCGCCTGGAAGCACTTCTGTGCCTGGATGCTTTTGTCTTCCCTCGTTAGGACACACCCATGATAACTTATCTGTACTGTTCAAAGATGTGGACGCCATCGTTCCTTTTTCCCTCGGGATCTCTGCGTGTTTGGACAGGAATGCAAATACTGACATCTGTTGCCCATTCTGTAGGTGAGATCAAGTCTTCCAGCCCGTCTGAAAGCCCCCTAATGGAGAAGAGGGAGATGGGGGAGCCGCACTGTACCATTCTCAAACCGGTTCCCGAAGAATCGGGGTCCACCCAGAACTCTAGCACGTCCGCCACGGCGCCTCCTTACGAAGAACGCCGGGTCACCTTTGACATCGGGGACTCGGACGACAACGAATCGAAAGAAACCGAAATTGGCAACGGAAGCGGTGAGTGGGCGCGATTACTGGTTTTATATCCGATAAGACGCTGCTTTTTCATTTCTGTGTAAATGATGCAGGACGATGCACTTTTTGGTGTAGAAATAAAATATTATCCCTGGAAAGAAAGGTTTAAAATCGTAGCTTCCCCTCATTAAGTAACAGTGAAAACTTTCGTTTAGTTCTGAATGATAAGTCAGGGATCAAACGTCGCAATGTGCATTGAAATCACGCGTTCTGTTCCTTATGCTGGGTAATGCAATTGCATTTTTTGAACACCAGAGGGAGCAGTCATGTCATACGCATTTAAAACTTGTAGTAGTTTTTTTAATGTAAAGGTATTTGTTTAAATTTTATACAAGTACAAATTGAGTTGTATTTCTAGAAATAAACTCCTTGTCTCAAGAGATTTACAATTTTTTGATTTATTTTAATTGTGGGAAACTGAGTTTTTAAACAACAACAAAAAAATCCTTTAAAGACCTGAGTTGGCTTAATTGATTGAACTGTTATTTAGTTTCTACTCTTGGCTTGGTGTGAACTACGTACAAGCTGAAATTTGAATATTCAGCACCTCCAACAAACAAATTGTGCTTTACTAAACCAGTGATGTCATTTAAAAATTAATTCATTTTTTATTAATTTTTTTAATCAGCTGCGAAGTCAGTCCACGTTCAGTTCAACACCGGGCCAACACACGTGCCCAGCAACGGGTACAGCCAGTACCACACGGTCCACAAGGATTCCGGGCTGTACAAGGACCTGCTGCACAAGCTGCACCTGGCCAAAGTGGGCGACTGCATGGGCGAGGGCGGCGACCGGCCCATCCGGCGCAACAACAGCTACACCTCGTACACCATGGCCATCATCGGCCTCCACGGCGAGTTCAAGCCCAAAGAGTCGGACCTGCGCGCCTGCGAGGACGGGGACAAGGACAAGACGCAGGAGCGCAAGAGGATCCGCATGGACAGCTACACCAGCTACTGCAACGCTGTGGCCGAGCTCGGCGCCCCCGACAGCCTCGGAGACGGGGAGGTCACCCTGGAGATGGCGGAGGAGGACCGGGGCAGCAGCCACAGCTCGGAGGAGGAGGACCGAGCCGAGGCCGACAAACCCGAAGTCTCGATTCTGTTCCAGTTCCTGCAGGTCCTCACCGCCTGCTTCGGCTCCTTTGCTCACGGCGGAAACGACGTCAGGTAGGACGCGCGCAGTTCTAGTCGCTGGTGACTTGATCTTGATCTTGGTCTTGGTCTTATCTGTGGATCAGCGTTTCTGCCTCAATAGCATGTTGCACTAGTTTTCATTCTAAACCCAAACTCTTGCAGTAACGCTATTGGTCCGTTGGTGGCACTGTGGCTGATCTACCAGAGCAGCTCCGTGGAGTCCAATGCAGCGACCCCCATCTGGCTGCTGCTGTACGGAGGAGTGGGCATCTGCATCGGGCTTTGGGTCTGGGGCCGGCGAGTCATCCAGACCATGGGGAAAGACCTCACCCCCATCACCCCCTCCAGGTACACGTCTGTCGGGCGCAACTAAGGCCGTGCTAAAAAATCGATACAGCAATATATCGCGATATTTATTTCCGTGATTCAAATCGATTTTCAGCTCAAAAAATCAGTTTTTTAAAATGGAGTCTGAATTACAACCTTCGCTCCTGTAGATGGCGCAGTTCAGGGTTTGGACTCTTTCTGCTGAATTATCAATTCTTTTTACCTAACCTCTCCACCATGAGCAGCCAGAGAGCAGACATGGCGTAAGACACCGATACAAACAAAGTCGTGTGGTGTTTGTAGTATCTGTAGTGGGACGTGAGCACCGGGTGGCGTTTGGCCGCCCCTCCCCTCTCCGGGGACGGTGGTCAGACCCCGTACACGTGCGCTGAGTGCGCAGAGTTCAAACCTGTGTTTACTAAAGCCGTTTGCTTTGGTCCGCGCTCTGGCCCGGCCTGACCTGAACCTTTTGGGTGTCACGGTGGTCTAATGCTAGGGGCGTTCTAGCAGAGACTGGGTTTGTGAGATATTTAGGTTAGGGTATTGGAATAATATATGGAATGATATTTAGGTTACCTTTTTGTACTTCAGATGTGCACCTTTAGGTAAAACAGCAGCTTGAGCATCCCTAATATCTGTAAATAATCTCCTTTCTGTGATTGGTTATGTAACGTTAGACCCTTTTAAGCTGCTTTCTGCATCGTCATTCATTTCTGACCCCTGAACGCTTCCCTGCTGCTTCACTAAAGCCCGTTTGGTTCTCATTCCAGCGGCTTCAGCATCGAGTTGGCCTCCGCCGTCACCGTGGTCGTGGCTTCCAACATCGGCCTGCCCGTCTCTACCACCCACTGCAAGGTAAGAGGGTGCAAACATGAGCCCATCCGACTCGGGCCAATGGCACGGGTCCATTCCAGCGGGGTGGAGAACTGGAGAACCAGACTGCACTGTGGGTGGATAACTATAGGCTACAGGCTACGAATGTGTCCCCTCTTGTGGTAGCTGGTTAAACACCTCGGCTTTGCCCTCATCCATTTTTATAAGTGCAGTGTTTCAATAGGCATAGGTTCTCAGTAGTAGTAGTAGTAGTAGTAGTAGTAGTAGTAGTAGTAGTAGTAGTAGTAGTAGTAGTAGTAGTAGTAGTAGTAGTAGTAGTAGTAGTAGTAGTAGTAGTATAATAATACCACGTGAGGGTATGGACCGAATTCATTGTTTACTTTATTCCTTTTTCGGTTCTTGACGAGCCTTCTGAGTACCGAGGTACCACTGTGCTCCCGATTAATCCTGTTTATTGATCTATAAGCAGCAAAATGCATCCGAAATAAATCAATGACTAAAGCAGATCAGGTAGCAGAGCCCGGTTCCGACGTCCTCACTCATGTTCTTCGTTTCTTCCGAAGGTCGGTTCGGTGGTGGCCGTGGGCTGGATGCGCTCCCGGAAGGCTGTGGATTGGCGCCTGTTCCGTAACATCTTCATGGCCTGGTTCGTGACCGTGCCCATCTCCGGCCTCATCAGCGCCGCCATCATGGCCATCTTCACCAAAGTCATCTTTACCTGAAGGCCTCCCGGGCCCGGGTTCTGCTGTAGCTTCGCCATCGCAGCCAAGTGCGCCGCGGGTTCTTCCGGCGCCCCTCGTTGCCTTGCTAAAACCTTTTTAAACCGGGGTTGCGTTCTCAATTCTCTTTCCTGTACCCGGGGTCCGAGCAGGTTTCCTTTTTTATTTTTATTTTTTACTTTTGGGCCAATCGTTGCCGTCTAAACGTAAACATGCTCATCTCTGTAAATAGGTAATTCTAAAAAGAGAAATCTTTTTTTTTTTTTTTTTTTTTTTTTTTTTAATAACTGTAATTATGTACATAACGCTATTCCATTTTTAGTTGATGAGATCAATTACAGTGCAGTATTAGCCGCCTCTTCCTGTAACGTTCCCTAGAGCAGTATTTGGGTGCAAAGCGAGGTCCTTCGATCCTAATCCATCCTTTATTTGTTATTCTAATCGAGATGCTTTGCCGTGTTCTCTAGTGAACCCGCTCAGCCACAAGTGGAGCTTCAGGATGTCCGGAAATGACTCGGAGCCGCAATTCCGTTCGGTTTTCCGACGTCTTCCCGTCCCTGTTTGTAGCCAGATGCACTGATTCAGGTCCTGTGCTTCCACCAGACGTGTTTGTGTGGGCGTTTCCCCCAAACCGATCCTGAGCAATAAATGAATCATTGTTCAAAGGTCTGGAGCTCGTTTTAAAAAGAACGAAGACTTTCAGGGTTGCCAGGTCTGTGTGGAACCCAAACCCTGTTCCCTGATAATATTAGGGCAGAGTATTAGACCGCTGGGCCGCCCGAGTGCCCATTACACTCTCTCTTGACTCCAAGACCAATTTTATAACCCGTTATAACATAATTTCCTATCAAAGGTCTGTCTGGAAACTTCTGTTTCAATCAGTTGTATAACCGACAGTCAAGCACTCAAATTTATTCAGCATGCTCCAGGTGGAACCTTGAGATCCCCGGTTCCATCCCGACCTCTGGCTCTGCCTGTGTGGAGTTTGTATGTTCTCCCCGAGTCTGCATGGCTGTGTTCCAAAGTGAATAAATTTGAGCTTTCAGGGAGGTGATGAAACCCAAATGTAGAGCCCTGTGTCAGAGTATGTTTGCGCCTCTCTGCTTTGTTCTGTCCCTGAGTTGAGATCCCCCATTTAAGCTCGAGGCGATTTCTCATCTTTTTACAGTTTTGACGCGTTTTAGCGACGTCTGGCAACTTGATGCTTAATATTCAAGTTGAGTTTTGGGTACAGATGCAACACCGACCCTAAATCAGGCCATAAATCCACTCAAATCAGCCATTTTATCAGCGTTTGGGCAGTGCAGAAGCAGTTTAAGCTCTAAAACCATCACAGAACCAGGATCGGTTACCCAGCTCGTCGTGTGCGTGATGATCCGGCTCTGATGTTACTGGATCGTATCGGGTTTCGGAAGGGCCCTCATGGGAGAGTCTGCATCAGTGCATTTGTCCGAGTCCTTTTGTTTGGCTGCTTTCCGTTAAAGGAGTAAACTAAGCAAAGTCCCGTTGGTCCCCTGAACAAACACTAACTCTTATTTAAACAAATCAGACGGCTGGGCACAGTCGACCCGCCTAAAACCGCCTGCTCCACTTGTGGCGTGAGGCTTGCAGCGCCTCCTGCTGGACGGATTTTCCGCCCAGTTACTGCTGTATAAAAGGTGGGCGAGCGAGCGGCGGCGCTTCACGCGCTTCGACCTTTAGGGTTGCTGTAGTTGCCTTGGTTTTTTTTTTTTTTTTTTTTTAGGTACCAAAGACGAATTGGCGTGTATATTGAAAGCGTGTGCTATTTTGTCTGCACTGTCTGTGCGGTTTGAGGGATGGAAATAAAATACTTTTGGGAAGATCTGACTTTCTTTGTTGCCTTACATTTTGTGATAAATCATGCCAAGATCTGCATTCCCTGAAAGGACTACAACAGTGCTGAATGTGGCTTGTGTCCCAATACTTTTGGCCATGTGCAGAAAATCAGTTTGCCAGTAATGTCAGGGCGAGTTCAGTTCTGGGGTTGCCAGATTCCACGAAGAAACTCAGTCAATGGAAAAGACGCCAAACAAGGCAAAGTCTTTAGAATAGACAGACCTGGCAACCTTTAGGAAATCAGGTTACATTTACAGCATTTAGCAGACGCCCTTATCCAGAGCGACTTACAATTGATACATTCTTACAATCTGAGCAATTGTGGGTTAAGGGCCTTGCTCAAGGACCCAACAGTGGCAGCTTGGCAGAGATGGGATTTGAACCCTGGACCTTTTGGTCTATAGTTAGGTCCAGAGGGAAGGAGTCCACTTGTGGAAGCACCAATTTCCAGAATAGGTGATATCACCTTTTAAACACTTCAAAGCTTTAACAATAAATTTAAAAAATGTAACCAAAAAGTATGGCCATAAATACACATGCTAAACCTTTAAAAAAATTCACCCCACCTTTTAAGATGGCTTTTTATGTCCTATGAAGTCGAGTCAGATTTGTTTCTTTGGCGCTTTTTACAACATCTAACGTCTACAAGGAAAATCCCTCAATATTACAAGGAAGAAACCTGGGGTGGACCAAGACTCAAAAAGGGACCTGCCTTCGATGATATTAAACTAAGCCATCTAACTAAGTTCATAGACATAGTAAACAGAAATGAAATATTGAAAGAACATATGTAAGGATACAATCATTAAAATAACAGGCAGACTTTCTACCTTTAGTCTTTTATACCTATAATTATGCAGGTCGTGTTAGTGGGGCTGACTGCGCAGTTACCACATGAGCCTGTGACTGTTATTAAATGTTTTTATTGGGTACAGTTCGGTCCGTCTGCCTTACAGGCTCACAGATGCTCCTTCTACTCCGCTTCGTCCTCTGCCTCGTCCGGCTCGTGCTGTAATACAGGGAATTGATTCGTTATTGACGTTCCTCGTTCAGAGCCGTCACGTCTCGTACCATGTTTATTTTAAACCTCGGAGACGACGGCAGATCGACCTTCCTGAAGCGCCGTGCCGAAGCATCATCTGTGCTAAAATAAGCCTCAGCCCTGCAGGACAGATGAAGCACGGCGAGGGCGCTGCCCTGTATTGTGCTGGCCTCGATTTCTGGCCCAGATAGGCCGTGCCAGTGCGGTACCACAGCCCGATAAACAGAATTTCTAGACGTGTTTCTGTGGTGTCTGACACTGCGGAGCTAAAACAAGCAGTTACACAAAGCCTGCAACGAGGATGTGGTCATGCAGGAATGCAGTTCCATGGTTCTGCACTCAGTAGCCGTTTAATCAGCTCCACATCCCATGATGCTGCACTTTGTAGCTCTATAATTACAGATTGTAGAGACAAAATGAGGGAAAAAAATCCAATAAATCACTTTGTAGGATTTTTAAAGAATTTTATTGTAAATTATGGTGGAAAATAAGTATTTGGTCGATAACAAAAATTCAACTCAATACTTTGTAACATAACCTTTGTTGATCCCAAACACACCACTCGGGCAACGAAGGAGTGGCTCCGTAAAAAGCATTTCAAGGTCCTGGAGTGGCCTAGCCAGTCTCCAGACCTCAGCCCCATAAAAAATGTGTGGAGGGAGTTGAAAGTCCGTGTTGGCAAGCAACAGCACCAAAACATCACTGCTCTAGAGGAGATCTGCATGGAGGAATGGGCCAAAATACCAGCTACAGTGTGTGCCAACCTGGTGAAGACTTACAGGAAACGTTTGACCTCTGTCATTGCCAACAAAGGTTATGTTACAAAGTATTGAGTTGAACTTTTGTTATTGACCAAATACTTATTTTTGGAATATAAACAACATCCATTCTAAACATTTATTATTAAATGTGAATCCATCATCATAATTCCAGATTTGGCAGATATGGTAGCTGAAAATGCACACTTACAATCCTAACATCAGACTTTTCCAAATAAATCGCGTTCACTGATCGGATCCTGAATGAGAAGAGCAGGAACTTGTTCGATTCAATAACGATAGAAATAAAGTTCAGTTTAGTCCTCCTTATTGGTATTACAACTCTATTAAAAGGGGACTAACCAAGTATATAGAGAAACAGATGAGCTACAATCTGTAATTATAGAACTACAACGTGCTTCTATATAAGTGGAGCTGATAAATGGACAATGATTGTAATGATGTTCTGAGACACCTGAGTCTAAGGGAGGTGTATTTTATAGAAAACAGAACTTACTGATGCAAATCTGTTTTGTGGGATGACCAAAGTTATAGCGTCTTCCTCTAAATCTGCCCTGTGTACAACTGAGGGGAAAAAAAAGAAACATCAGAAAAGCAGCCAGACCAAAATACATGCAACATATAAGGATTAACCAGAATTCCAATAAAATAACATCATAGGCATCTCAGCGAGATACACACTCACTGGCCACTTTATTAGATACACCTGTTCAACCTGCTCGTTATCGCAGGTAAGTAAATAATCAGCCATCGTATGGAAACAGCTCGATGCAAGACGAGCCACTGAATTAAACCGAGCATCAGAATGGGCAAGGAAGGTGACTCGAGTCACTTTGAACGTGGCATGATTGTGTTTCAGAAACTGCTGACCTTGTAGGATTTTCACACACAGCGCCATCTGTAGGGCTTACAGAGAATGGTCCGAAAAAGAATATCGAGCCGATAGCAAGGAAACTATCTCAAATAACCACTCGAGATATGAAGAAGAGCATCTCTGAGCAAACAACACGTCCAACCTTGAAGCAGATGATCTACAACGGGGGAAGCTCACACTGGATGGCATTCCTGTCAGCTAAGAACAGGAAACCGGGGCTATGATTCACACGGGCTCACCAAAACTGAAGACTGGAAAAATGTCGCCTGGTCTGAACTCGATTTCTGCTGCAACATTTGGATTTTATATAGATTACATCTTAAAAACAAGTAACTGAGGTGTTAACTGATTTTTAAAATGCCACGATTTGCATTTCCATTACTTGACCACGTGATGCCCATGGTCCCTTAATCTTTAACTTTTCCCTAGATTCTTTAATATAGATTTACAAAAATTAATCATTTTCCAAATGCTACAAAGGTCAGGCTTGTGTTGGGTGCTGTTACTCAGTGAGGAATACCTGTATAATCAATAATAAACCGATATCAGAGCGTATTATGCAGAATAATAATATTGTACACATTCCTGAAAGATGCTCGGTGTCTGCTCCATTATTAACATCGTCATTCTGAGTTGTAAACGTACCTGGATTTATAACCTCCTCCAGCTCCATGTGTGCTAAAATCAGAAACGAGAACAGACATAAGTGCAAACATTTAGTGAGCTAAACTGGACCCAGACTCAGTAAACAGTAACAGCATAATCCTTAAAACGGGACCTACTGTGTAAAACTCACTTTTCAGTGCCTGTGCACATTCATTTAGGGATCTTGAGTGCCTACCAAACCACAAACTGTCGAATCTGACAACCTAGTCATTTCTGTGAGATGTTTGGGTCTGAAAACATTTGGTTCGGATTTGGCTTCGTTTCATTGTCACAAACCGGCTCGTTAGCTTAGCATAATCCCATAGAAATCCCTCAACTAATTGGGTCTGCTATCATTATGTCCAAGCTAAGCTGAACACCAAAACTACTCTGTTGTTGCTGAAGAAATCGGTCCATCGACCCCCAGCCATACAGAACATTAGACCCGAGTCGATAAAATAAAGTTTATTTTGAAATTGATGCAACGTCGCAGCTCCAGTCAGCAATAACATCCTAAAGCAGTGTGAATTTACTTATTAACTCGAATAACTTGTAAAGTTACACCTTTCTATGAACACAACATTTAAATAGCACCATTAACGCTATATCATTTATTTTATAACGTCGGCAATTTCTAAATTTATTTTCAACTCGTCAATCGCCAATTGATTCACGTAACGAATCGAATGCGTAAGAAGACGAGTCGATTCCATGATTCGAGACCCTAAAGTCTAGAAGTCGACCTTAAAAGAAAGAACCGACTCCTCGCACAGAATCGGAATAAGGTTAGCTTTATAAAGCGCCAGTTATTTAGAGTTAACGTTTAAATGACCGTAATATAACAAACGAATTAAAATTACGATACAACTTAACGATTAAGGGATCAATTTCAGACATGAGGCCGTGAATCAGACGTGAAACGTGCTGTTTAGACAGGGTGAAAATGAGCTGTGGTGTTTGATCCTTGTGGCGTTATTTATTTTATTAAGACTCCAGAGAATAGGTCACCTTTAAAGGAACATGTCATAAAAATTAAACTTATAATGTCCTTTTACCTCAAGCATGTTTTAAAGGTGAGTTTCACCTTTAAAACAGTAGTTTACAAGGCTAAAGTCCTGCCCCGTGTGCGCAACATGGCCATAAGTATGTAGACGCCCTTCTGATGATCATCCTAACCCTGAATTGAATCAAACCACGAATCCTAAACAACGAATCCCAGTTCTTAAAGTCAGTATTTTCAACCTTAACTTTGGTGACCTAAAGCAAAGCTTTTGATTTTCCAAACATTTAAAGTTGTGAGGAAGTAAAAAATGAGAGATTTGTCCATTTTTGTGGACATTTGGTCCTCACAAGTTTAGGTAGGCCTGTCTCACTCACCTGCTTCTGTATCGTCGTCCAGTTCTGCCACGACTGAGGAAATAAAGCAGTGTTTCAGTCCAGAGATCCGTTCGGACATCACAATAATCACAATCAGTTACTGCACTCACCCACAGAACGAGCTCGAACCTCTTCATCTGCTTCACGCTCATCATCTGTCACATCAGACCTCGTGATTAAATACTGACTACTAAAAACCTTTGAGATCTAAAACCTTGTCAGACCTCAGACTCATGGCTAAGCATGATATAATAATGTTAGAGAAGATGGAAGTACAGGTATGCGCAGCTGAACGACTGCAGAACATTCTGTGAAAAGGCTCCGTGACCAAAATGGATCGAAATTGTCTTTTTATTCTACTGTAATGTAAACATAAAGGCAAAACTGCACGCAAACAATACATAAATGCATCAGAGGTACCGCTGCAAACACGAGTGATTGATGAGCGATTGAAAAGCGACTGGAAGCCAGAAATGCATTGCTAGATCAGCCAGATGAACCAGAGACTCAACGAGTGAACGTGAACCAGTTTATATAGTTATAGGTCAGAGAGAACATACAGGTACAAAGGAGTACTACTTACAATAGGACAGGTACATACACTTACAAACACCATTTACAGCTTCAAATAAGTAGAGGAAAGTTATAAACACAAACATGACCAGTAATGTATTTACACAAAACACACCATGGTTGCCAGATCACACGAGAGAAACAAGGCCAAAAGAAGCGAATTGGCTCAAAATAAGCACAAACAGGCAACCAGTACATTGTGAGAGTGACCATTTATATAGAGGTATATTTTCCTTCAGAGGTTGAACAAAACTAACTTGGATGAATACTTTAGAAAGAGAGACAGGATCATGAAGCACAAATAAGCAACTACACTTGAGAAACAAGCCCCAAAAACCTGAAACAAACAATATTTGTAGGTGTCTTTATAGACAAATGAGCCCAACGTCGTTTAGAATAAGCGGACCTGGCAACCATGACTCGTACGATCGGACTGCTCTTAAACACCCGTCTCTGCTCGTGGTTCCACAGCGTTGAGGTCGGTCATTAAAGAGAACTAACATTGATCAGATGGACGTTAAACGGCGCTTCCATATGGCCAAAAGTATACAGACACAGCCTCTAAGTAGTTATATGAAGTAGTACTAATAAGAAAGTCTACTGGAAAGCTCCTCTGTTCCTTTGTACAGTAGCAGCAAAAGAGAAACTCCAAACGATTCCCCATGACTTTGGATGCAGTTGTTGGGGTTGTTATTTGGTGAATCTCAGAAGCTCTGTCCTCACAGACCAGCTTCTGTGTAACTAGTACAGAGAGCAGCATCAGGTCGGGTTTATCATCTACCAGAGTCTCTCACTGCTGTGTGTCCTTACCCGGACTTTCCGTAGCTGAGTGACTCTTTAATTTTGACTCTTTAATTTCTGAAATTTTCGGTACTTAATCCAGGACTAATCCTGTTCCTTTACTTTGCTCCTGTATCTTATTTGTTGTGTCTTTCGTCTTGCCTCAAAACACGTCATTTAACTCCGTGAAACCGTCCATAAAATACCAAGTCTAACATGACACAAAAAGCTGATTTAACAACACAAAACTTACCATCGAAGCTTCTCTCTGAGTCTTCGTCATTTGTAAAACGTGTCTCTAGAAATGAATCAAAAACAGTACAGGATCAAAATCAGGCCTTTAGAAGAAGCAGCTTTCAGATAAGAACACATTTCTACCATCTGGTGGCACTGAGTGGATTCTCTCTCACTCTCATTTTTCATGCCCACTTAATCCAATTCATGGTACATGAGTACCCAGGCAAAAAGCCAACACAGACATGCACAGGTCGTGGCCGGGCTCGGACGTGAACCTTGGTCTCTGGAGCTGGAGTAATCCTAACCTGATCATTAGTAACATTTCACAGGTATTGGCATCATTACGGGGACATTCAGGCATCTCTCACACACACACACACACACACACACACACACACACACACACACACATACATACACATACATATATGTATACACACAAACACAAACACTCTGTCTCTCTCACCTTCTGCTTCTGCATCGTCGTCCTGTTCTGGCAGAACTGTGGAAATGAAGCAGTGTTTCAGTCCAACGTTCAACACCAACATCACAATAACCCCAATCAGTTACTGCACTCACCCAGAGTCTCGATTCGAACCCGTATTCTTGCTTCACGATCATCACCTGTCACATCAAATTAAATACTGAAAACAAGAACTAAAACACCTAAAACCTTTCCAGACTCACTCTATTAGCAATCAGCTTTGTTCTATGGCTCCGTGTTTACATATTTGATTTAATAAATAAATACCAAAACACCTGTTCCTTTTATCACACAGGATGATGCACAAGACAAAACATTCAGTATGTTCATTAATTCACGACTCGAAACGAGTATGAATTAAAAAGCCAATATGTGCTGCCCCCTGGTGGTGCAATGACATTCCCCTCTCGTTCCGAAGCGGTCTTCATGTTTTGAGAAAAGAAGTTTAACGTATTTATTCGGTGCTTAATCTAGGAATAATCTTATTCCTTTACTTTGCTCCTCATTCTTATCGTTTTTGTGGTTCTTCTGGACGTCTCACACACTCACCTCAAAACACGCCATTAAACTCGGTGAAACAGTCTGTACACAAACAGTTTGTAAAATAGCAGGTCTGCATTTCAAAACGCAAACATTCCTCCTTCTAACATTGTTCCAGTCCTCCTACCGGACTCTGAGGTTCAGTTTAATGAAGCTAAACGGTATTATCAAGTGATTCGGCTCCAAATGGAACATTTTGGTCCATTTTTGTAGATACGTGTCATACGGCCTCAGAAACCACACACACCCGTTTTGAGGTGAGTTTGTGATGCTAAGCTGGAGGCTATTAGCTTCCACTGCGTTATAGCAAAGTTAAGCTCGTAGTTCCAGGTTCATTTACTGCATTGAGAACGATATACGTTCACTATGAAAATACGAATATTGAAAATATAACTAACTTTACCGTGGTTATAGGGTCCTGTGAGAGACGAGACAAAATAATTAATAACACAAAACTCACCATCGAAGCTTTTCTCCGATTCTTCTTCCTTTGTAAAACGTACCAATAACTCTAAAAATGAATCATACACAGTAAATAATTAAACCCAAAGCTTTAAACGAAGCAGCTTTAAGAAAGGAACACATTTCTGACATCTGGTGGCACTGAGGCGATTTTCTCTTTCTCTTTTCTGTATATACTGGTCCTTCTCAAAAAATTAGCATATTGTGATAAAGTTAATTCTTTTCCGTAATGTAATGATAAAAATTAAACTTTCATATATTTTAGATTCATTGCACACCAACTGAAATATTTCAAGTCTTTTCTTGTTTTAATACTGATGATTTTGGCATACAGCTCATGAAAACCCAAAATTCTCACAAAATTAGCATATCATGAAAAGGTTCTCTAAAACGAGCTATTAACCTAATCATCTGAATCAACGAATTAACTCTAAACACCTGCAAAAGATTCCTGAGGATTTTGAAAACTCCCAGCCTGGTTCATTACTCAAAATCGCAATCATGGGTAAGACTGCCGACCTGACTGCTGTCCAGAAGGTCATCATTGACACCCTCAAGCAAGAGGGTAAGACACAGAAAGAAATTTCTGAACGAATAGGCTGTTCCCAGAGTGCTGTATCAAGGCACCTCAGTGGGAAGTCTGTGGGAAGGACAAAAAAGTGTGGCAGAAAAAACGCTGCACAACGAGAAGAGGTGACCGGACCCTGAGGAGGATTGTGGAGAAGGGCCGATTCCAGAGCCACCGTGCACAGGCGTGTGCAGGAAATGGGCTACAGGTGCCACATTTCCCCAGGTCAAGCCACTTTTGAACCAGAAACGGCGGCAGAAGCGCCTGACCTGGGCTACAGAGAAGCAGCACTGGACTGTTGCTCAGTGGTCCCAAAGTACTTTTTTCGGACGAAAGCAAATTTTGCATGTCATTCGGAAATGAAGGTGCCAGAGTCTGGAGGAAGACTGGGGAGAAGGAAAATGCCAAAATGTCTGAAGTCCAGTGTCAAGTACCCACAGTCAGTGATGGTCTGGGGTGGCCATGTCAGCTGCTGGTGTTGGTCCACTGTGTTTTATCAAGGGCAGGGTCAATGCATCTAGCTATCAGGAGATTAGCACATCATGCTTCCATCTGTTGAAGAGCTTTATGGAGATGAAGAGTTTCATTTTTCAGCACGACCTGGCACCTGCTCACAGTGCCAAAACCACTGGTAATGGTTTACTGACCATGGTATTACTGTGCTCAATTGGCTGCCAACTCTCCTGACCGGAACCCGATAGAGAATCTGTGGGATATTGTGAAAAGAAAGTTGAGAGACGCAAGACCCAACACTCTGGATGAGCTTAAGGCTGCTATCGAAGCATCCTGGGCCTCCATAACACCTCAGCAGTGCCACAGGCTGATTGCCTCCATGCCACGCCGCATTGAAGCAGTCATTTCTGCAAAAGGATTCCCGACCAAGTATTGAGTGCATAAATGAACATAATAATCTGAAGGTTGACTTTTTTTGTATTAAAAACACTTTTCTTTTATTGGTCGGATGAAATATGCTGATTTTGTGGGTTTTCATGAGCTGTATGCCAAAATCATCAGTATTAAAACAATAAAAAGACTTAAAATATTTCAGTTGGTGTGCAATGAATCTAAAATATATGAAAGTTTAATTTTTATCATTACATTACGGAAAAGAATTAACTTCATCACAATATGCTAATTTTTTTAGAAGGACCAGTAGAACTGCTCAAAAGTTTTAAAACACCATGTTTTGTTTTAAACTGCCATTTAAGTTGATCCTAATCCTTTCCAGTGAATAACCTAAAATGGTACAAAGGTAAGCAGTGAGATGTTGTTGAGATGTTAAATTGCGTAAATATCCATAAATACTGAAAAATTAGTGGTGTTCAAAAACTTTTGACTGATACTATGAGCCAAAACATTGCGACCACAGTCTGTTCTCATAGTGGATGTGCTGGATGTGTGGTTGCTTCTTGAGATTTTGCATTTGCTGTATGAAGATCACTCTCTCTCACCTTCTGCCTCTGTATCGTCATCCTGTTCTGTCAGGACTGCGGAAAAGGAGCAGTGTTTCAGTTCGACGTTCATCACAATAATCACAATCAGTTACCGCACTCACCCAGAGTCTGAACTCGAACATCTTCATCTGCTTCGCGCTCATCATCTGTCAGATCAGACCATGTGATTAAGCACTGACCATGAAGAACTTAAAGGCCTAACATTTGGTATCCAAATCCACATAGAAAAACACTCAAAACTCAGATATCTGAAATATCATTGCTCTGTATCTCAAATCCCATCGAGCTTAAACAGGAGAAGAATGTCAGCAGTAAGCCAGGGCTTATGTCCAATATCAGCACCCAGCCTCATATTCGTATTCCAAAATCTCATGGGAAGCAGCTCAAAGTAGTGCGGGGACAAGCCACAATTCTACCCGTGCTCTTGGAAATCGAGAATCGTATACATTCGTGGGTGAATTGGACATTGAACGCTGCTGATTTAATAACACAAAACTCACCGTCGAAGCTTCTCTCCGATTCTTCTTCGTTTGTAAAACGTACAACCGGCTCTAGAAATGAATCATAAGCAGTAAAGGATCAAACTCAGAGCTTTAACAGCAGCAGCTATGAAATGAGAACGCTTTTGCCATCTGGTGGAGATGGGTGGATTCTCTCTCTATACACAGTGCCTACAGAAAAATCATCAGCCCTTTTTGACAACCCATAATCCACTAAAATATTTCGTTTAGCTTTATGTACACATTTTCTTGTACACCATTCAAATATAAAAAAATAAGCAATGTCTAAGCTTTATTTACAGCTATGGGTCTGCTTGGAAAACCATCATCTGTTCTACCAGCTTTGCCCTTAGTTGTCAGAACAAGAATTGTTCAAATTTAGTCACATTTTCTGGTAAACAGTGCCTGACCAAATCAGGATTAGGTCTAGGCTCTGACTTGGCCACTCAAGGACATTCATCTTCCTGTAATTAAACCAGAGAACTTGCTTGTTAGTCTCTGAGTAGCAACTGTTTATAGTTTAACTGGTTATAAATACTTATAGATCATCTAGTGCTCTTCAAGCTTCTGAAGAAACTCAGGTATTATTCCATACCACTATTCAAGTATTATTCCACCACATACACGTGTCACCTAGCACCGACGGCAGCCATAACAAAGCAGCAACGTTATAATTATACAAGTAAAAGACTCTCGACATTAATTATACTGAGTTTATAGAATCTATTAAGTTTTAAAACGTTGTGTTTTGATTTAAATTTGGAAGTTAAAGCTTTTAATGGAGGATTTTAATGAGCTGGAAAGTCAGTAGAGTAAATCAAAGGTCCCGGATTTTTACTGGATTCGCAGCTCGACTGAAGAGCAGTGAGACTGAAGATCAATTTCACAATGCTGGAGCAGCTTCTAGCTGGGTTTGATTTTATGGATCAGTCAGAAATGTTACGGGAGAGTTATACAGCATCAGTCATCAATCTTTCTGATTTTTTTCACATCGTTTGCCGGAGTTAAACTCGGCCCCTTTCATTAAACACTATCCACGGCTGATCGGAGCTTCATTCATGGATCTGTTAAGTCCGGATCTTATTAACCCGACCGAGCTGCTGATGCTCTAGAACCCTAACTTTAACATTTCTGACTCAGAACATTCACATTAAGAGCTTCAGCTAAAAAAAAATCATAATGGAATCCTAGACTTTGGTTCTAACTCTGAAATCGTATTGCTTGATTTTGGTAACCTCAAATGTCCTCAAGTATAGGCATCTCTCTTACTTTCTGCTTCTGTATCGTCATCCTGTTCTGCCAGAACTGTGGAAATGAAGCAGTGTTTCAGTCCAATGTTCGGCTCCAACGTCACAATAATCACAGTCGGCTACTGCACTCACCCAGAGTCCGAGCTCGAACCACTGCGTCTGCTTCACGCTCATCATCTGTCACATCAGACCTCGTGATTAAATACTGACCAACAAGAACTTACAGATCTACCCTTCAGAGACTCCAGAGTTCAGATACCGACTCTTTTGGTACTCGAATAATCAGATTATTGAAACGAATAATCGATGAATATCTTATTCAAAAATTCACTGCTTTAAATAACTTTTCTGCTAACCCAAAAGATAAATAAAACTCCAATGTAGTTTTCCTGTCCACATTTAAGACCAGCGATGTGCAAAGTAGCAGCAATAAAATTTAACAGAACCAAATCACTAACTCTGGATCTCCAGCCATAACCGTGAGGTGCGAGCAAAGTCAGTGCCGAACAGAAAACTGTTTAAATGCACCTCGCCTTGCGTTAAAACAACGACACAATTTATTTGGCATGTGAACAGGCGCTCCATGGATAATCATTACTTGCTTCTCCGTTCCAACTCTATTAACGATTTAAGAGAACACGCAAACAACACAGAAAAAAACAAAAGAGAAAATGTGACAGCTCATATCATGAAGGTGGACGGCTTTTAACAGTAGCTAGCTGCTCCCATGCCGTCTAAGGTCGGATTTACAAATAGTACAACTGACAAGCTTTTCTCAGAGTGAAAGTCTCCCACACTTTTAAGGATTTTGTTCTTGAGGCTGCCATCATGCTTGTATGAACTCTCCAGTAAGTGCTAAAGTAAAAATGTTTGAAGTTAGAGCGAGAAACACGCATGATGGCGCCCAATAGACTATTAAATTGGTGGCCAACTCATTTGTTAGTCGATTAATCATTGCACCCCTACCAAGGTTTGACTAAGTCCGTGTGTTTAGCCGTTAAAGACTCCTCCCAAACACATTTATTGGCAACAGAGCTGACTGTATATAAGGATCAATGTTGTGGGTCCAGTGCAATAGAATCATTTATCCCAATTAAATGTAAGTGAATCTCAAAACTAGGGCATCCAAATTAGTATCAGATTAATCCCAATGAAATGTAAGTAAATAAATGTTATTGTTATGAGTTATGATACCAAATTAATTTCTTACTTTCAGCCTCCATGTCCAGCGTCATCTCTTCAGGATCAGTTTGAACCCTTCTTATGAATTCTGAATGACATAATACATTTACATTTACATTTACATCATTTAGCAGACGCCCTTATCCAGAGTGACTTACAATTGGTACAGTCTTACAATCCAAGCAGTTGTGGGTTAAGGGTCTTGCTCAAGGACCCAACAGTGGCAGCTTGGCAGAGGTGGGATTTGAACCCTGGACCTTCTGGTCCAGAGTCCAGTATCTTAACCACTAGGCTACCACAGTCCCTAATAATAAAACAATTATCATCATTTCTTCAAGTTTTAACACAACTTTTCCATGTCAGGGTCATACAGAGGGCGGGGCCTATCCTGGAGTACCCCGGACGCAAGTGTAATCGTGCCCTGAATGTTCCCCCAATGCCCTGTCAGGATTTTGAACCTGGCTCAGAACCCAAGCCCTGAGGACCTGCCGTTTCCAGCAGCCGACTCTTACCACCGTGCCACGATTTATAAACTGGCACTTGGGTGGCACAGTGGCAATTCGCCAGCCCACCTCTGTGGTAACCCAGGTATGAGACCCAACCTAGACACCTAATTGGCCGTGCCTGAGGGAGGAGGGGCCAGATTGAGGTGGCACTGCAACATTGGCCGCTTCTGAGCCCTTCTTTTCTTTTTGGCTCCTCCCCCTGCACCCTGACCAGGACAAAAAATAAACAAATCTGTAGCAGGATTAAAGAAGGAATCCTGTAACTGATCTTGAACAGCCTCTGTAACAAGATTTTATAGATTTTTATGTAGTATGATACATCAATAAAGTTATTGTATCTTAAACAACCATTATTATTATTATTATTATTATTATTATTATTATTATAGTTAGGGTATAGATATGGACCAAAGAACCAAGGAGTTTCTTACCCTGGAAGCGGCTGTTCCCTAATGAATCTCCATCTGCAAAACAATGGAGGTGAAAGAATCCTTTATTACTGAAGCTTTCCCTTCAGAAAATCTTCACTCAGTTGCCTTAATTACGTGGGATGAATTAAAATGTGTCATTACGATTTAATTATAGTTGCAGATTCGTTAGCACCACATATCAGGTTCAGGATCCAGTGCTGCTGGAGTTTTAAACCCCTCAGTGTCACTGCTGGACTGAAAATAGTCCACCAGCCAAAAATGTCCAGCCACCAGCATCCTGTAGGCAGTGTCCTGTGAGCACTGATGAAGGATTAGAGGATGACCAACACAATCCGTAAACACTGGGGAAAAACTGTTCCAGTTTCTGTGTGGTTTATCTGGTCGTGAGTAGGGCGAGTGCGTTCTGCTTAGTGCACCTTTAATTTGAGCGTGATTTGTGTGTACTGTAGAGAGTTTCAGGTTACCTTTAAATGAAGTGTGTGGTGATAAATATATACTGTACAGCGTATAATTAAACGCAGGTGTTTAGGATTTAGAAGCTTTACCTGTATCAGGCTCATCTTGTACTGCAGCAACGTCCAGCGATGCACAGAACGCTACAAAGGACACACAAACACATTGCTGTGATTAAAGTCTGGGTTAGTCAGAAAGTGAGAGAGGTGCACTCGTGGGCTGTGTCCGAAATGCTCCTTTAATCCCTGTTGCCTACGTTTTACGTACCAAATACAGCACTATTGGCTTATAGGAAGCAGAATTATAACGATTTTAGTCACTCATTTATATGGTTGTGCTCATTACTGTGTGACAGTAGATTGGGTCGCAAACACAGAGCTAAAACACAAACAAACTGCACATTTTAACGTCATGTTGGACCACACGTGAAGGAAGAACATCTGACATTTTGGGTAGGGAGAAAAATGTGACTGGAAAGACACCAGGAAATCAGAGGAGATGAAACAATGAAACTTAAAAGTAAAGGGATAAACAATAAATGGAAAAAGGTACATTTGATCTATTGAAGGTCGCCTCAAATTGGTCATAGTGGAGCGTACCATTTGCGAGTCAAGGGGGAGTGCTGTATTTTTGTGGTCAAAATATTATGTTTAAACCATTTACTTTCTGTGGTTTTAACATTTTTTTTCAGCTTATCACACACAAACGTCCATTTAAACATAAATACTTTGTATTCTTATTGTTAGGGGTGCTGGGAAGCAGTTTAGGGGTGCTTGAACACCCCTGAAAAGGGGCTAGACACACCTATGTGTTGCATTATTAAGGAAGATATCGTTCTGGTAATCTGCTGTGTTTTTTGCGTTCTTTGAATTATTAAAACGTTCTCATTCCGTTAATGTTTATATTGGCCACCCATGTCTGTGTAGAGCTTTTTAATGCAAAAAGTACTTGTTTAACCACAAACACGAGCACATTCAAAAAATCAATTTGTTCTTATGAAAATGTAAAAATCTGTGCTGTCCAAGGATTCAAATATCTAATCACATTAACATTGCATTTGTTTTTACTCCTATTTGCTGTTAAACAAGTAGTTTTTGCATTAAAAAGCTCTACACAGACCTGGGTGGCCAAAACAAACATCAGCACAATGGAAATGTTACGTTTTAATTATTTAATGAAGGCAAAAAAACATGCAACACAAAGGCGTGTCTAGCCCCTTTTTGGGTCTTAAACTGTTTCCCAGCACCCCTAACAATAAGGGTAAAAAGTAAAAAAAACAAAAACACATCTCATAAGCTAAAAAAAATGTTAAAACCAAAGACAGTATGTACTTTAAAGAAAATATTTGAACAACGAAAATACAAGCAGTCTCCCTTTGCCTTGCAAATAGTATGATCCATCCCCTCCCTCAGCCAATCGTGTCTGCATTTGGCACCTGACCAGAGCAGGAGCCAGCGCCGGGGATCGAATACGTCAAACTGCTTTTAAAAATGTCTTTTAAAGCTTTCTGAAATGTAAAATGTTAATCTAAGGCTAAATAAATCTTGAATTATTAGTCTAAAAATTTTGTTACCCTGTTAATTTTAAATCTTGAACACTTTGGGTTCTATAAAGTATCTGCCAATGAGATTTAATTATGAAATATTTTGAAATAAGGCTAATTGAACATCTCTAATACTTTATAAAACATCTTTTGGAGATTTAATTATGAAATATTTTGTTATAAGGTTGATTGAACATCTGCAAATGAAATTTAATTATAAAATCTTTTGGTAAACGTTTGTTGAACATCTCTTAACACTTTATAAAATCTCACATTCTCTCACAAAAGCACACATTTTAAGACTGAACACTCCAATCCTACATAAATAAAGCTGATAGCGCGAGTAAGGTTCGTCTCTCACCCCTGTGCCACCCTGTGAGCGCCAGTACGAGCAGCAAAGGAGCGGCGGCTGTCATCTCAGACCGCAGATCAGGAGGAAGGACGAGTGCAGGAAGAGTGTGTTGTTCTGATGCCAGCGCCCTTCCGTCGGGGTTATTATACACCCCCCGGGCATCACATGCTCGGAGTGAAGAGGCCGGCACGTCCCGCTCTACCTGCCTGCAGCACAGACGTGCCATTATCTCGCCGCTCAATCAGCCTCATTGTGCTGGTCAGATGTCCAGCGCCGTGCAGCCCGGTGACTGGTGTGCATTTACAGATGTTAGGGCATGTTTGGGTGCGCAGGGAGGGAGCGACACTTAAAAAAAATACTGTCTGCCATTTCCTTTCTGAACTGCTTAGACAAATAAATAACGGGCCATTGAGACAGGGATCAGGAGGAAGATGAGAAAAGGTAACGGACAGAGATGAGGTCACAGCACACGGGGTGCAAATTAGTGTGGCATCATAACAACAACAACAAAAACAACAATAACAACAATCATCAGAAGGGTAATAATACATTCAGTACAGTCAGGTGGCAGCGGGTCTGAGGCCTATTTTAGGAACACGGGGCAGGGACAGGACGCCTCGTACCGGTAAAGACTCCTAAAGCAGAAGTTTCAACCAGAAGGGTGAAGGTTCAAATTGCAGCACTTTATAGAAAGAGAGATCCTAAATGCTGGACAGGTCAATCAACGAGAACATACCAAACTCCCTGGCACATTAATATACTCACCAATGAGGTGTAAGATTAAAATACGATGCCCTGGGCAATCTGCTGGAAAACCGTGGGCCCTGGCACTCATGTGGATGTTATTCTGGTACACGCTGTTGCAGACCAAGTGCACCCCTTGACGCTATCAGAACTGCCTAATATCAGTGTCCTCTTTCAGCAGGATAATGTGCACCTTGAAATCTTTCTCATGTTTGCAGAACATAAAGAGTCCAATGTGTTGTCCTGGCCTCCAAATTCCCCACATCTCATGCTGCCCTTGGGGGCCCCCGAAAGATCCTTGGCAGGGCACACAGGTCTCTGGCAAGTCATTGGCTGTAATTCAGTCAGTTTTTGACCTACAGCCATCAAATTCGGCAAGCTTGGTGCCAGGCACACCAAAATCTGTCATGCAATGCCCTTGGGTCCCTTGGGTGCCACAAAAAGGTCCCTGGCAGGGCACTGACTGTAATTCAGTCAGTTTTTGCTCTACAGTCACTAAATTCGGCATGCTCGGTCCAGTTTTTTATCTCCATGCCACAAAATTCGGCAATCTCAGTGCCAGGCACGTCAAGACCTATATTCTCACGCCATTTGGGCCCCTGGGAGCCCCTGAGGTCCCTGGCAAGGCACTGACTGTAATTCAGTCAGCTTTTGACCTACAGCCACTACATTTGGCAAGCTCAATGCCGGGCACACCAAGATCCGTCATCCGATGCGTTTGGAGCCCTTGGGCACCCCTAAGGTCCCTGGCAGGGCACACAAGTCTGTGGCAGGGCATTGACTGTAATTCGGTCAGTTTTCGGCGCACTCGGCCACATCACACTCACAGTTTCTGCAGGAACTGCACTTTCTATTTAAGCAATTTCCACTGTCCAGAATCTTTTGCTTATATGATTTTAAAAAGCTGATTGTGGTGATGTTTAGATATAAACTGCTTCTATAGGCTGTGCTTAATCAGATTTAACCTCCAGTTTTATTCCGTAATGCAGACGCCAAAGCGCTGCCATCCTAAAAGCCGTAAAATAAAAGAACAGACTCGTCTCATTAACGACTTTATCCTTTTATTGCATGTAAACAAGGAATATTTTAGGAAACATTTTGTCCAAACATTGTGTCAGTGAAATGAAAAAGAAACAACCGTAGCTTGTTGGTTGGAAGAAACAGAGAAACAGAGATCAGAAAAACCCTGGGTATTATTATTAGGAATTATTGCAGTCTCGTTAACAGTCATGTATTTAAGTGCAAAATCACTTAACACGGCTTTTTAAATTCAGTGTGAATCTAATAAAGTGTTTAATGCACAGGCTGAAAACTCCCGGTCAGTTCATATATATGAAAAATGAAATACAGATCTTTTAAAATTAGTTAAACAATGTTTTTTTGTTTGTTTGTTTTATCCCCATTTATCCTGGTCTGGGCGTGTCCAGAGCCTATCTCGGAATAACGGGTGAACATGGACCCTATATCTGTGCCAGGACATCCCGACCAGAAGGCACCACCAGGAGATGAAGCCCAGGACTGAGAGTGTGATGCTCTGAGGAATGTTCTGCTTGGGTCCTGGCATTCATGTGGACCCTACATGAACTAACACATAGTAGTCTAGTCATTATGGTACTGGACTATGGACCAGATGGTCCAGGGTTCACTAATAAGTTCTTGCGCAAGGCTCTTAACCCAAAATGACTTGGATTTCTAAGAAGCCGCTCTGGATAGTTTAGTTAGTCCCTACCTAAGGGGGTCCAAAGGTACCCCTTCGTGGTAACATTATACCCTAATGGCAATGGCTCACAGCTTTCACTCTTGCAAACCGCAAAACTGTTCAGAAATGGTTTGAGAACCCGGACAAAGAGTTCAAGGTGTTGCCCTGGCCTCCAAATTCCCCAGATCTCAATATGACTGAAAATCTGTGTGGCTGAGCCAGCTGGAAGGAACCACCAGGTCTTAAACCCAGGCTAGAACTGCTGCTGCACCAACTGAGCACCCTAAACATGTTTGCACAGATTTGAGAATCTCTGTCTCTGCTAAAGCCTTCGTTTGACTCTCTAGATGTTGCAGTGTTTTAGTTATAGGCTACCATCTGATGGCAGATGAGTACGAGACTGAGTACGATTTTTTCGTACCAACAAACAGATGCGATTTAACGTAGTGGGACCTTCAGACCAAGCACGCTTCTCTTAAGGTGTCGGAGATTTCTTCGTGTCTTTTTCACATTGTCAGCTTAAAAAACAAAGACACGAGTGCAGACGAGTGCAGGAAGCTCTAGTTTGTGTTTTTGTGATCAAAAACAGATCAGAATGCACTTAGATAAATAATCAGACGCTTCCATCCAGTCCCTGTGAGCTTTATCTCCATCATTCATCTCCATCAGCCTTTCAGTTCTATTCCACCAGATCCTTTCTTTAATATCCATGTTTTAGAGGCAGCCTGTTGCTCGTCCTATAAGCTCTCGGTGATCTGTTCTGCCCGGCAACCAAGCTCTGATTGGTCAGCCTGATTTTAATGCTGGAATTAGAATTAATATACAGATGTTCTTTTGTCCGTAAAAATTGGACTCGGTGTAAAAAGGCCTTTATCATTAGAGACCCAAGTAGGTCTGATACAGCCTGATACAGCCTTAAAAACTCGTCTTATTAATTATGCTCGGTCTGAGCCTCACCTATACATATAATGCACCATTTTTCTAATACAGTCTCAAAATAGGGACCCTGTTTCCCTTGTGTCCTTAAAAACAAGCCAACACTGAGCGCCTCTGCTGTGCTAGATGGTTCTAAAGTAGGTTATAAATTAGGCAGACACGAATGAACACTAAACCTACAGAACAGAAGGGAAATGGGAACGGATGAAACCTGAGTGAACATGGGGGAGACTGAAGAAAGGCTAGTCATAGTTTACGTTAACGTAGACGTGGCATTAACTAAAATATAACGATACCTTTAATCTGCATTACGCTATGGCTCAATTTGCAATGACTAAGAAACTTCTATTCTTAAGAGATCTGTCGCTGGAATTCAGTCCATGTACAATTAGCTTTAAAAATACGCTTGACATCAGGAACGCTGCAAAAATGGCCATTACTCCTCGACGTCTGTAATTATAGAAGTATAACATATCATACAGGTGCCAGTCCATTTTCAGCAGCATTACTCCAGCGAACTGAAGGTTAACTGCTTATTACTGGAAGCTCTGCTCGGCTCAGCGCTGAGGAAACCCGCTATTGTGTTCGATCAAACAAGCACATCGTCTTTCCATGTGTGAGTTATAAAGAAAAAAAAGGTTTTTTCCCCCGCAAGTCCAGTCCAGGCTTCGAACCCAGCTCCTGAGGAAATGCTGGCTCTTAATAACGAACCACAGGAGGTGCCTGAGTTTGTAGAGTGAGCTTTCTCTGTAAACTTATGGGACTAAATCGAACCTTGGGTCCTTGAGCAAGGCACTTAAACCCAAATGCTCAGATTGTAAAATTCTCTGGATAAGACCTGCTCAATGACTAAATGTCAAATGTAAATATGGCCAAAAGATAAGAAGACTGTGTTAGTTATTTAATGCTTATAGAGCATGGAATGGTCTAGCGGTTGGAGCATGGACTGGAATGTCTTTTAAGCAGGCTTGTCCAAACGAAGGTGTTAATACCACTTTAAGGATGTTACTCACTTTCATTACTTATGGTCGCTGTCCAAAATAGTCTCCTAATCACTATTCTCTGTATTCTACATAACATACAGTAGAGTGCAAAAGTCTTAGGCCACCATTAGATTAGATATACCATTGTTTTAGCAATGTTATAATGACCATACGTAATTTCTCAGTTTCCTCATTACAATACAACCAGAAAATACAGAAAATTTTTTGCAGTATTAAAAAAGACAGCAAACAGCTTCTATAGGCTACAGTGCTAAGTATTCCGTGTGACGTCCCCTGAGACCTGAGCAATAGCAGCATCTATAGGTTGATCAGGAATGCTTTTTGGAAGGGTAGCTGCCAAGAAACCACTTTTTCAGAAAGGGAACAGGATGAAAAGGCTAAGATATGCTAAAGCTCAAAAAGACTGGAATGAAGATCAGTGGAAGAGGATGAAGAGTGACAAATCCATGTTTTTGGGTCCAATCGTCAACAATGTTATAAATGGTCATTATAGTATTGCTAATCCAATGGTGGCCTAAGACTTTTGCACAGTACTGTCTATAACACTAAGTACCTAACGACATGAACACACTGTTTGGAAATAAAAAGGGATGGCTCTGGTCATCGCTGTTGAGTTCTCGGTGTTTACTGAAGGGTTATAATGTAATATAAGCACTCTGTTGTAGTTTATAATGCAAACTCGTATGGTGTAGTGGTTTTTAAAGAAAAATGTGACTATCACAATTAATTTCTGTACTTGATCTTAATTCACACCAATTAACCTAGCGCATGTCTTTGGGATGGGGGAGGAATCAAAAGTACCTGCATAACTCAAGGGGAGAACATGCAAATCAAAACTCCACACATGTAGAGTTGGGGTTAGGACTCGAACCGGGCTCTCTGGAGCTTAGTTATTAGTTCAAACCCATTAACATGTCCTATTTTTAATATGAAATATTTCTGCAGTATCTCCCTAAATCCTATAACCTACATCCGTCTGGAATTAAAATGTATTTGCCCAATCAGTTTTGTTCTCTGGATGATTGTCTCACGTTATTTGTAAACACGACTACGCCAGTGCTATAGCTCCCCCCGGAGGCGGGCGTGCAAACCCTCTTGGTCCACTTTATCCTTGTGCCCCTGCCAGCGATGCCAGGCCAGGAGCACGACGTTTCGGGCTGAGATAGCGCTCATTTCCATGGACGCTGCCGCCCAGTCGATGGCGTTAAGGTAGTAGAGGTGTTGATGGAGGACGAAGGGCGGGGCTCGGCGCTGCGGCGCTCTGTACGCCGGATACGCCAGCCAGCGCTTCTCCAGGACGCGCTCTCGAGACACGAACAGCGTCCGGAGCTGCTCCTCGGTCAGGGGCTCAGGAGAAAACACCTTCCACACCTTGGGCTGGCTGACCGGACCCGGCGAGTAACCGGGCGGGACCTGGACGGGGTCCACGGCCGAAACGCTGGCCACACCCAGCTTCTCGTTATCGGTCGTGAAAACGTCCGAGACGAAGAAATTGTCCGGGTGACGGGCGGGGTCCAGGTAGGAGACGTTGAGAGTGCCCAAGACTAAAGTACTCACCGTCTGGTGGTAGCGCCCCGGGAAGTGAGAGGGCACCGCAGGAGAGAGGCCCGAGAAACTGATATCAGACAGTCCCTGGTGGAGGGGCGTGGCCACGATCACAATGTCGTAAAGGGAGTGGGCGGAGCCGGACTCGCCAACGTAGTTTAGTTCGTAATAGGTCGAGACGCCGCCTAAGAACAGAGTGAGGAAGGTGTTAAAGGAATACCAGCACCAGCTCCGGTTAGAGGCGGAGCTACGAAGAGGCATAAAAACGCAGAGCCGTACCACTTTTTGAGGGTCTGGATTTGAGGGTGACGGAAGTCACACGGGCGGGGACGAGTTCCGCTTTGCTGCTGTACAGAAGTCCAGTGCAGACCCTCTTATTCCCTCCGTTCACCGCCCATAACCCCGAATCAGCGCCGGCTAACGACACGGCCCCTACAAACACAGGGACACACACTGCTTTAATGCTTCGTTATTCATTTCAGCCATTTCATCACATAATAGATCACATATCACATAATACACACACGTATATAAACACAGATCACACATACACACACACACACACACACACACACATTACGGAGTTTTTCCTTGCCACTATCGCCCTAGGCTTGCTCACTTTGGGATTATCCTTAGATATAATATTAAAAAATCTATAGATAATCTAACATTATGAAGCTGCTTTGAGACACTGCGCCACTGTAATATAAAAAAAATAAAAAAAATAAAAAAAAAGGGCAATCAGAGGCCGTGCATTTCTAGCTTAAATATGTTAATTTTAGATCAGCGATTTGGTGTCAGTTATTACTATTAGTTTTATCTGCTGCATTATATATCGGCCATCGGTCACCCTGCTCTCTAAACATCGGCATCGACCATTACAGACCCGTATCGGTCGACCACTAGTACGATGCAAGACGATACACAGGAGTGTGAGTCAGCCGTACCGACGAAGGCGTGCAGCCGAACGCTCTGGCCATAATTCACCCGAGAGATGGGAGACACGAGCTCGTTGATGAAGGTCTGAGAGAAGCCGTGAGCCAGCATGGCCTCCTCCAGCGTCTGATTGAGCAGAGACAGGAAGTCGTCTCCGCCCATGGCATGCAGCAGCTGCTCCACGCTCGAGAAGGAGTACCCAAACTGCTGGTACTGATAAATCCTGCCAGAAAGAACACGAGGTGATAAACACATCTACGCTACACACGATTAAAAATATGAAATGTTACGGCTCAGTGGGCGGAGCCAGCCCCTGTTCCCTCCGTGCTCGCCCTCTCACACACACACCCATATATGTAGAGAATGAGAAACTGTCTTTTATGAGACAGCATAACGTATTCCCGGTTATATTTACGTCACGAGCGGATATTTCCAAAGAGGGCAGCAGAGAGGTGGGCAGCAGCAGTGAGCCCCCTGCCACTCAGCTCAAAGCGATTTGAAAAGAGAAACGGGTAACCAGTGCACCCACAAACGAAATGATGCATTAAAAACTGGCAACACAAAGACAATTCAGAGAAGCCGTGAAATGAAAAGGGAAAAATTAAGATAAAATGATAACACAAATCTAAAAAACAAAGTATAATAATAATAAAAAAACACAATAAAATGCATAAGATGCAGGTGGATTCACCTCATGAATTTGTCCAGAAGTCCCTCCACCCACATGTGCATGCGCAGAGGGCTGAAGCCGTATCTCCACAGCATGCGCAGGAAGTTCACGATGGACCAGTCGCTCTCTTCAAACGTCAGCTCCTTCCCGTCAAAGATGGCAAACTTAGAGGGGACCTCAGCACGTACCTTCAGACCTGAGAGGGAATTTCCGAAACACAAACGATATTCTGTTAAGAATAACTTCCAATCGGTTTCCTCAGTCTGCGCATGCACACGAGCCTAACTGACACGGTTGCCAGGTCCACTTCTTCTGAAGGCTTCATTTGGGCTCTTTTTCTTTTGACCTGGGTTTTTTTAACACTCTGTGTAGACTGAAACGTGCTATACACTCGAGAAAATGAACAATGTGATAGTTTAATATTAAAGCTTGAAGTTTACGTCATATTTCTGTGAGATTATTGGCTGGTTGCAAAGTAATCTGATTATTACCCGAGTCATGTTTTCCCATTATCTGATTACTCAAGTGCAGATAAAGTCATTGATTAATGACAAAAATCAACAAATTCTGACCGGGGTTAAGATAAAATAAAACAAAACAAAAAACCGACAACCTTAGGCTGATGCAAACGTAACAAACATAAATTAATTTAGTATGTAAGCTGGAGCGCTTTATAATGGACGTGCAGCACTCCATGTCTGTGTGTGTGTGTGTGTGTGTGTGTGTGTGTGTGTGTGTGTGTGTGGTGTCATTTACCAGCCCAGAGCTCACCTAATCGATCCACAAAGTGCTTCATGTGCAGATTCAGAGGGTGTATTATGGACCCTCCCATTTCATACTCATGTCCTCCGATGCTCTCGGTTGCCAGACGTCCTCCAACCGTTCCAGCCTCGAACACCTCGATCTTCACGCTGGGTCCGAACTCCTGCCTCAGGAAATGCGCCGCTGCCGTACCTCCAATTCCAGCACCGACTACAGCTACAGGGGTTAAGGCAAATTCAGGACATGCAGCGAACAGAAAGGTTTCAAAACAAGGTTTCACTCGTCTGAGTCTGCAAACTATTTATAAGAGTGAAAACTCCTACATACACTATTAATACTGTACTGGCGCCGATGCGGGCACTTACACCCAGGATCGGTATCGGCAATAGAGAGCGCTATTACCATGACGCACTCACTGACGCCCAGAGAGATGTATTAAATGATAAAGAGGTGTGTCTCAATACTTTTGTACATATAGTGCATCTCTCGCTCAGCTGGTGCAGCGCCAATTCACCCAGGTGACCCAGGTTAGGGTTTAACATAACGCAGACTCAGGGTAGGCTGGATAATTAGTGTCGATGACCACCTAGGGGTATTTATGCAGCAAACAAAGATTAGATCATAAAAGCTGAATAAATCTGGAAGCTTTCCAGCGGTAAAAACACAAAGCACCCGATTCTGTCCTACCGATTTTCTTCGGTGGGTCTCGTGGCTCGGAGGTCGAGGCCAGACTCCGGCGTCCGATCTGACAGAGTCCGAGGAACAGAAGAGCCTTCACCGAAAGAGTTCTCCCAAACATGATGGGGACGCCGAGCTTAACATCTAGGAACAAACCCAGAAATCCACAAGGTTACAGTGGTATGAAAAAGTTTGGGCACCCCTGATAATTTTCATGATTTTAGTTTATAAATCATTGGTTGTTCAGATCAGCAACTTGAGTTAAATATATCAGATAGCAGATGAACACCGTGATATTTGAGAAGTGAAATGAAGTTTATAGGATTTACAGAAAGTGTGCAGTAATTATTCAAACAAAATTAGGCAGGTGCATAAATTTGGGCACCCCAACAGAAAAATCAATATCAATATTTAGTAGATCCTCCTTTTGTAGAAATAACAGCCGCTAAACGCTTCCTACGGCTTCCAGTCTGGATTCTGGTTGAAGGTGCTTTGGACCATTCTTCTTTAGAAACATCTCCAGTTCAGTCAGGTTTGATGGTTTCTGAGCATGGACAGCCCACATTTTCAGTAATATTCATGTCTGGGGACCGAGATGGCCACCATTCCAGAACGTTGTACTGGTTTTCCCTCTGCATGAATGCCTTAGTAGATTTTGAGCAGGGTTTTGGGTCGTTGGCCTCGGTGCAACTTTGTCACTGATTCTTGAACATTGTTCTCAAGAATCTGGAGATATTAACTGGAATATGCGATCCTCAACTTTAACAAGATTCCTAGTACCTGCACTGGCCACACAGTCCCGCAGCCTGATGGAACCGCTACCAAATTTTACTGTGGGTAGCAAATGTTTGTCTTGGGATGTGTGCCGCTCCTTGTTATGTCCAAATAACTCAATTTTAGTTTCATCAGTACACAGCACTTTATTCCAAAATGAAGCTGGATTGTCCAAATGTGCTGTAGCACACCTCAAGTGACTGTGGCGTGTCTGCAGAAAAGGCTTCTTCTGCATTACTCTCCCATACAGCCTCTCCTTGTGCAAAGTGTGCTGTATAGTTGAACGATGATTAGTGACACCATCTGCAGCAAGATGAGGTTGTAGGTCTTTGAAGGTGGTCTGTGGCTTGACTATGACTGTTCTCACCATCCTTCGCCTCTGCCTATCTGAGATTCTTCTTGGTCTGCCACTTCGGGAGTTCCTTAACTAGAACTGTGTCTGTGGTCTTCCATTGCGTCACTATGTTCCTCACAGTGGAAACTGACAGCTGAAATCTCTGAGAGAGCTTTTCCCTTTCCCTGAACCATGATGTTGAACAACCTTTGTTTTCAGGCCATTTGAAGTTGTTTTGAGGCTCCCATGTTGCCACTCTTCAGAGAAGATGCAAAGAGGAGAAAAAACTTCCAATTGACCACCTTAAACACTTTCTCATAGTTGGATTCCACTTGTGTATGTAGGATTCAAGGGTCAATTGAGCTTACAAAACAAATGTTTGTGTTCCATAATTAGTGCTAAGGTATTCAAATGACATGGGTGCCCAAATTTATGCACCTGCCTAATTGTGTTTGAATAATTACTGCAACACGTTCTTTCTGTAAAGAACCTATAAAACTTAATTTCACTTCTCAAATATCACGGTGTTCATCTGCTATATGATATATTTACCTGAAATTGCTGAGCTGGACAACCAATGATTTATAAAGAAAAATCATGAAAATTATCAGGGGTGCCCAAACTTTTTCATACCACTGTATAGGTTTGGAAATGAGAACGTCGTTTCCTGGAAACTGTAGCTTATCAATAACTGATAGAGTTACTCAGTCATCCATATCAAAGGTCATGAGCTCTGAGACACAACGACCTGCAGGTACACACAAAAAACTACAATCCACTCGGACCAGCACCACAATATCACACCATCATGATACACGTTCATGCTACCATTACACACACAATAAGCTCACAACATCACCATACTATCACACAAAAACATATTATATTTTATTTTTATTATTATTATTTAAAAATGATGGTCTCTCTGTTAATATTTATTTAGATGCTGTGTATTTATACTATTACTATATAACTTAAGGATTAGGTAACATAGTTGAACTTTTACATAGAACATCTAGACTGGACAAGCAGGTTTGGTCCCTTTTTGAGTCTCAGTCCTGGCAAGGTTTCTTCCTCATAAGGTTTAGGGAGGTTTTTCCTTGCCACTGTCACCCTAGGACCTAATTTGGGCTTTGTGCCTGGATAATAGAATGTTACAAAGCTGCTTTGAGACAATGCTCCATCGTAAAAAATGCTATAGAAACGAATCTGACTTTAACTACAATGGCACTCGGACAGCACCATGCCACTACCCTGAATATGACCCTATTACAAAGTGGAGGTCCTCTGCCGGTCCAGTGCCTGGGGTGGACCTACAAGTGCACCTGTACAGTTGCTGTTCCTTTAATATTTCACCGACTACCTTTAAAGCCAAGGTGCTTATAGAGTTCGGTCAATTTACTGACACAGCTCGGATTAAACGTGTTATTAATTAGTTTAATTCTTACAACCAAAACACTTGTTGTTTAATGAAATCTCAGCATCGTTCCTAAAAGTATTTTTTTTTAATTAGACTGACATTTAACCAAACTTACCTACTGAAATAGGCAGCAATGCGAGTTTTTATTACTTTCCAAACTGCTACAAAGTTCACATTTGGACGGCTAGCTCGAATAAGTTGTGTGTGTTATATTTCCAACCTGTATTCGGACACTCCCCGCCTCTCGCAGTCTACGATTGGCTAATCGTGTTCCGTAAGTGCGTTATGATTGGCTAATATTGTTATCATGCGTCTGTTTAGCCAATAGAAAAGCAAGAACGCTATTCGTCCACAAACGGGTTGGAAAGACATATGGCTGTAAAGCGGAACCGTCCCAAATCACTCTATATTAACTCTACAGTGCGCTAGATAAACGATGATTAGTGATTAAACATTACGCCCAGGAGCATTTTGTGAAATATTTGATGAGTACACGAAACCTATCATTTATAACTGTTCAAAACGTGTGGATAAGAGTAATTGCAATTTCAATTAGTGCGCTTCATAGGGAACAGTAAACAGGGAGTAGGGTGCGATTTGGAACACGGCGTTCAGACGGAGGCGGAAGCGGCATGTGTGGTTCTCCCATGCCGTTTCTACCAAGAGGTGACCTTACAGATTACTATAAATCAATAGGATGGTATTTGTTTATGAATGAATAGTGATTGCTTTGTGTTTTTTCATTTAGTAAGTCTTTGGTTGCGACAGATCGGAGTGCCGATAATTCGCACGGTGCTCCTGTATGCTGTAGGTTAGCACGGTTAGGATACAGGTCTTGTATTATTGAGGTTTTATCGCTGAATGATGGCAGAAGCTCAGCAGGCTCGGGTTCAACAGGCAGTGGAGGACATGGTGCAGAGTCTGGAGAGGGATCACATCCGCAAAATGCAGGTAACATCACCACCAGGTGGGACAATTCAAGGTTTGGCAACAAGCACCTTGAGAGCGCCTCGAAATTACCTGCGGTTAGATGAGAGTAACGACTTTTTCCTGGCAAGTCTTCCAAATAATCTGTTGGCACTGAGGTGGCATATGATGGTGTTTATGGAGACTTGGTGAAGCCAAGATGCTTCTTTTTCTGTAACTCAATGATCCTCCTTCCTGTGCATGGGAACAAAATAAACTTGGTTTGTAATCCCAGGAGATCAGCACTCACAGGGCCTAACCTATGGCTGACACTCATGGTCAAAATCACTGAGCTCACATCTTTAAAAAGCTAAAAGCAACAAAACCACACACTGTCAAAGATTCATTTGAAATAAATATATAAATACTGTAAAATAGGAAATAGAAAAACAAATTAAATAAAAGGCTATAAAAAATACTAAAAAATAATTAACACTAGTCATTAACAAATAACAAGTAAAAAAAATACTGAAACAAAACCACTACCAAGATGAAATTTAAATAACAATTAAAATACAAATAAAAACAAAAATAAAAACCTAAATTAAAGCAAAAAACAGATTTAAGTAACACTAAAGTATATAAGTAAAAACAAATGGGAAAATAAAAACATACTGAACAAAAAAAACACTACAAAGATGAAATTTAAATAACAACAAAAAATAATTAATAGAATAACGTAAAAATAAAAGTTCTATTGCAGCAGAACAAAATAAATAAGGAAAATAAATCAAATTAAAACCTGAAAGTTAACTAACACGAAAAAATACATTAATAATAAATACAAATAAAACATAACAAAAAATTAAACCCAAAATTTAAGTAACACAAAGTTATAAGTAAAAACAAATGAAAAAATAAAAAGCAACAACAAACATACTAAAAAAAACCCACTACAAATATTCAATTTAAATAACATTAAAAAAGTCAATTGAATAGAATAACATTAAAACAAAAACTATAGTAGCAGAATAAAATAAATCAATAGTAGTAAGAACAATCTACGGATTGGGGGAAAAATTATTGAACAATATTAAAATAAGATCACAAAATAAAGTGTAATAAAATATATGGTTGGAAGAGAAAAATAATTAAAAACAAATTATTAAAACCAATAAAAAAAAAAAAAAAACAGTTAGAGGCTCTGAAGGTGGGCAGAGATCAAAGCAGATTTTCTGTTGTATTTTGTCCCACATTAGGGTCGGATGTTCCGCTGCAGTGCCGAATGCTGCGAGCGCTCGGCCGACTCCATGAACCAGGTGCATCAGTGCATCGAGGCGTGCCACACGCCGCTCGCCAAAGCCCAGGGCCTGGTCACCAACGAACTCGAGAAGTTTCAGGTGAGTTCAGACCTGCTCATTCACAGCACAGGGGTGTAAGAAGGGGAAAAACACAAAGATGTAGAGAAAAGCAGAGAGTGCTATGAGCGGACACACACACACACACACACACACACACAGAGCAGGAAGCAGAGACACAGGAGAGTTAGGGCGTGTTACGTGTGTTTTTGGAATAGGTTTGTTGACATAGTTTGTCTAAGTGGAAAGGAAAAGATCAGATCATATTGCTGCCTACATGGTGACGTCTGTTAAAGCTTTTATATAAATTCTAAATAAAATCAACCAAAATAACCCCAAAGTAACAAAACCACACATCAAAGATTAATTTGAAAAAACATGGATATAATAGACAATATAAAACCAAACTAAAACTACTAAAACAAACAAAATAAATTAACACCAGTCATTAACAAATAAAAAAATTAAAACATCTAACAAAAATACTAAAATGAAAAAGAAAACACAACAAAGATGACATTTAAATAACAACGCAAGATACAACAAATTTAAATAACACTAAAACGATACAAGTCAAAACTAATAAACAAACACTGACCAAAACAGACTACAAATATGACATTTAAATAACAATAAAAAAATATCAATTAAATAGAAAAATGTAAAAAAACTTCTATTTCAGAAGAATAAAATAATTAAATAACAAAAAATAAAATATGAACCTACATTTAAATAACACAAAAAATACAAAACATTTAAAACAACAAAAAAATACTAAAGTGAAAACCTGAAATTTAAATAACACTAAAATTAAGTAAAATCAAATGGGGGGAAAAAAACAAACACACAAAAAAAATCAGTTAAATAGAATAACATAAATAAAACTATCAGAATATTTTATTTTTATTATTTATTTATCTTTAAGTTATTCTATTTAATTAATTTTTTGCTTGTTTATTTATTTTATTACTTAAAAAAAAACAAAAAAAACAAATTAATTAAATAGAATAACATAAATACCTGCAGCAGAATAAAAGAAATAAATAATACAAGTAGGAAGAACAATCAGTGAACTCATACAAAAACAACCCAAATAACCCCAAACCTGTATGGGTTCCAATAAACAATGCTCTGAGGCTCTTGCTGTGTGCTGTTTGTTTCAGGACCGGCTTTCGCGCTGCACCATGCACTGTAACGACAAAGCCAAAGACCTGTTCGACTCCGGGGCCAAAGAGTCGGCGGTGCGCTCCCTCATGGACAAGTGTGTGAGCAGCTGTGTGGATGATCATCTGAACCTCCTGCCCAGCATGAGCCGCCGTCTGAAGGACAGCCTCGACTCCATAGCACAGTGACGACCCTCATCCCCGCCGGGCTGTGGGTCCTGGGCTCGGCTCCGTCCCGTCCCGTCCTGTCCTGTCCTGTGCTGTGGATCGGACCCTAGTCTGTAATCAGCGCACCGCCGCCCCCTGCTGCTGCTGCTGCTTTCACCTCGACTGCTTTTGTACACACAATAAACCTTATAGTGAGACTGAGCTCGGCCTGTTCGATCCACAGGGCGTACCCCAAACGTCCGGCAGCAGGGCCAAACCAGCCGCCAAACCACACCTAAGCTAAACTTCAACTAAATCCAACAGAAACAAAAACCATCTTTAAAACATGAAATCAGAAACTAACAAAACCACATAACATCAAAGACTATAATCAAATAACATGGCTACAACATATAAATAATATAGAATAGAAAATGGAACAACAAAGTAGTTTTAACAAAAGACTAAAAAAAATCATAATATTAACAAAAAGACCTAACAAAGATTCTAAAATAAAACCTAATGGAATTAGTAGATGGATTTTTAATAACAATAAAAATGTTGTAAGTAAAAACAAAGTTATAATACAAAAACTAAATAAAATTTATATATAGTTATGACACTAACAAATTATACAAGCAAAAATAAATTAAAGAAATGAAAAACAAAAAAACCCTGAAATCAAATAACACCCCCAAAAAATCATAATATAAATCATAATTACAATAAAAACATGGAAAAATACAAAACAAAAAAAATACTATATAGAAATTTAAATAATAATTATACAAATAAAAGATTAAACAAAATGTTAACAAAAATTTCTAAAGCAGAAAATGTGACATTCAAGCTCAAGTAACCATAATATTAAAAACAAATAAAAAATAAAAGCAACAGCAAAAATATTTAAACTAAAAACCTTCCATATGAAATTTAAATAATAATAAAAATTATACAAATAAAAACAAACATTTAAGTGAAATTTAAATAACACCAATATTAAAAATAAATGGAAAAAAATTGAAAAGCCACAAAAAACTATTATTTAAATAATTTGTAAAAAAAAAGATTTTACACAAATTACAAAACACTACATAAAAAATGTAAACTCACATGTTAAAGCTGAAATTTAAATAACGATAAAAGCTTTTTTTAAACAAAATATTAAAACAAAAACCTTACATCAAAGCAGAAATGTAAATAACAACAAACATAAAAAGCTTTAATAAAAATGGCTAAAGAATCAAAAATAAAAATAATACATACAAACAATACATGCATATCATGTCGAGAAATGTTCAGTTCCCCAGTTTGCATTTTTTTTTTTAATAAAAGGAACATTTGTAGGCCGAACAGATTTAAAAATAAGAGCAATTTGAAATGTTCAGAACTAAGTCAATGGTAATAATGAGGTCAGGAAGCCTTTGGGTGATAACGAACAGCAGACTTTCATCTGCATTAGTTTATTTTAGAAAGCTTTCTTTGATGTTTTTGGTCCAAAATCTCATTTACATTTACATTAAACCCTAGACCATTTCTTTAGGATATATTCACAATCTGATATTTCTACAGTAGAATCATGGGAAACATGTAACGGCTGAGTGATGTCAGTGGAACCGGACGGATCCGGAGCTGCACTGGAAGAACAAAACAAGTCAGCTTTTCTAAAAAAAAAAAAAAAAAAAAAGTCAGCACCAGTTTGTTTAATGATACAAAACACTGAATAAATAGGAATGGCTGCCAAAATAAGAGTCCACCCAAACGAACAACGGAAGTTACGCAACACAAAGTTACTCACGCTCTCAGAGTTAAACTGGAGCTACCTCATAAAAAGAATCCGTCAAAATAAATAAAAACGAGTTATAAAACAAATTCAAAGACATAAAAAAATTAAAAAACACAAGGCGTACAAAACGGACGGTAAAAAAAAGGGTGTGATGGAGGACTGGCAAAGAGTGACGTCACACAATAAAGACGGCTCATTGGCTGCAGCGTCACGAACTGCTGCGAGAGCTGCTCTCTGATTCGCCAGCATCGGAGCGGCGCTCGGGGGAGGGGGAGGTGTACAGGAAGTTACAGCAGACGTAGAGCGGGAAGGACAGGAGGCGACTGTCCAGGTTCATCACCACATACTCCTACAGAGAGAGAGAGAGAGAGAGAGAGACAGACAGACAGACAGACAGAGAGGGCCACAGAA